>JARQOC010000001.1:612375551-612917235 GCA_033576535.1 Allobates femoralis
ATGATAGAGAAAGTGCCTCAGATGATGGAGAAAGTGCCTCAGATGATAGTGTATGTGCCTCAGATGATGGAGAAAGTGCCTCAGATGATAGTGAATGTGCCTCAGATGATATTGTATGTGCCTCAGATGATAGTGTATGTGCCTCAGATGATAGTGTATGTGCCTCAGATGATAGTGTATGTGCCTCAGATGATAGAGAAAGTGCCTCAGATGATAGTGTATGTGCCTCAGATGATAGTGTATGTGCCTCAGATGATGGAGAAAGTGCCTCAGATGATAGTGTATGTGCCTCAGATGATAAAGTGCCTCAGATGATAGTGTATGTGCCTCAGATGATGGAGAAAGTGCCTCAGATGAACATACACACACAGGGGCATACACTCACAGGGGCATACACTCACAGTACGGTGGCACAGTGGTTAGCACTGTATATGGTGGCTCAGTGGTTAGCACTGTATACGGTGGCTCAGTGGTTAGCACTGTATATGGTGGCTCAGTGGTTAGCACTGTATATGGTGGTTCAGTGGTTAGCACTGTATATGGTGGCTCAGTGGTTAGCACTGTATATGGTGGCTCAGTGGTTAGCACTGTATATGGTGGCTCAGTGGTTAGCACTGTATACGGTGGCTCAGTGGTTAGCACTGTATGGTGGCTCAGTGGTTAGCACTGTATACGGTGGCTCAGTGGTTAGCACTGTATACGGTGGCTCAGTGGTTAGCACTGTATACGGTGGCTCAGTGGTTAGCACTGTATATGGTGGCTCAGTGGTTAGCACTGTATATGGTGGCTCAGTGGTTAGCAGTGTATATGGTGGCTCAGTGGTTAGCACTGTATATGGTAGCTCAGTGGTTAGCACTGTATGGTGGCTCAGTGGTTAGCACTGTATGGTGGCTCAGTGGTTAGCAGTGTATATGGTGGTTCAGTGGTTAGCACTGTATATGGTGGCTCAGTGGTTAGCACTGTATACGGTGGCTCAGTGGTTAGCATTGTACGGTGGCTCAGTGGTTAGCAGCACAGTATATGGTGGGCAGGCGGTTAGACCAGGATGAAGGCTGGAGGGGTGAGCGCAGGAGGACAGAGGCTGGAGCGGTGAGGGCAGGAGGACAGAGGCTGGAGGGGTGAGGCAGGAGGACAGAGGCTGGAGGGGTGAGGGCAGGAGGACAGAGGCTGGAGGGGTGAGGGCAGGAGGACAGAGGCTGGAGGGGTGAGCGCAGGAGGACAGAGGCTGGAGGGGTGAGCGCAGGAGGACAGAGGCTGGAGGGGTGAGCGCAGGAGGACAGAGGCTGGAGGGGTGAGCGCAGGAGGACGGAGGCTGGAGGGGTGAGCGCAGGAGGACGGAGGCTGGAGGGGTGAGCGCAGGAGGACGGAGGCTGGAGGGGTGAGCGCAGGAGGACGGAGGCTGGAGGGGTGAGCGCAGGAGGACAGAGGCTGGAGGGGTGAGCGCAGGAGGACAGAGGCTGGAGGCCCCTATCACAAGCACAGTGCAGCCAACTTTATCTTTATTTACTTTACATTTATTTTACACTCACTGTGATCCTCCGGCTGCTCTGTCTCTGCCTCCAGCCCCCCACAGTCCACAGGGCAGCTGCACAGGCTCTTCTGCTCCCGGGCTGGCACTGCAGCGTGTAGCATTGCACACACACACACATTGCACACCCACACACATTACACACACACACATTGCACACACACACACACACAATGCACACACACACACACACAATGCACACACACACACACATTGCACACACACACACATTGCACACACACACACAATGCACACACAGACACATTGCACACACACACATTGCACACACACATCGCACACAGACAGACACATCGCACACACACACACATCGCACACACACACACATTGCACACACACACACATTGCACACACACACACATTGCACACACACACACATTGCACACACACACACATTGCACACTCACACACATTGCACACTCACACACATTGCACACACACACACACTGCACACACACTGCACACACACACACACACTGCACACACACACACATTGCACACACACACACACACATTGCACACACACACATTGCACACACACACAAACACATTGCACACACACACACACACATTGCACACACACACACACACATTGCACACACACACACATTGCACACACACACACACACACACATTGCACACACACACACACACACATTGCACACACACACACACACATTGCACACACACATTGCACACACACTGCACACACACACTGCACACACACACACACATACACACACACACATTGCACACACACACATTGCACACACACACAATGCACACACACACACACAATGCACACACACACACATTGCACACACACACATTGCACACACACACACATTGCACACACACACATTGCACACACACACATTACACACACACACATTGCACACACACACACACTGCACACACACACACATTGCACACACACACACATTGCACACACACACACATTGCACACACACACACACATTGCACACACACACACATTGCCACACCACACACACACACAACACACACAATGCACACACACACACATTGCCACACACACACATTACACACACACACACACTGCACACACACACACATTGCACACACACACACATTGCACACACACACACATTGCACACACACACACACACATTGCACACACACACACATTGCACACACACACACACACAATGCACACAACACATTGCACACACACAGACACATTGCACACACACACATTGCACACACACACACTGCACACACACACACATTGCACACAGACACATTGCTCACAGACACATTGCAACACACACACACACACACACATTGCACACACACACTGCACACACCACTGCACACACACACTGCACACAGACACATTGCACACAGACACACATTGCACACACACACATTGCACACACACACACATTGCACACACACACACATTGCACACACACACACATTGCACACACACACACACACATTGCACACACACACACACATTGCACACACACACACACACACACCACACATTGCACACACACACACACAATGCACACACTGTCACTCTGCACACAAAACCTGGCTGCACAGCACGTGCACTGCACCTTCTTTCCTTGGGCCCTCTCACCACCTGCTCTCTTCTGCTGTCCTCTATTCATCTCCTCTGCCGTCCGTTCACCTGACAGAGTGCTGTGCCGCCGGCTCCCGCCCGCTCCTCTTGAGTACGCCCTCTCAGCACTGAGTCTGACCCCTCACTCAGCACTCGGCCGGGAGACAGTGCTGCTCCTTTGACTCCCAAAGAGGGGGGAGGGGCGGGGGCGGGGGCGGCGGCGGCTGCTCCGGAACAAAAATAGCCCTGGTCACAGTACTACAGCAGGTGCCATGTGGGGTACGCACGCAGTGCCACGCTCACCCGGGGCAGCCTCTTGGGGGGGCACCTGTGACCTGCCCCACGCTGGGTACGCCCATGCTGTGCGACTCTGCGGCTGGCGACGAGTGAGTCACTGACTCACTCTCCTGAGTCTCCTCGCCTCATGACGCATAATACCGGCGGGGCCGCGGGCGGCGGTACTGCCGGCAACTTGGCGGCCGGCCCCGCTCCCCGGACCCCGCTATACCGGCGGGCGGCGGCGGCCGCAAAATCAATTGCACAACAGGCAGACCAGCTGCGGCGGGAGGAGCGGGCGGCCCCCGCACCCCGCCACCGGCCGGCCCATAGGGAGAAGTCCCGGTCCTCCCGCCTGCCAGTCCGGGCCTGCACTGCAGGCTGCAGACCCACATTCCTGAAACCTATAAGTAGGTGAGCTGGCTACCACTGTATAATGGTAGGATATGTGCACACGGTGCATGAATTCAACAGACTTTCTATTCTTCATAGTATCATAGAATTTCCAGCATCGTGGATTTAAAGTCACTTACATGTCAACTTATGCTGATAATTTTACTACAATACAAAGGGTGATGTGCAATAAATCCACAAGGGAATCTCTAGCATTCTTCCCTGTGTTCATTTTGTCTATTTCCTTCCCACTGCGGATATGGCAGGTATGCACATACCCTTAAAGGGAACCTGTCAGGTCATTTTTACCCCCTAACTAGTGATGAGCGAGTAGTGAAATATTTGCACTCACTATACTTGTAACGATTAATGGTTGGACTCATTCTAATATGAGTCCACCCATTATCCAACCCACTAACCAATGAATACATCTGAGCAGGGCTGGCCGAGCCCCTTACAGACGTTTTATATTTTCATGTCTGTTGAAATAAAGCTCACTTGGAGTCACACTTTGGAATGACCAAGGAGAGTGTACATCTGACTCTGTGTGTCTGGTGTCATACTTTCACGCCGGTACTTGGTCTATATCTATTTGGTCAGGAGCAGGCAACTTGTTAATATTATTAAAATATTAACCATAACAGGTGCATTGTGGGTGATTATCGGGTGTGCTGCCCGACTTTGATATGTGCACTGCGCATGCTCTGGAGCTGGCCTATACTGCCAGTACACCCCCACAATGCACCAGACTGGAAATGACATCCAGCCCGCTCACCCGACAATCACTCACAATGCACCAGACCGGATATGATGGGGCGTCACACCCGGAAGGAGGAGGAGGCGGGAATCTCATATTGGGAGTGCACAGCAGGTGAATGAGGTTAGGGGTAAAAACCACCTGATAAGTTCCCTTTAAGGGTATGTTAAGACAAAGTGTTTGGATTGGTTCAAAAATCATGTGTTTTTCATACAGAAACCGCTTTTCCTGGAGAGGTTTATTTTACTTGAAGCTTTCTTTGCAGCCTATTGATTTGACAATATCTACTTGGTACAAGGTTCCATCAGGATCCACTTCAATGAAGTGACTGCACCTTTTGTTTTTCCTCGCTATATTTTACATCACCTGTTCAGAGAAAATAAAACCGCTTGAAACAATTCTTAAAGTCATGGCTGAAAGTGTTCACACCCCTGAAATTGTTCTAGAAAATGAAGTATTTCTCACAGTAAATTATTGTAATTAGAAGTTTTGTTACACACGTTTATTTCTTTTGTGCGCACTGGAACAACACAAAAAAAACTGAAAAAATCAGAATAATTTCACACAATGTGCCAAAAATGGCCAGGACACAATTGTTGCCCTCTCATGTTAATATTCAGTTTCCCCCTTTGTAATAAATCCTGCAGTCAGTCGCCTCCTGTAACCTCCACAAGCTTCTTCTCCTCCTGCAGAGTCTCCTCTTCTCTATAATCTGCTCCTGGTCTCTCGTCTTCTCCCAATTCTCACATCTCTCCACAGGTGATCAATGGGATTTAGATCCGGTCATTGCTGTCACTTCAGATCTCTCCAGCACTTTGTTTCCTCCAGTTCTGAGGCTTCTTGATGTTTGGGGTCATTGTCCTGCTGGAGTCCCCTGACCTAGGACGCCCCCAGCTTTCTGACACTGGACCCAAAATTCTTTGGTAATCTTCAGATTTCATGATGTCTTGCACTCAAAGTTCTCAGTGTCAGAGGAAGCAAAACACCCAAAACCTCTCTGACCTCCCCCATATGTGACTGTAGGTCCTGTGCTCTTTTCTCTGCCCTCCCCCTTATGTGACTGTAGGTCCTGTGCTCTTTTTTCTGCCCTTCCCCATATGTGACTGTAGGTACTGTGCTCTTTTCTCTGTCCTCTACCATATGTGACTGTAGGTCCTGTGCACTTTTCTCTGACCTCCCCCATATGTGACTGTAGGTCCTGTGCTCTTTTCTCTGCCCTCCCCCATATGTGACTGTAGGTCCTGTGCTCTTTTCTCTGCCCTCCCCCATATGTGACTGTAGGTCCTGTGCTCTTTTTTCTGCCCTTCCCCATATGTGACTGTAGGTACTGTGCTCTTTTCTCTGTCCTCTACCATATGTGACTGTAGGTCCTGTGTTCTTTTCTCTGACCTCCCCCATATGTGACTGTAGGTCCTGTGCTCTTTTCTCTGACCTCCCCCATATGTGACTGTAGGTCCTGTGCTCTTTTCTCTGCCCTCCCCCATATGTGACTGTAGGTCCTGTGCTCTTTTTTCTGCCCTTCCCCATATGTGACTGTAGGTACTGTGCTCTTTTCTCTGTCCTCTACCATATGTGACTGTAGGTCCTGTGTTCTTTTCTCTGACCTCCCCCATATGTGACTGTAGGTCCTGTGCTCTTTTCTCTGACCTCCCCCATATGTGACTGTAGGTCCTGTGCTCTTTTCTCTGCCCTCCCCCTTATGTGACTGTAGGTCCTGTGCTCTTTTTTCTGCCCTCCCCCATATGTGACTGTAGGTACTGTGCTCTTTTCTCTGCCCTCTACCATATGTGACTGTAGGTCCTGTGTTCTTTTCTCTGACCTCCCCCATATGTGACTGTAGGTCCTGTGCTCTTTTCTCTGACCTCCCCCATATGTGACTGTAGGTACTGTGCTCTTTTCTCTGACCTCCCCCATATGTGACTGTAGGTCCTGTGCTCTTTTCTCTGACCTCCCCCATATGTGACTGTAGGTCCTGTGCTCTTTTCTCTGCCCTCTACCATATGTGACTGTAGGTCCTGTGCTCTTTTCTCTGACCTCCCCATATGTGACTGTAGGTCCTGTGCTCTTTTCTCTGACCTCCCCCACATGTGACTGTAGGTCCTGTGCTCTTTTCTCTGACCTCCTTCATATGTGACTGTAGGTCCTGTATTCTTTTCTCTGACCTCCCCATATCTGACTGTAGGTCCTGTGCTCTTTTCTCTGCCCTCCCCCATATGTGACTGTAGGTCCTGTGCTCTTTTCTCTGACCTCCCCCATATGTGACTGTAGGTCCTGTGCTCTTTTCTCTGCCCTCCCCCTTATGTGACTGTAGGTCCTGTGCTCTTTTTTCTGCCCTTCCCCATATGTGACTGTAGGTACTGTGCTCTTTTCTCTGTCCTCTACCATATGTGACTGTAGGTCCTGTGTTCTTTTCTCTGACCTCCCCCATATGTGACTGTAGGTCCTGTGCTCTTTTCTCTGACCTCCCCCATATGCGACTGTAGGTCCTGTGCTCTTTTCTCTGTCCTCCCCCTTATGTGACTGTAGGTCCTGTGCTCTTTTCTCTGCCCTCCCCCATATGTGACTGTAGGTCCTCTGCTCTTTTCTCTGTCCTCCCCCTTATGTGACTGTAGGTCCTGTGCTCTTTTCTCTGTCCTCCCCCTTATGTGACTGTAGGTCCTGTGCTCTTTTCTCTGACCTCCCCCATATGCGACTGTAGGTCCTGTGCTCTTTTCTCTGTCCTCCCCCTTATGTGACTGTAGGTCCTGTGCTCTTTTCTCTGTCCTCCCCCTTATGTGACTGTAGGTCCTGTGCTCTTTTCTCTGCCCTCCCCCATATGTGACTGTAGGTCCTGTGCTCTTTTCTCTGCCCTCTACCATATGTGACTGTAGGTCCTGTGCTATTTTCTTTCTCGGCCTCATTCTGTTTTTGGTAAACAGTAAAATGATTCGATTTACCAAAAAGCTCCATCTTGTTTAATCTGTCCACAAGATGCTTTCCCAGGAAGATTTTGGATACTCACGTACATTTTGGCTTTTTTTCTGTATCTGTGTCAGCAGTGGGTGCTCCTGGGTTTCCTCCATAGCGTTTCATTTCATTACATATAGGCGGATATTTGTACTGACACTGATGCCTCCTCAGCCTGAAGGGTGGCTTGAATGTGTTTGGAACCTGATTGAGGCTTATCCATCATTCAGACTATTCTGTGTCACAACCCTTCAACAATATTTTATTGCCATCCACATCCAGGGAGATTAGCTACAGTGCCATGTGTTGTAAATGTCTTGATTATGTTGCGCACTGTGGACAAAGGACATCAAGATCTCTGGAGATGGACTTGTAACCTTCAGATTATTGATATTTGGTTCGAGCGTCTTCAGACAGTTCTTTTCTCCTTTTTGTGTTGTGCACACACAGACACACAATGCAAAGTTTGAGGCAACTTCTCCCCTTTTTATCTGGTTTCAGGTGTGATTCTCATATTGCCCACACCTGTAACTTCTCACAGGTGAATGTGAATGAGGATCACATGCTGGTAACAAAACTGTTTACCCACAATTTTGGAAAGGTGCCAACAGTTGTGCCCATTTAGGGAGTTTGTGTGAAATTCTGCCCTTTTTCTCAGTTTTTTTGTGTCGCTCCAATACACACAAAGGAAATAAACACGTGTATAAGAGAACAAGTGAAACTGCAATAATTTTCTGGGAGAAATGCTTCATTTTCTGGGACAATGTCAAGGGTGCCACCATTTTCGGCCATGACTGTAAGTGAAAGCATAGTGGATTTCCCATAAAAATAAATAGCAATAGATTTCTAAATGTTCTTGAAATGGTTTTAGAGGATTTTGGAGCAGATTTGCCTCAACAAACTGTATGTGAACATAATCTTAGATATCTAGATGCCCTATTATCGTCGCCTGGGCTTATAGTGCACATAGAGCGAGGCATCAGACAAGGCGGCATCCCGTCATCATTTCTCTTCAATTTATATACAAAAGCTATTGACAGGAAGGCTGGACTTACCGAAAAGTAAAAAGGAATCAAAGTTAGTGGAAGAATCATCAACAATCTAAGATCCGCAGCTGATACAACACTGATAGCAACAAGTGTAGATGGAGAGAAGGATGGAAAGATCCAACATGGGATGGCTACTCAACACAAAGAAGACAAAGATACTAACTACTGCCAGGAACGACCGGACACGTGACTACTGCCAGGTACGACTGGACACATGTGACTACTGCCAGGTGCGACCGAACACATGTGACTACTGCCAGGTACGACCGGACACATGTGACTACACTGCCAGGTGCGACCGAACACATGTGACTACTGCCAGGTACGACCGGACACATATGACTACTGCCAGGTACGATCGGACACGTGACTACTGCCAGGTACGACCGGACACATGTGACTACTGCCAGGAATGACCGGGACACATGTGACTACTGCCAGGTACAACCGGGACACATGTGACTACTGCCAGGTACGACTGGGACACATGTGACTACTGCCAGGTTCGACCGGGACACATGTGAGATGGACAGAGATGAACTGGAAGTGGTAAAGGACTTCACCCTACTCAGATCAATGATCACTCAAGGTGCAGCAATGACACCGGAAGTCAGTAGGAAAAAAGCTATGAGCAAATCATCAATGAAGTCACTGGACGATGTCTTCACATCAAGGAACATTTCACTGGTGATGAAGACACGGCTCGTACATAGTCTGGTCTATTCTGTAGTAACATGTCACTGGTGATGAAGACACGGCTCGTACATAGTCTGGTCTATTCTGTAGTAACATGTCACTGGTGATGAAGACACGGCTCGTACATAGTCTGGTCTATTCTGTAGTAACATGTCACTGGTGATGAAGACACGGCTCGTACATAGTCTGGTCTATTCTGTAGTAACATGTCACTGGTGATGAAGACACGGCTCGTACATAGTCTGGTCTATTCTGTAGTAACATGTCACTGGTGATGAAGACACGGCTCGTACATAGTCTGGTCTATTCTGTAGTAACATGTCACTGGTGATGAAGACACGGCTCGTACATAGTCTGGTCTATTCTGTAGTAACATGTCACTGGTGATGAAGACACGGCTCGTACATAGTCTGGTCTATTCTGTAGTAACATATGGAAGTGACACCTGGATGATAAAGGAACAAGACAGAAGAAGAATCAACGTCTTCATAATGTGGAGCTGGAGAAGAATGATATCAATACCATGGATGGCAAGAAGAACAAATACATCAATTCTGGAACAAATCAAGCCAGACATATCACTGGAAGGATCACCGAGATAGGACTTGTCTACACATCATACGAGGAGCAATCACTGGAGAAGGACGTCATGGTGGGAAGAATAGAAGGAACAAGGCGAAGAGGAAGATCAGCAACTCGATGGGTTGATACAATCAAGATAACAGCAGAGAGGACTGGTGGACCTATTTAGGCTTGAAGGAGACCCTGGTGGTCCTTTCTAGGCTCAGAGAAGACTCTGGTGGACCTATCTAGGCTTGTAGAAGACCCTATCCAGGCTTGGAGAAAACTCCAGTGGGCTTATCTATCAGGGTTGTGGATCAGTAAGCCAAACCTCTGACTCCAACTCCTCAATGTCCCTGAATCTGACTCAGACTTCGTCTCCCACATACAGGGCTCATCTTTTGATAAATTTATTGAAGAACAATGTGAAAATCAGGTTTTAATCATTATTATGATACAATAATCAAGATATTTAGATAAAATATAGTAATAATTCATAATAATAATTTTCAGCACATTCTGCATTGAACTACTATATAAAATGTATTATTTTTTTTTATACAGACTCCAACTCCACTCCACTCCACTCCAACTCCAACTCCACAGTCTTGCTATCTAGGCATCAGAAAGACCTTAGTAGACCTATCTAGATTTGGAGAAGACTTTGCCTAATGGGCCTATCTACGCTTGGAGAAGACCCTGATGGACCTAGCTAGGATTGGAGAAGACCCTGGTGGGCCTATTGTGGCTTGAGGAAGACCCTGGTGGACCTATCTAGGCACAGAGAAAACCCTGGTGGTCCTATCTAGGTTTGCAGAAGATGCTGGTGAACCTATCTAGGCTTAGAGAAGACTTTAGTGGACCTATTAGGCTTGAAAAAGACCCTGGTGGTCTTATCTAGGTTTGGAGAAAACGCTAGTGCACCTATTTAGGCTTAAGGAAGACCCTGGTGGACCTATCTAGACTTGGAGAAGACCCTAGTGGATCTTTTAAGGCTTGAGGGAGACCCTGGTGGACCTATCTAGGCTTAGAGAAGACTCTAGTCGACCTATTAGGCTTGAAAAAGACCCTAGTGGACCTATCTAGGCTTGGAAAAAATGCTAGTGTACCTATTTAGGCTTAAGGAAGACCCTGGTGGACCTATCTAGACTTCGAGAAGACCCTAGTGGACCTTTTAAGGCTTGAGGAAGACCCTGGTGGACCTATCTAGGCACGGAGAAAACCCTGGTGGTCCTATCTAGGTTTGCAGAAGACGCTGGTGAACCTATCTAGGCTTAGAGAAAACTTTAGTGGACCGATTAGGCTTGAAAAAGACCCTGGTGGTCTTAACTAGGTTTGGAGACAACGCTAGTGTACCTATTTAGACTTAAGGAAGACCCTGGTGGACCTATCTAGACTTGGAAAAGAACCTAGTGGACTTTTAAAGTTTGAGTAAGACCCTGGTGGACCTATCTACGCTTAGAGAAGACTCTAGTGGACCTATTAGGCTTGAAAAAGACCCTAGTGGACCTATCTAGGTTTGGAGAAAACGCTAGTGTACCTACTCTTAGGCTTACGAAATACCCTGGTGGACCTATCTAGACTTGGAGAAGACCCTGGTGGACCTTTTAAGGCTTGAGGACGACCCTAGTGGACCTATCTAGGCTTGGAGAAAATGCTAGTGCACCTATTTAGGCTAAGGAAGACCCTGGTGGACCTATCTAGACTTGGAGAAGACCCTAGTGGATCTTTTAAGGCTTGAGGGAAACCCTGGTGGACCTATCTAGGCTTAGAGAAGACTCTAGTCGACCTATTAGGCTTGAAAAAGACCCTAGTGGACCTATCTAGGCTTGGAAAAAATGCTAGTGTACCTATTTAGGCTTAAGGAAGACCCTGGTGGACCTATCTAGACTTCGAGAAGACCCTAGTGGACCTTTTAAGGCTTGAGGAAGACCCTGGTGGACCTATCTAGGCACGGAGAAAACCCTGGTGGTCCTATCTAGGTTTGCAGAAGACGCTGGTGAACCTATCTAGGCTTAGAGAAAACTTTAGTGGATCGATTAGGCTTGAAAAAGACCCTGGTGGTCTTATCTAGGTTTGGAGACAACGCTAGTGTACCTATTTAGACTTAAGGAAGACCCTGGTGGACCTATCTAGACTTGGAAAAGAACCTAGTGGACTTTTAAAGTTTGAGTAAGACCCTGGTGGACCTATCTACGCTTAGAGAAGACTCTAGTGGACCTATTAGGCTTGAAAAAGACCCTAGTGGACCTATCTAGGTTTGGAGAAAACGCTAGTGTACCTACTTAGGCTTACGAAATACCCTGGTGGACCTATCTAGACTTGGAGAAGACCCTGGTGGACCTTTTAAGGCTTGAGGACGACCCTGGTGGACCTATCTAGACTTGAGGAAGACCGTAGTGGACCTTTTAAGGCTTGAGGAAGACCCTAGTGGACCTATCTAGGCTTGGAGAAAACGCTAGTGTACCTATTTAGGCTTACGAAATACCCTGATGGACCTATCTAGGCTCGGCGAAGACCCTGGTGGACCCATTTAGGCTGCACAAGATCGATCTTCCTACAGACGGTTCATCCATGAAGTCACCATGGCTCGAGATGGAACTGAAGGGCGATCATTAATAATATAATATGTGGATCCTGGTAGAATCTTGAGTCCAAGCTGCCTGGCCGATAGTTAATTGTCTAGATAGACGTAAGTAAGTCCAAGAGAGTAGATACAGTACTAATACATTCTGGAGATATTGTCAGTGATGAGGATGTGATAGCCGATTTATAATGTAGCAAAGTCTTTCATTCCACATTAAGGGCTCGGAGGCCATCATCATGTGGGTATCATTACTCCTGCGTCCTCATGTGTTAGGAATGATTCCATGTCATCTGCCGGTGACTTCACACTGGGAACGCTTCTCGCGCTGTTATTGCTGCGTCCGGACTGAACCGGTCCAGACACATGTGAGATTCACTGTGAGAAAGCTTTCATTTGTTTAAATTCTGCTTTTGCTTCATGGAAAATGAGAGGAAAATTGAAGTGTTCACCTCAACCAGACTGAGGAAGGGAGAGTTTCCATACTCCATTATTTTGGATGAACAGGCAAAATCTCATTTCCTCCCATAATTCACCTTCTCCGTATTAAATAAACAGTGAGAACGGCCGGTGTGTAAAGCAAGGAGAAAAATGATATTTTACTTTATATGAGGTCAAGGATGGGAAAATCTGCTGTTTATATTAATGGGAAATACACATTTACTTATCAACCATATAGAGCACTGAAAGCCAAGACAGTATACATCTGTATAAGAAGATGTCCAGGTTATACCAGCTGTACATATATAATTATATACTGGAGATGTCCAGGTTATACCAGCTGTACATATATAATTATATACAGGAGATGCCCAGGTTATACCAGCTGTACATATATAATTATATACTGGAGATGTCCAGGTTATACCAGCTGTACATATATAATTATATACAGGAGATGTCCAAGTCATACCAGCTGTACATATATAATTATATACAGGAGATGCCCAGGTTATACCAGCTGTACATATATAATTATATACAGGAGACGCCCAGGTTATACCAGATGTACATATATAATTATATACAGGAGATGTCCAGGTTATACCGGCTGTACATATATAATTATATACAGGAGATGCCCAGGTTATACCAGCTGTACATATATAATTATATACAGGAGATGACCAGGTTATACCAGCTGTACATATATAATTATATACAGGAGATGTCCAGGTTATACCAGCTGTACATATATAATTATATACAGGAGATGCCCAGGTTATACCAGCTGTACATATATAGTTATATACAGGAGATGTCCAGGTTACACCAGCTGTACATATATAATTATATATAGGAGATGTCCAGGTTATACCGGCTGTACATATATAATTATATACAGGAGATGCCCAGGTTATACCAGCTGTACATATATAATTATATACAGGAGATGCCCAGGTTATACCAGCTGTACATATATAATTATATACAGGAGATGTCCAGGTTATACCAGCTGTACATATATAATTATATACAGGAGATGTCCAGGTTATACCGGCTGTACATATATAATTATATACAGGAGATGCCCAGGTTATACCGGCTGTACATATATAATTATATACAGGAGATGCCCAGGTTATACCAGCTGTACATATATAATTATATACAGGAGATGTCCAGGTTATACCAGCTGTACATATATAATTATATACAGGAGATGCTTAGGCTACAGCAGCTTGCTCCTTATTGCTATATACAGTATATACGAGACGTATAACTTATACCCTCTGAGCATGTATTAAATACGAGATGGGTAATCTCATGTTATTTTTTCATATGATATTTTTCCCCAAAGCTACAAGATAACATTTCTTATTAGTGATGATGGGATCAGTACTTGTGATCTGGGCCTTGCGGTTCGATCAATCTGCAGTCCGCCCCAGTATAGGACATAGTGATACTTGGGCATTGTGATCTATGACTTTTTTATTTTTTTTAATGGCCTTGAGCTCGATATCGACCTAATGGTGACTTGATGGATGAATGGTCTCTTGTGCAGCCTAGATAGGACCACCAGAGTCGTCTCCAAGCCTAGATACGTCCACCAGGGTCTTGTACAAGCCTAGATAGGTCCACCAGGGTCTTGTACAAGCCTAGATGGATTCACCAGGGGCTTCTTCAAGCCTAGATAGGTCCAACAGGGTCTTCTCCAAGCCTAGATAGGTCCAACAGGGTCTTCTCCAAGCCTAGATAGGTCCACCAGGGTCTTCTCCAAACCTAGATAGGCCCAACAGTCTTCTCCAAGCCTAGATAGGTCCAACAGGGTCTTCTCCAAGCCTAGATAGGTCCACCAGGGTCTTCTCCAAGCCTAGATAGGTCCACCAGGGTCTTCTCCAAGCCTAGATAGGTCCACCAGGGTCTTCTCCAAGCCTAGATAGGTCCACCAGGGTCTTCTCCAAGCCTAGATAGGTCCACCAGGGTCTTCTCCAAGCCTAGATAGGTCCACCAGGGTCTTCTCCAAGCCATTATCTTGATTGTATCAAGCCATCGGGTTGGTGGTCTATGACACTGATGTGTTATTGCTTTCCTGTCTCTGGTACATTGTGTTACCAGCCATGATCTGAAGCGGTTGGAAACCTCGCCTAATATTGAAGGGATGCCCTGCCTGAACTTCCTGTTATTGTTCACAGAGTCCCTTGTCTGCGCTTTCCACGTGTCATTCTGATACTGAGAACCAGGAGGCGTCTGGAAAATATCAGATGCAGCCACTTCTTTGTGTCTCAAGATCTCCGCTCTCAAGAGCCGGTGAAACCTCTCTGGGCGGCTTTGGAATTGCTGATGGAATAAAGTTCAGCACATAAATGTTTATTAAGGGTCCAAAGAATAAGTGAGTGTGGAAGACCTGCTGTACATGTGTGAGGGTCCGATAAGTGAGTGCCACCCAACATGGCACTGCTTGGCATGAGAATCACAAAAATATAAGGAAATTCATAAATAGCAGGAGAAATGTCCTCTACAAGACAGAAAACATTCATGTGACTTTAACGCTCTTTGGAAAGCTAACTGGGTAATATAATGTCACGGGTGTATCAGGAGACACGGACGAGGCTGTTAGGGCCACTCATGTCTGGCCAAACAGCCAAAATCCTGAATTGTGGTTATGTCCCATTAAAAAGTATTTCTCTGCCTGGTGATAGATGGAGGACACTAGGACCCAACTGGTCACCTACCTGCCTACCTTCAGCTGTCTCTATTTATACCCCTTGGCTCCTATGATGCATTGCTGGTGATAGCATGTTTGGAGATGGTGTTGCTTCCTGGCTGTGCAGTGCATTGTGGACCTCCTGGGTAGTTTGCTGTCTGGCTCTCCTTTCATCTAAGTGTTTCTCTCTTTCCCCTTTGTTTGTCTCCCTGGTGTTCTCCTTTAATTGTTAGCTGGGTTGACCAGTTTTCACCCTGTCTGATCCCTAAGTAATCTTAGGGGCCTTTCACGTCAGTGTTCCCGCACCGAACACAAGCCCCATAGACAATGCATGGGGCTTGCTGGATCTGGGCCGCAAGTCGGCCATTAGGCAACCGAACCGGCAGATGCGGCGCCACCTGCCGGATCAACCACATACATCAGCGAAACGCTGATCTGCAAGGGGCCTTAGTTCAGGGACAGATAGGGACGAGGTATCCTGCTCAGCGACAGTTGTCTTTTATCACACATTGTTTACCTGCAATGTTTGTTTTAGCACCAGTAGCTTTTTATTGCTCAGCTAGACCAGTGCATGAGCCCAAGTCTGGCACGCACCCTCTTTCATTAGCAGCTCACTGTCTATAGACCTTGTCTCTTTATGTAGCGTTCAGGCTCTTAGGAGAGCTAGCTGACAACCTAAGTGGGTAAGATAGTGGTCAAGATTAGCAGCACAAACAACATTATTTTGGAAAAATCTAGAATTTTTATAAACCAATAAAACAGTAAAAAAATATATCTTCTAATAAATATTAAGCAGAGTGAATGTCTGTGTGTGTGGTATAGCTCTGCCCCCTTAACATAGCCCCGCCTTCATAGCTCTACCCATCTATATAGCCCCACACCTCCATATAGCTCCACCCCCTCCATAGATCTGCCTACTTTATATACACAAATCCACAAGTAGAATCCAGGAGACACAAATGCAGCGACAGGAGTCACAATCATAGAGGTTAACATTCCATTGTGCAAAACAAACATTCTAATAATCAGTTACCATCCGGACAACCAGGCCACACACAGCCCCCAGTATACAGCAGGAGGCCACACACAGCCCCCAGTATACAGCAGGAGGCCACACACAGCCCCCAGTATACAGCAGGAAGCCACACACAGCTCCCAGTATACAGTAGGAGGCCACACACAGCCCCCAGTATACAGCAGGAGGCCACACACAGCCCTCAGTATACAGCAGGAGGCCACACACAACCCCTAGTATACAGCAGAAGGCCACACACAGCCCTCAGTATACAGCAGGAGGCCACACACACAACCCCAGTATACAGCAGGAGCCCACACACAATCCCCAGTATACAGCAGGAGGCTATACAAAGCACCCAGTATACAGCAGGAGGCCACAGTCAGCCCCCAGTATACAGTAGGAAGCCACACACAGCCCTCAGTATACAGCAGGAGGCCACACACAGCCTCCAGTGTACAGCAGGAGGCCACACACAGCCCTCAGTATACATAAGAAGGCCACACACAGCCCCCAGTATACAGCAGGAGGCCACACACAGCCTCCAGTATACAGCAGGCCACACACAGCCCCCAGTATACAGCAGGAGGCCACACACAGCCTCCAGTGTACAGCAGGAGGCCACACACAGCCCCCAGTATACAGCAGGAGGCCGCACAGCCCCCTGTATACAGCAGGAGGCCACACACAGCAGGAGGCTGCACAGTTGAGCTTCACTCCATCCTCAACCCGAAAAGGTCCCACAAGTTGATCTTTGATGATCCCAGCCCATACCAGTACCCCACCTCCACCTTGCTGACGTCTGAGTCGGAGTGGGTCTCTCTGCCCCTTACTGATCCAGCCTCTGGCCCATCCATCTGGCCATCAAGAGTCACTCTCATTTCATCAGCCCATAAAGCCTTTCAAGAATCAGTCTTAAGACATTTCTTGAGGTTTTATCTTATGTTTCTTGCTCAGAGGTGTTGGTTTTTCAGCCTTCCTTACCTTGGCCATGTCCCTGAGTATGGCACACCTTGTGCTTTTTGATACTCCAGTAACGTTGCAGCTCTGAAATTTGGCAAAACTGGTGGCAAATGGCATCTTGGCAGCTTCACGCTTGATTTCCCTCAATTCATGGGCAGTTATTTTGCGCCTTTTTTGCCCTCACACTTCTTGTGACCCTGTTGGCTATTTGCCATGAAACACTTGATTGTTCGGTGATCACGCTTCAATAGACTGCTGCATCCCTCTGCAAGACATCTCACAATTGTGGACTCTTCAGAGCCGTCACATCTCTCTTCTGACCCCATTTTGCCTAAGGAAAGGCATTTGCCTAATAATTAAGCGCACCTTATATAGGGTGTTGATGTCATTACACCACACCCCTCCTCATTACAGAGATGCCATCACCTCATTTACTTAATTGGTAGTTGGCTCTCAGCCTATACAGCTTGGAGTAGGACAACATGGATAAAAAGTATCATGTGATCACAATACTCATTGCCTAATAATTCTGCACACAGTGTATTCTTATACATAGGGGTAGTATTATTTTTGTTATATTCTTGTACATATATGTCTATGTGCAAAAGCTGAACATAATATTATTGGGCCCACAAGGGATTGGGTACACGCCTTGTCCGTGGCCGAGCCTGTGCCATTGGGTGACAATGAAAAGGGGTATATTTACAGAGATTAAAGTTATTGTCAGTCGTGACGCCACCTGTAGGTCCGGTGATGGCACCGGCGCTGCTGAGACCTCTGGGGGATGGGCGGCAACAAGGTGTTGTGGCTCTCTACAGGAAGAGCTGGGTCCCTGGGACTGTATGGACAGATGGTGGAGTAGGGCAGCACAGTGGTTGTGGTGTGGGACTGGAATGATGAACACACAGAAAGTCTCTTTTGGTACCTTTAGTGATGGAAACCGGTACACGTCCAGGGATAAAGGATAAACTTTGGGACTTCCACATCGAGTGAGGTATCTGCCTCCTTGTCCTGTTCCTTCTCTCTAGTCTGGCATGTGTGGAACCAAGCCTAACCTTCTGCGTCTGTTACACCCATGTTGCTGCACTGAGGGCTCTCTCTGGGCTACCGCTATCACTCCTGTGGTCCCTGACTCTCAAATGGGGGTGCTGCGGGTGTCCAGGAAGCTAAGCCTCCATGGTGTACTGGATGGTCTCTTTCCCTGTTGCAGACTCGGACTCCAGTGACCGGTGTTTTGTTGGGGTGAGCCGGTATGGCTCCTCTGCCCCCGCTGTACTGTTCCTCGCCACTGCCTGTGGTCCTCACTCTCTGGACCCTCACACTGGCTCTGGAGGTGCACTAGTGTCAGGCCTAGCACGGCTCCGGTAACCAGTTTTAGGTCACTAGCCTCTGAGCTCAACTTCACAGTTCTCCTAGTGACTGCACAATCTGGCTAACTCCGCCCCCAGCACCTGTATTTATAGGGGATCAGGCTTAACACCAACCAGTGGGGCTCCCCCTACAGGCCTGGAGTGGAAGGTGTTGTGTGTATGTGAGTACCAGATGTGGAAACCCCTTAGTGTACTAGTTGGTCCTGTGGCTTACCTGGGACAAGGTGCCACAACATATTGCAACAGAGAAGACAGCTGCACTCTGAATACTAAGCTGTGGAGTAATGAACATATGAATATAGACTGACATTATAGCTAATGAAATATATAGAAAAATGAGACACTTGGCTTATATACAGTAGATGGCCATGTCCATATCCACCCAGTAGCTATGTTGAGACATGTCTCTTTCCTGGGAACCTACACTCAGTCTGTCTCTCTCTAGGTTGAAAAACCTCCATTTGAATGGGCGAGTAGGAACCTGCAAACAGAGAACAATAGCACCTAAGGCTACTGGGGATGGGTGCATAAGCAGAATCATTCAAATAGAGGTTTTTAAACCCAGATAGAGGCAGACTGGATGTGTTCCTGGTAAAGAGACACACCTCAACGTGGCTACTCTATATCTCCTTAGCTATAATACTGGTCTATATTCACTAGTGCATAGCTTAGTATGCAGCTGGGTTATGAGCCAAACACGGTGTAACTGTGTATAAGGTTCATTGTCCCTCTAACCCGACATACGTTTCGCCCAGCTTCTTCAGGGGACATGCGACGGTGGAGAACAAAGGTCATTATAAACAGCGTTCAGCTAATGAGGAGCCACGGTGTCATAATCACATGGGACGTTCTTCATGTGAGCGCAGGAATCCCCATCGTGATGTGATCAAATATTACTCCCGACCCGAGTTGTGGAACGCAACTGAAACGCAGAAGCGACCACATTTGTGAGACAGGGTGTAGTGATTATTCCCAAACTGATACCTGCAGAGGAGTCATCTCAGTGCGAGCACTTGTGATTCTGAACACTTGCCGGACACATCACCGATTCCTCAGTCTCCAATATACCATTTGGAGCTACAGGTTAGGTTTGGAGCCATTTCCATGTTTAATCTGTACACCAGTAACAGCAGAGGTTCCCAATAATACAGAATAAACCTACCGTAACCGCTTCCCTGAATTATAATCAGGGTTGACTGAATGTCTTATTACTTGCACTGTACATCGTATTGTCTGTGATTACCGGCACGGTATACAGACGAGGTGCCCAAAAAAAGGCGAGGTGCCCACGGGCGCGGCACAGTGCGCTCAGTAGATTCAGCAGACGGCTCTAAATCAACATGTTCATTTCTGTTAGAATAATCATTTTCCCGAGAGCTGAAATCATGCTGAGATACGAAATGAGGAGGAAAATTAGGTTATGTATTGTGGATGGAATTAAATAAATCAGAATGTACAGAAGGTCGAATGAAGAAAAAGCAAAATGGCAACAAAAAAACACATGTATTATACGTGATAAATACAAGATATACAACACATCATTCACAACACAAATATACACATGTATTACATAAATGATGAGCAGTATTATAGTAGTTATATTCTTGTACATAGGAGCAGTATTATAGGAGTTATATTCTTGTATATAGGGGCAGTATTATAGTAGTTATATTCTTGAACATAGGGGCAGTATTATAGTAGTTATATTCTTGTACATAGAAGCAGTATTATAGTAGTTATATTCTTGTACATAGAGGCAGTATTATAGTAGTTATATTCTTGTACATAGGGGCAGTATTATATTATAGTAGTTATATTCTTGTATATAGGGGCAGTATTATAGTAGTTATATTCTTGTATATAGGAGCAGTATTATAGTAGTTATATTCTTGTACATAGGGGCAGTATTATAGTAGTTATATTCTTGTACAAAGGAGCAGTATTATAGTAGTTATATTCTTGTACATAGGGGCAGTATTATAGTAGTTATATTCTTGTATATAGGAGCAGTATTATAGTAGTTATATTCTTGTACATAGGGGCAGTATTATAGTAGTTATATTCTTGTACATAGAGGCAGTATTATAGTAGTTATATTCTTGTACGTAGGAGCAGTATTATAGTAGTTATATTCTTGTATATAGGGGCAGTATTATAGTAGTTATATTCTTGTATATAGGGGCAGTATTATAGTAGTTATATTCTTGTACATAGGAGCAGTATTATAGAAGTTATATTCTTGTACATAGAAGCAGTATTATAGTAGTTATATTCTTGTACACAGAGGCAGTATTATATTATAGTAGTTATATTCTTGTATATAGGGGCAGTATTATAGTAGTTATATTCTTGTATATAGGAGCAGTATTATAGTAGTTATATTCTTGTACATAGGAGCAGTATTATAGTAGTTATATTCTTGTGTATAGGAGCAGTATTATAGTAGTTATATTCTTGTATATAGGAGCAGTATTATAGTAGTATATCTGTATATAATTTATAGTATATCTTGTATATAGGGGCAGTATTATAGTAGTTATATTCTTGTATATAGGCAGTATTATAGTAGTTATATTCTTGTATATAGGGCAGTATTATAGTAGTTATATTCTTGTATATAGGGGCAGTATTATAGTAGTTATATTCTTGTACATAGGAGCAGTATTATAGTAGTTATATTCTTGTATATAGGAGCAGTATTATAGTAGTTATATTCTTGTATATAGGAGCAGTATTATAGTAGTTATATTCTTGTTTCTAGGGCAGTATTATAGTAGTTATATTCTTGTATATAGGGCAGTATTATAGTAGTTATATTTTGTAATAGGAGCAGTATTATAGTAGTTATATTTTGTATATAGGGCAGTATTATAGTAGTTATATTCTTGTATATAGGAGCAGTATTATAGTAGTTATATTCTTGTAATAGGAGCAGTATTATAGTAGTTATATTCTTGTATATAGGAGCAGTATTATAGTAGTTATATTCTTGTACATAGGAGCAGTATTATAGTAGTTATATTCTTGTACATAGGAGCAGTATTATAGTAGTTATATTCTTGTACATAGGAGCAGTATTATAGTAGTTATATTCTTGTATATAGGAGCAGTATTATAGTAGTTATATTCTTGTATATAGGAGCAGTATTATAGTAGTTATATTTTTGTATATAGGAGCAGTATTATAGTAGTTATATTCTTGTACATAGGAGCAGTATTATAGTAGTTATATTCTTGTATACATGAGCATTATTATAGTAGTTATATTCTTGTATATAGGGGCAGTATTATAGTAGTTATATTCTTGTACATAGGAGCAGTATTATAGTAGTTATATTCTTGTACATAGGAGCAGTATTATAGTAGTTATATTCTTGTACATAGGGGCAGTATTATAGTAGTTATATTCTTGTATATAGGAGCAGTATTATAGTAGTTATATTCTTGTATATATGAGCAGTATTATAGTAGTTATATTCTTGTATATAGGAGCAGTATTATAGTAGTTATATTCTTGTATATAGGGGCAGTATTATAGTAGTTATATTCTTGTACATAGGAGCAGTATTATAGTAGTTATATTCTTGTACATAGAGGCAGTATTATAGTAGTTATATTCTTGTATATAGGGGCAGTATTATAGTAGTTATATTCTTGCACATAGGAGCAGTATTATAGTAATTATATTCTTGTATATAGGAGCAATATTATAGTAGTTATATTCTTGCATATAGGTGCAGAATTATAGTAGTTATATTATTTTATGTAGCAGTCTGTATTATAGCAGTTATATTTTTTACTGTATTGTGCAATAGTTTTAGGCAAGTGTTGATATAAATGCTGCAAAGCAAGAATAATATTTTTATGAGCTGACATAATGCAAAGTGAATGAAGAAAAAGAAATACAAATCACATGGATATTTGGTGACTGCGCGTTGTCTTCATCAGGTCTTCTAGGTCACTTGTAAATAGTTTTTGAAGCTTCTCGGCAGGAGATAATTCCAAACATCTTGGAGACCCGACCCCAGATCTTCTGTGTATGAGGCTTGTGTGGATCCTACTTGATCCCAGACAGACGAGATTATGCGGGATCAGGGATCTGGGGATCATCACCTCCAGGACACCTCGTTTTTAATGACATTAGCCGGATGTTGGGGGTCATTGTCCAGTTGTATGATGAAGAAGTGTCTGTATTTTTCAGCTCTTGAGAATTTGCTAAAGACAGGGCAGTTTGGAGAAACCTCTTTGATATTCTACACAATTCTAATTTGGATTAAATGACAGTAACAGTGAACGCTCACATCTCTCATATTTCAGGCATTTGTGTGACCCGATTCTTTGTGTTTGGTGACATCTAATTTGTTTTGATTTCTGTCGGTCAAATTAGCTCAAAGCTCCACGAGATTGAAATCCACATTCCACTGACTTAATTAAAATGAATGGAAATAAAATAATGAATGAATCAAAGTAACAAGATGAAACTAAGAAGCAAAATAGGACGGCTCCATATTCTGTTAGCTATTGGCAAGGAAATTCTCCCCGCCGGCGTCCTCCACACGACACAGCGCCATCAGCCTCACAATCAAGAACATCAAACATTTGTCACAGCGTATTCCTCAGCTTTAATGGGAAAAATGAATGAATCTGTGACCTAAAATGACCAGAGTTAGCTTTAAATTCAGCATTGACCAAGAGTATGGCAGATAATTTAACATTTAAACAATATTATGTACCAGAATATAACTACTATAATACTGCTCCTATATACAAGAATATAACTACTATAATACTGCTCCTATATACAAGAATATAACTACTATAATACTGCTCCTATATACAAGAATATAACTACTATAATACAGCCTCTATATACAAGAATATAACTACTATAATACTGCTCCTATGTACAAGAATATAACTACTATAATAATGCTCCTATATACAAGAATATAACTAGTATAATACTGCTCCTATATACAAGAATATAACTACTATAATACTGCTCCTATGTACCAGAATATAACTACTATAATACTGCTCCTATGTACCAGAATATAACTACTATAATACTGCTCCTATATACAAGAATATAACTACTATAATACTGCCCCTATGTACAAGAATATAACTACTATAATACTGCTCCTATGTACAAGAATATAACTACTATTATACTGCCCCTATATACAAGAATATAACTACTATAATACTGCTCCTATGTACAAGAATATAACTACTATAATACTGCCCCTATGTACAAGAATATAACTACTATAATACTGCCTCTATGTACAAGAATATAACTACTATAATACTGCTCCTATGTACAAGAATATAACTACTATAATACTGCCCCTATATACAAGAATATAACTACTATAATACTGCTCCTATGTACAAGAATATAACTACTATAATACTGCTCCTATGTACAAGAATATAACTACTATAATACTGCTCCTATGTACAAGAATATAACTACTATAATACTGCTCCTATATACAAGAATATAACTACTATAATACTGCCCCTATGTACAAGAATATAACTACTATAATACTGCCCCTATATACAAGAATATAACTACTATAATACTGCTCCCATGTACAAGAATATAACTACTATAATACTGCTCCTATATACAAGAATATAACTACTATAATACTGCCCCTATCTACAAGAATATAACTACTATAATACTGCCCCTATATACAAGAATATAACTACTATAATACTGCCCCTATGTACAAGAATATAACTACTATAATAATGCCCCTATATACAAGAATATAACTACTATAATACTGCCCCTATATACAAGAATATAACTACTATAATACTGCTCCTATATACAAGAATATAACTACTATAATACTGCCCCTATGTACAAGAATATAACTACTATAATACTGCCCCTATGTACAAGAATATAACTACTATAATACTGCCCCTATGTACAAGAATATAACTACTATAATACTGCCCCTATATACAAGAATATAACTACTATAATACTGCTCCTATGTACAAGAATATAACTACTATAATACTGCTCCTATATACAAGAATATAACTACTATAATACTGCCCCTATATACAAGAATATAACTTCTATAATACTGCTCCTATATACAAGAATATAACCACTATAATACTGCCCCTATATACAAGAATATAACTACTATAATACTGCCCCTATGTACAAGAATATAACTACTATAATACTGCTCCTATATACAAGAATATAACTACTATAATACTGCTCCTATGTACAAGAATATAACTACTATAATACTGCTCCTATATACGAGAATATAACTACTATAATACTGCCCCTATGTACAAGAATATAACTACTATAATACTGCTCCTATGTACAAGAATATAACTACTATAATACTGCTCCTATATACGAGAATATAACTACTATAATACTGCTCCTATGTACAAGAATATAACTACTATAATACTGCTCCTATGTACAAGAATATAACTACTATAATACTGCTCCTATATACGAGAATATAACTACTATAATACTGCTCCTATATACGAGAATATAACTACTATAATACTGCTCCTATGTACAAGAATATAACTACTATAATACTGCTCCTATATACGAGAATATAACTACTATAATACTGCTCCTATATACGAGAATATAACTACTATAATACTGCTCCTATGTACAAGAATATAACTACTATAACACTGAAATCAGCAAAAAAGCCAGCACCACCAATAGCTTGTAACAAAACTGTGCAAATCCACATATCCTTCCAAACTGTATAATATTATAAAATTGATATATTTGGCAAAATATTGATCAGTCTTTTGAGCCACTCTGCCACGTCAAGGCAATCTCATCAGGTTGGTCCTACTCTATATATTTTAGTTGTGCCATACGGCCTTCCACATACACATAAAGTGGACCATAAAAAGCTGCATTTACCTGTTGCATCTCACAGCCTGCTCCCATAGTGCCAGACTGGGGCAAATAAATGAAGGCAAATCAAGCCCCTGCAGCTGATGCCACATATGCCTGAGCTTTTCAGAAATAATCCTCACTGCACTAGGCCTGCACTCATGAATAAAGGCAGAGCGGGCCCAAGCAAATGGAGCTGGAAATAAACATTTCACATTATTCCCAGCATTTTGCAGAGAATTTTGATTATTAGGATATAATTTTATAATCCTTATCTACAGGTTACAAAAAAGGAACTTGTTTCTTTATGAAAGAACAAGTCTATTGTAGACTCCAGGAGAATAAACCTGTGATTGTGCTATATATATATATATATTTGGGGCTTATTTTCTCTCCGGTTATTCGTGTCGCTCTGATGAATGATGGTGAATTACGGTTGTCTGTTGTGTTCCGTGCTCACATGAAGCGGATAATGGAGGGTTTGTATGAAGCTTTGACTTCGCCGATCATCCAGAGGAGCCAAGTGAAGAATGAATCACTGCGGTTTCGTCATGTCGCGCTTTGTCTCCGGCTCTCTCCCATGTCGGTGTCTTTTATAAACATTTTCAGTAAAGAGAACCTGCGGCGTGCGGTCTGCTCCAGATCCGATTCAGTAAATAAAGCGATTGGTGTGACCCCCCGAGGGCTGATTGTCTCCACTCTGGAGGACTCATCCGTCCCAAAAATGACGTCTCCATTGACAGATGTGAGGAAAAGGTGAAGAGTTGATGATCGATGTTTCATATCTACGATGCAATAATAGAGAGTAGATTAATAACAGGAGTGAAGAAAAAGATCCACTGGACCAGAGCCCTGCAGACCTGACACAGGACCAGAACCCTGCGGACCCAACATCGGACCAGAGCCCTGCAGACCTGACACTGGACCAGAGCCCAGCAGACCTGACACTGGACCAGAACCCTGCAGACCCGACACTGGACCAGAACCCTGCAGACCCGACACTGGACCAGAGCCCTGCAGACCCAACACTGGACCAGAGCCCTGCAGACCTGACACTGGACCAGAACCCTGCAGACCCGACACTGGACCAGAACCCTGCAGACCCGACACTGGACCAGAGCCCTGCAGACCCGACACAGGACCAGAGCCCTGCAGACCCGACACTGGACCAGAACCCTGCAGACCTGACACTGGACCAGAGCCCTGCAGACCCGACACTGGACCAGTGCCCTGCAGACCCGACATGGACCAGAACCCTGCAGACCCGAACACTGGACCAGAGCCCTGCAGACCCGACACTGGACCAGAGCCCTGCAGACCCGACACTGGACCAGAGCCCTGCAGACCCGACACTGGACCAGAGCCCTGCAGACCGACACTGGACCAGAGCCCTGCAGACCCGACACTGGACCATGACCCTGCAGACCTGACACTGGACCAGAGCCCTGCAGACCTGACACTGGACCATGACCCTGCAGACCTGACACTGTGACCAGAACCCTGCAGACCTGACACTGGACCAGAGCCCTGCAGACTCTGACACTGGACCAGAACCCTGCAGACCCGACACTGGACCAGAGCCCTGTAGACCCGACACTGGACCAGAGCCCTGGCCAGACCCTGCGACACTGGACCAGAGCCCTGCAGACCCGACACTGGACCAGAGCCCTGCAGACCCGACACTGGACCGCAGACCCTGCAGAACCCAACACTGGACCAGAGCCCTGCAGACCCGACACTGGACCAGAGCCTGCAGACCCGACACTGGACCAGAGCCCTGCAGACCCGACACTGGACCAGAGCCTGCAGACCGGACACTGGACCAGAGCCCTGCAGACCGGACACTGGACCAGAGCCCTGCAGACCCGACACTGGACCAGAGCCCTGCAGACCTGACACTGGACCAGAGCCCTTGCAGACCTGACACTGGACCAGAGCCCTGCAGACCGACACTGGACCAGAGACCCTGCAGACCTGACACTGGACCAGAAGCCCTGCAGACCACGACACCAGACCCAGAGCCCTGCAGACCCGACACTGGACCAGATGCCCTGCAGACCCGGACACTGGACCAGAGCCCTGCAGACCTGACTACTGGACCAGAGCCTGCAGACCGACACTGGACCAGGCCCTGCAGACCGACACTGGACCAGAGCCCTGCAGACCCGACACAGGACCAGAGCCCTGCAGACCCGACACTGGACCAAGACCCTACAGACCGACAACTGGACCAGAGCCCTGCAGACCGACACTGGACCAGAGCCCTGCAGACGGACCGGACAAACCCAGACACGACAGAGCCCTGCAGACCCGACACTGGACCAGAGCCCTGCAGACCGACACTGGACCAAGCCTACCCTGACATGCAGACCCTGCAGACACACTGGACCAGAACCCTGCAGACCGGACACCGGACCAGAGCCCTGCAGACCGACCAGACCACAGCCCTGCAGACCCGAACACTGGACCAGAAGCCCTGCAGACCCGACACTGGACCAGAGCCCTGCAGACTGACACTGGACCAGAACCCTGCAGACCTGACACTGACCCAGCCTGCAGACCTGACACTGGACCAGAGCCCTGCAGACCCGACACAGGACCAGACCCTGCAGACCCGACACTGGACCAGAACCCTAACAGACCGACAATGGACCAGAGCCCTGCAGACCGACACTGGACCAGAGCCCTGCAGACCCGACACAGGACCAGAGCCCTGCAGACCCGACACTGGACCAGAGCCCTGCAGACCCGACACTGGACCAGAGCCCTGCAGACCCGACACTGGACCAGAGCCCTGCAGACCCGACACTGGACCAGAGCCCTGCAGACCTGACACTGACCACAGCTCCTCAGACCTGACACTGGACCAGAACCCTGCAGACCCAACACTGGACAACCTGCACTGACACGGACAACCCTGCAGACCCAGACACTGGACCAGAGCCCTGCAGACCCGACACACTGGACCAGAGCCCTGCAAACCACACGGGACCAGACCTGCAGAGACCTGGCCCAGACCCGAACCAACACTGGACCAGAGCCCTGCAGACCCGACACTGGACCAGAGCCCTGCAGACCGACCTGACAAGCCTGCAGACCGACCTGGACCAGAGCTCTGCAGACCCGACACTGGACCAGAGCCCTGCAGACCGACACTGACCAAAGCCTGCAGACCTGACACTGGACCCTTCAGACCGACACTGGACCAGAGCCCTGCAGACCGACCTCAGACCTGGCCCACACTGGACCAGAGCCCTGCAGACCGGACACTGGACCAAGCCTGCAGACCGACACCGACCAGAGCCCTGCAGACCTGACACTGGACCAGAGCCCTGCAGACCGACACTGGACCAAACCCTGCAGACCGGACACGACCAGAGCCCTGCAGACCAGACACTGGACCAGAGCTGCAACCACACTGGACAGAGCCTGCAGACCACATGGACCAGAGCCCTGTAGACCTGACACTGGACCAGAACCCTGCAGACGACACTGGACCTCACCCTGCCAGACCTGCACTGACCGAGCCTGACCCGACACGGACCAGAGCCCTGCAGACCCGACACTGGACCAGCTACAGACCTGACATGGACAGACCCTGCAACCGACTGGACCAGAGCCCTGCAGACCCGACACGGGACCAGAGCCTGCAGACCCGACACTGGACCAGAGCCCTGCAGACCCGACACTGGACCAGAGCCCTGCAGACCCGACACTGGACCAGAGCCCTGCAACCGACACTGGACCAGAGCTCTGCAGACCCGACACTGGACCAGAGCCCTGCAGACCTGACACTGGACACAGCCTGCAGACCAACACTGGACCAGAACCTGCAGACCCAACACTGACCAGAGCCTGCATACATGACATGGACCAGAGCCCTGCAGGCCCAACACTGGACCAGACCTGCAGACCAACACCGGACCAGAACCCTGCAAACCCGACACGGGACCAGAACCCTGCAGACCCGACACTGGACCAGAGCCCTGCAGACCCAACACTGGACCAGAGCCCTGCAGACCCGACTCTGGACCAGAGCTCTGCAGACCCAACACTGGACCAGAGCCCTGCAGACCCGACACTGGACCAGAGCCCTGCAGACCCAACACTGGACCAGAACCCTGCAGACCCAACACTGGACCAGAGCCCTGCATACATGACACTGGACCAGAGCCCTGCATACATGACACTGGACCAGAGCCCTGCAGACCCAAAACTGGACCAGAGCCCTGCAGACCCGACACTGGACCAGAGCCCTGCAGACCCGACTCTGGACCAGAGCTCTGCAGACCCGACACTGGACCACAGCCCTGCAGACCCGACACTGGACCAGAGCCCTGCAGACCCGACACTGGACCAGAGCCCTGCAGACCTGACACTGGACCAGAGCTCTACAGACCTGACACTGGACCAGAGCCCTGCAGACCCGACACTGGACCAGAACCCTGCAGACCGGAGACTGGACCAGAGCCCTGCAGACCGGACACTGGACCAGAGCCCTGCAGACCCGACACCAGACCAGAGCCCTGCACACCCGACACTGGACCAGAGCCCTGCAGACCTGACACTGGACCAGAGCCCTGTAGACCTGACACTGGACCAGAGCCCTGCAGACCCGACACAGGACCAGAGCCCTGCAGACCCGACACTGGACCAGAGCCCTGCAGACCCGACACTGGACCAGAACCCTACAGACCTGACACTGGACCAGAGCCCTGCAGACCCGACACCAGACCAGAGCCCTGCAGACCCGACACCGGACCAGAGCCCTGCAGACCTGACACTGGACCAGAGCCCTGCAGACCTGACACTGGACCTGGTATCCCTGCTGCCTATTTTAACTTTTAGAATTGCTGCAAAAATGACGTCTCGTTTGGCTGAACCCAAGCAAAATTATTCATTGCAAATCATATGTTCTTTTTTATGCACTGAGATCTCTCCAAAAACACTTACCTTGCCACTCCCGTGTTTTGCCTCTGCAGCCGGCTATCTGGTCATCCACATCATGTCTTCTCTGGCTCTTTTTTCAACTTCACATTACTGATCCTGAGTTACCTCCTGTATTATACTCCAGAGCTGCACTCACTATTCTGCTGGTGCAGTCACTGTGTACATACATTACATTACTGATCCTGAGTTACCTCCTGTATTATACTCCAGAGCTGCACTCACTATTCTGCTGGTGCAGTCACTGTGTACATACATTACATTACTGATCCTGAGTTACCTCCTGTATTATACTCCAGAGCTGCACTCACTATTCTGCTGGTGCAGTCACTGTGTACATACATTACATTACTGATCCTGAGTTACCTCCTGTATTATACTCCAGAGCTGCACTCACTATTCTGCTGGTGCAGTCACTGTGTACATACATTACATTACTGATCCTGAGTTACCTCCTGTATTATACTCCAGAGCTGCACTCACTATTCTGCTGGTGCAGTCACTGTGTACATACATTACATTACTGATCCTGAGTTACTCCCTGTATTATACTCCAGAGCTGCACTCACTATTCTGCTGGTGCAGTCACTGTGTACATACATTACATTACTGATCCTGAGTTACTTCCTGTATTATACTCCAGAGCTGTACTCACTATTCTGCTGGTGCAGTCACTGTGTACATACATTACATTACTGATCCTGAGTTACCTCCTGTATTACACTCCAGAGCTGCACTCACTATTCTGCTGGTGCAGTGACTGTGTACATACATTACATTACTGATCCTGAGTTACCTCCTGTATTATACTCCAGAGCTGCACTCACTATTCTGCTGGTGCAGTCACTGTGTACATACACTACATTACTGATCCTGAGTTACCTCCTGTATTATACTCCAGAGCTGCACTCACTATTCTGCTGGTGCAGTCACTGTGTACATACACTACATTACTGGTCCTGAGTTACCTCCTGTATTATACTCCAGAGCTGCACTCACTATTCTGCTGGTGCAGTCACTGTGTACATACACTACATTACTGATCCTGAGTTGCCTCCTGTATTATACTCCAGAGCTGCACTCACTATTCTGCTGGTACAGTCACTGTGTACATACATTAAATTACTGATCCTGAGTTACCTCCTGTATTATACTCCAGAGCTGCACTCACTATTCTGCTGGTGCAGTCACTGTGTACATACATTACATTACTGATCCTGAGTTACCTCCTGTATTATACTCCAGAGCTGCACTCACTATTCTGCTGGTGCAGTCACTGTGTACATACACTACATTACTGGTCCTGAGTTACCTCCTGTATTATACTCCAGAGCTGCACTCACTATTCTGCTGGTGCAGTCACTGTGTACATACACTACATTACTGGTCCTGAGTTACCTCCTGTATTATACCCCAGAGCTGCACTCACTATTCTGCTGGTACAGTCACTGTGTACATACATTACTGATCCTGAGTTACCTCCTGTATTATACTCCAGAGCTGCACTCACTATTCTGCTGGTGCAGTCACTGTGTACATACATTACTGATCCCGAGTTATATCCTGTATTATACTCCAGAGCTGCACTCACTATTCTGCTGGTGCAGTCACTGTGTACATACATTACATTACTGATCCTGAGTTACCTCCTGTATTATACTCCAGAGCTGCACTCACTATTCTGCTGGTGCAGTCACTGTGTACATACATTACATTACTGATCCTGAGTTACCTCCTGTATTATACTCCAGAGCTGCACTCACTATTCTGCTGGTGCAGTCACTGTGTACATACATTACATTACTGATCCTGAGTTACCTCCTGTATTATACTCCAGAGCTGCACTCACTATTCTGCACTATGTACCCTGAACAGACTGAAGTTTTCTTGCTGTGTAGTAAGATCACAATTGCCCTTTTTAAATTCCAGCATAAGAAAAAAAAAATGAGTGAATTACATCCTTTTGCATACATTTACTCGATAGCAGTGTGTTAGGGTGCCTTCACATTACGGATTTTTGATTTCCGATGCTGTCCGATCAAAATCGGACAGCATCGGACCGATTTTCGGACCCCATGCAGCCCTATGGGCATCGGACCCAATCGGATGTGCACTAAATGCCATCCGATTTGGTCCGATCCGAATCTGTCCGATTTTTGCACCGAAAATAAAATCTGACAGATTCGGATCGGACCAGATCGGATGGCATTTAGTGCACATCCGATCCGACCCGATCAATTTGACATGGGGCCCTATGGAGCAGGGTCCGAGAAAACATGTCATGTCTCCTCGGACCCGGTTTTACTGTACTGAGCATGCTCAGTACAGTAAAACTGCTCCTAAATGGGAGCTAAAGGGTTAAAAAAAAAAAAAGGTTATTCTCACCTCCCCCGAGCCCACGCCGTCTCCCGCCGTCTTCTTGTACTCTTCCGGTGGCTCCCGCAGGCTGCCGGTGTCAGCAGAGCGCGTCCTCTGCTGTACACAGGACCTGCGGTGATGTCACAGTCATGTGACCGCGGGTTCACCATGGTGAACCCGCGGTCACGTGACTGTGACATCATCGCAGGTCCTGTGTACAGCAGAGGACGCGCTCTGCTGACACCGGCAGCCTGCGGGAGCCACCGGAAGAGTACAAGAAGACGGCGGGAGACGGCGTGGGCTCGGGGGCAGGTGAGAATAAATTTTTTTTTTTTATTCTTTTTTTGCAGCCCGGCGCCGATTTTATGCCGGAATCGGGTGCCTATTTGGCACCCGATTCCAGGCATCAGAAGGGAGCCGATGCTGTCCGAATTATATCGGACAGCATCGGCTCCCTCAAAACCGTAATGTGAAAGTAGCCTTACTCTAGAATAATTATTTTGTGAAAGGGGCACTTGTGTGAATTTCTGGAAAGTGCCATATTTTTATAAGGTGAACCTGCAGCCAAGTCTGAGGTCCAGAGCTCTGGAAGAGGTTTTCATCCAGGATATCGCTGTACTTGGCCGCATTCATGTTTCCTTCAATTGTAACCAGTCGTTCTGTCCCTGCAGCTGATAACCCCCATAGCATGATGCTGCCTCCACCATGTCTCACTGTTGGGATTGTGTTGGGCAGGTGATGAGCAGGGCCTGGTTTTCTCCACCACTTAGAATTATCACCACAAAGTTCTATCTTCGTCTCATCAGAGCAGAGAATCTTATCTCTCATAGTCTGGGATCCTTCATGTGTTTTCTTGCAAACTCTATGCGGCTTTCATATGTCTTGCACTGAGGAGAGGCTTCTGTCAGGCCACTCTGCCATAAAGGCCCGACTGGTGGAGGCTGCAGTGATAGGTGACTTTGTGGAACTTTTTCTCATCTTTCTACTGCATCTCTGGAGCTCAGACACAGTGATCTTGGAGTATGTCTCTCACCAAGGCTCTTCTCCCACGATGGTTCAGTTTGGCTGGACGGCCAGGTCTAGGAAGACTTCTGGTGGTCCCAAACGTCTTCCATTTAAGGATTATGGAGGCCACTGTGCTCTTAGGATCTTAGGAACCTTGAGTACAGCAGAAATTCTTGTGTAACCTTGGCCAGATCTGTTCCTTGCCACAATTCTGTCTCTGAGCTCCTTGGGCAGTTCCTTTGACCTCATGATTCTCATTTGGTCTGACATGCACTGTGAGCTGTGAGGTCTTATATACACAGGTGTCTGCCTTTCCAAATCAAGTCTTATTAGTTTAATTAAACACAGCTGGACTCCAGTGAACCGTCTCAAGGAGGAACACAAGGAAATGGACAGCATGTGACTTAATATGAGTATCTGAGCAAAGGGGCTGAATACTTATGACCATGGGAGATTTTAGTTTTTCTTTTTTAATAAATTTGCATAAATTTCTATATTTCTGTTTTTTCAATCAAGATGGGGTGCAGAGTGTACATTAATGAGGAAAAATTAAACTTTTTTGAACTTACCAAATGGCTGCAATGAAACAAAGAGTGACAACTTTAAAGGGGGCTTAATACGTACCTACTGTATGTCATGCAAGACAGTTAAACAAACTTGTTCCTAGTTTATCTGTGTTGTAAACTGTATTCGCCCTATGTATTTATCATTTATGTTCTTACTGTAACTCATATCTACCGCCCTTTCACACACTGTGCACTCCATCCATATCAGTTCCTCTCTCCTACCTTCTCCTATGTACAGCTCTCATGCTCTTTCAACAATCCTAAATTATCCAGATCCATTCACTCCCATCATACAAGAGACGTTCTCACAAATCACCTATAATATAATAAATAAATCACCTAATAAATAAATAAATCACCTAACCTTCTGCTCACTCTATCTAGTCTCCTCTTAGTCAAATTAGATATCTCCCCTAACCTAGGTCCATTTTGCTACAGTAATTTTATCTCCTTCCCTGCAGCATTCCGAAACCCTGTGATCTCATCAATATTGTTTGCATGCTTCCTGCCTCCTTTAACCCAGCAGGGTCACTTATTCCAATACCTCCTTAGCCACCCACTTGTTCTTGCGGACTACATGTCTCACATGGTCCTCCGTTCTCCTGCATGACTTTCCACATGTGTCTTAGGATACCGTTACACGTCGCAACATTGCATGCAATTTCACTGGCAATTTTCTGGTTGCAGTGAAATCATGGACACATTGTTACATTTGTACACGGCAACAAAATAGAACAATGTGTCAATGATTTCACTGCAACCAGAAAATTGCCAGTGAAATTGCTAGCAATGTTGCGACGTGTAACGGCACCCTTAGTCTCCTGCATGGCTGCCCATATGTTGCATGATCCTCTGGTCTTCTGTGTTTTCGCCTACATGTAGTGCAGACTCCGGTTTTCCTCTACGGCTGCCCACATGTGTTTCGGTCCCAAGGTCAAGGTCCTTAGGCCCCAGGTCCTGCACATGCTACTTGGGGTTTCCTGGTCTCTAGCCTAGGGAGTGCACGCTCGTGCTTCCCACCTCTTAAAAGGGCAGCGTGCACACCCTGAAAAGGTGTCTCCAGACTTACACTGGTGGGCGCCAGATATTTAATGCTCCCTACCCTGTTGGGATGGGCATGAGCAACTTATTAGGTTCCTAACCTAGTCATGTGTGCTGGTCCAGCCTGTTCTGGTTGCCTGTATCAAGCACCAGTCCTGCCTGAAACCAGTTCTGTGTCTCCTGTGTTCTTGAGCACGTCCAGCCTGAATTCCAGTGTCTGTCTTGTCCATGTTCCTGGACTCATTTTGCCTGTGTTCCTAGTCCATTCCTGTGTCCTGGTACCATCCTGTATCCGGCACCCATTCCTGTGTCCTGTTTGAGTTTATTGTCATTGCGGAAGATCCTGCCTGAAGTCCAGTGTCCTGCCTGAGCCTGGCATATCTTGCTGTCCAATGCCTGTACCTGACATTATGTCCTGTGCCCATACCAGATGTCCTGTGCCAGAGGACTTATGGCAGACCTTGGACCATTGCATGACTATAACTCTGTCTACTCCCTGAATACTAAAAACTCTCCTGGTAACCTGACCCTGGACTGTTGCAAAACTACATCTCTGTCTATTCTCTGAATACTACGAGCTCTCCTGGTAACCTGACCCTGGACCATTGCATGACTACATCTCTGTCTACTCCCTGAATACTACAAGCTCTCCTGGAAGCTGACCTCGGACTACCTGACTTCCCTGCTGTCTACACTACCTGTAAGAAGTGACTGTGTCACACCCTAGCTATTAGTAGTGACTAGTGTCACACCTAAATAGGAAGTGCTGAGACAGAAAAAGATCCCAAAGTGGATTAAAACAAATCACAAACACAAAGTGGAAAGAAAAGTGTGACAAGCAGCAGCTTCACACAACTTCCACATAGCACAATGGTCAGGCAGAGAATGAACTCTATCAACAACATCAGATGATTGGTCATGAGACTACCAAAGACTCCTGAATAGTCAACTCGTCACACTTTTCTTTCCACTTTGTATTTGTGATTTGTTTTAATGCACTTTGACATTAACCCTTGACATTGACATGTTTGATTCCTTCAAAACGGCAAGGGTTAATGTAAGTTTTTCCTTTGCTGGCAAACTGCTGCTGTCTTAATCAGGTGATGCGGTTGATGACCTCTCCCTCCACCCTTTAAATAGTCTCATGACCCATCACCTGATGTTGTTGATAGAGTTCATTTTCTGCCTGAACCATGTGCCGTGTGGAAGTTGTGTGAAGCTGCTGCTGCACTTCCTGGTTGTCGCCCTTTCTCTGCCTTTGGAGTTTGGCAGCAGATTCAAGTATTTTTTGTATACTTATTGCTGGTTGCCCTGTATGTCACTTTGTCTGTGTTGTTATACCTGCAGTGGCAAGGTTACTGGCTTCGCCGGCTAGTGCACTACCTAGGGTTATACTAGGCGACAGCCAGGGTTGAAGCTTGTGATGTTGGGATGAAGGACCCACTTAGGGCTGTTAGGGCAGGAAGGGACAGGTGTAGGCTGTTTCATGGAGGTGTCCATATACCCCGCTTCCTACGATTAGAGACTTCCTTCTCTATTGCATTCTGCTATTGTCACATGTTGACTGCTGCAGTCTATATGTAAATTTCCCTGGAGTTTTAATGGGAGTTAATTTTCTTTGGAACAGTCAGAGTTAATGTGTAGATGCTGCTGTTTTGCTGTAGGCGGGGAGTTGTAGGTTTGTCAGGTGATCACACTACTGACCTTTAAATAGCACCCTCTTCCACCAGCTAATGTCGCTGATAGAGTTTTACTCTGCTTTGACTGTGTGAGCTGTTAGGATGTAGTGCAGTGTGTGCTGATGCCTTCCTGCTGTTCCTGCCTGGAGTTTACCTTCCTTTGTGGGAGTTGCTGTGTGTCCCGGTCCGTGGGTGGAGGTGAGGGGCATTTAGCCTAGAGCTGATCAAGAGAAAAGGGCAAGGGTGGCGGCCCGGACATCTTCACCTTCAGAGGTAAATCCGGGAACAGGGTGAACCAGGGACTCCCAGTTAGGGTCAGACTAAATTCCCTATTCGCCTTTTGCCCAAAGTTACTATCCTGCTTCTTGAATCCCTTTACCAGCCCATGACAGTTGTCCCTCTGTGTTGACATTTCCTCTGTTCGTACGTGACAAAAAGGAACTTACTGCTAGAAGTGAATGCCATCTACTTCCTAACTTCCAAAAAGGAGTAGTGTGGAGAGCAGTGACAGTGGAGAAAATAAACCTAGCTGGCAAAACAAATGACAGTATGGCTGGACTTCCAAGCAGGATCCACTTCAGAATATAACCAGCAGGAAAGACCAGAAAATGGTAGGTGCAATTAGCCAAAAAATGATTGGCCAGATAAAATAAACAAGTGGAAACACCTGCTAGCCAAAAGAGAGTAAAGCAAGGGTAACAGTCAAACACCCAAAGAGTGAACCCGTTGTGGCTCAAAACACGGGCTCACCGGATCGAATCCCGAGGCATGACAGTGGATTGAGTTTAATGACCTGTTAACTGAATGTACAGTTATGTTCTTTAGTGGGAAGGTGTTACCTTCTGAGACACCTCAGGGATGTGGCAGGTGATCATGTTGGCTCGGACATGACAGATGTTGTCGAATTGCTCTTGATTTACTCTTCTCCAGCTGCAGTCATGTAACAGAGACATTACTTTTGCATTACTATGCAGAAATCTGAGGAATACGATCCATGAATCACCAGGGCAGGACATTGCTGAGATGCTTTGTCTGTTTTTTTCCACTTTCCTTCTTTAAGCAAACCATATGGAAGATATAGCATGACTCAAGCGCACTGCGCCCAACAGAAAGCGGGGTAGAAGGAGATGCAGATCCGTTTAATGTGCTGCTCTTGGCACAGGACCATGCACATTTCATACTTGGACTTGGCTCCAGTGTTAAATCACTGGAAGAATGCAAACAATTTTATTTAAACAAGGCAGTGACTCAAGGGCCCCCTCCCCGGCCCCTGCATCCCCTCCCCGGCCTATATAACCCCCCCCCTCAGCTTCTGCACCCCCTCCCCAGCCTCTACTCCACCCCAGCCTCTGCACCCCCTGCCTGGCCCCTGCATCCCCTCCCCAGCCCCTGCACCCCCTACCCGGTCCCTGCATCCCCTCCCCAGCCCCTGCACCCCCAGACATCTCTACTGCTGAGATCACTGTCACACACTGACCAAATTAACAATGCTGATATGAAAGGAAATGTATCGCCTATGTTATATATAATGTTACATGTTCCATTTTGCAACATTCTTCTTTTTATTTTCTATTTTTTTCTATACATTAATATGAGGAGCGGTCAATTTACAACATTTAAGGATATGCTTTACTGCATCTACATAAACCATAAGAAACAGTGTATCTGCAGAAGTCAAAGTATTGGAAGAAGAGGAGGTGAGCTGTGACATCACCTATTGTGAATGGTGGATCCTGTGTTATCTACTGTATATAGAGGTGTTATCAGTCATTGTACAGGAGGAGGAGGTGAGCTGTGATATCACCTATTGTGAATGGTGGATCCTGTGTTATCTACTGTATATAGAGGTGATATCAGTCATTGTACAGGAGGAGGTGAGCTGTGATATCACCTATTGTGAATGGTGGATCCTGTGTTATCTTCTGTATATAGAGGAGTTATCAGTCATTGTACAGGAGGAGGTGAGCTGTGATATCATCTATTGTGAATGGTGGATCCTGTGTTATCTACTGTATATAGAGGTGTTATCAGTCATTGTACAGGAGGAGGTGAGCTGTGATATCACCTATTGTGAATGGTGGATCCTGTGTTATCTACTGTATATAGAGGTGTTATCAGTCATTGTACAGGAGGAGGAGGTGAGCTGTGATATCACCTATTGTGAATGGTGGATCCTGTGTTATCTACTGTATATAGAGGTGATATCAGTCATTGTACAGGAGGAGGTGAGCTGTGATATCACCTATTGTGAATGGTGGATCCTGTGTTATCTACTGTATATAGAGGTGTTATCAGTCATTGTACTGGAGGAGGTGAGCTGTGATATCACCTATTGTGAATGGTGAATCCTGTGTTATCTACTGTATATAGAGGTGTTATCAGTCACTGTACAGGAGGAGGAGGTGAGCTGTGATATCATCTATTGTGAATGGTGGATCCTGGGTTATCTACTGTATATAGAGGTGTTATCAGTCATTGTACAGGAGGAGGAGGTCAGCTGTGATATCACCTATTGTGAATGGCGGATTCTGTGTTATCTACTGTATATAGAGGTGTTATCAGTCATTGTACAGGAGGAGGAGGTGAGCTGTGATATCAACTATTGTGAATGGTGGATCCTGTGTTATCTACTGTATATAGAGGTGTTATCAGTCATTGTACAGGAGGAGGCGAGCTGTGATATCACCTATTGTGAATGGTGGATCCTGTGTTATCTACTGTATATAGAATGTTATCAGTCATTGTACAGGAGGAGGTGAGCTGTGATATCATCTATTGTGAATGGCGGATCCTGTGTTATCTACTGTATATAGAGGTGCTATCAGTCATTATACAGGAGGAGGAGGTGAGCTGTGATATCACCTATTGTGAATGGTGGATCCTGTGTTATCTACTGTATATAGAGGTGTTATCAGTCATTGTACAGGAGGAGGAGGTGAGCTGTGATATCACCTATTGTGAATGGTGGATCCTGTGTTATCTACTGTATATAGAGATGTTATCAGTCATTGTACAGGAGGAGTAGGTGAGCTGTGATATCATCTATTGTGAATGGTGGATCCTGTGTTATCTACTGTATATAGAGATGTTATCAGTCATTGTACAGGAGGAGGAGGTGAGCTGTGATATCACCTATTGTGAATGGTGGATCCTGTGTTATCTACTGTATATAGAGATGTTATCAGTCATTGTACAGGAGGAGGTGAGCTGTGATATCACCTATTGTGAATGGTGGATCCTGTGTTATCTACTGTATATAGAGGTGTTATCAGTCATTGTACAGGAGGAGGAGGTGAGCTGTGATATCACCTATTGTGAATGGTGGATTCTGTGTTATCTACTGTATATAGAGGTGTTATCAGTCATCGTACAGGAGAAGGTGAGCTGTGATATCACCTAATGTGAATGGTGGATCCTGTGTTATCTTCTGTATATAGAGGAGTTATCAGTCATTGTACAGGAGGAGGAGGTGAGCTGTGACATCACCTATTGTGAATGGTGGATCCTGTGTTATCTACTGTATATAGAGGTGTTATCAGTCATTGTACAGGAGGAGGAGGTGAGCTGCGATATCACCTATTGTGAATGGTGGATCCTGTGTTATCTACTGTATATAGAGGTGTTATCAGTCATTGTACAGGAGGAGGAGGTGAGCTGCGATATCACCTATTGTGAATGGTGGATCCTGTGTTATCTACTGTATATAGAGGTGTTATCAGTCATTGTACAGGAGGAGGAGGTGAGCTGTGGTATCACCTATTGTGAATGGTGGATCCTGTGTTATCTAGTATATATAGAGGTGTTATCAGTCATTGTACAGGAGGAGGAGGCGAGCTGTGATATCATCTGTGATAGTTGAGGGCCCTATTGGAGAATTTGACCTTATTTAAAGGTTATAGAGCCACAATGTGCAGCACACCTGAGAAATAGAACATTTGCAAATCACCAAAAATGTATCAATCCAGCGCCGATGATACAATGTAAGAAACAGTTACATGTCAAGCTCCCATCATCTTCATTAAAGCTCCTCAAATAAGGGAATAATAACTGCAGGAACGTGCCGCTCTCCGAACGTTCATGTAATTGACTGAGCCTCGCTGTGACAAGTCTATTGTTACTTATAAATAGCAAAAAATGCCGACGCGTTTCACTGATTGCTCAGTCCCAAAATATCTCTCCAGTTCTTGCGCCCCTCATAAGAAATAATTGCCGAGGATAGATAATGCAAAAAGCTTTTTATGAAAATATCTCCCCCCAAGAGAAGTCGCCTCTAAATGTCATATTCCTGAGAGGCGATGGGGAGGGGGGAGACGACGTAATGATATTCTCACGCAAAGAGCAGATGCTGACACTGGCATTTACGGTGTGAATGTATAAATAGAATATACTATGAGGATATTCATGACTTTCGGTGTCCATATTTATCAGCGCCGTGCACAGAGCTTACAATCTCTTTTCCTCATCAATTATTAACTCCTCAATCTCAACATAGAGCATTTGATTGACTTTTAACCTGATATAGAAGCAATGAGTAATGGGTTCCAATTACACTCATTAACCAACCAGCTAATTGGAAAGTGCAGCAAGCTGTGATGCCTTGAAATGATGAGTTGGTGCAGCGCCGCCCTAGTGCCAAGCTCTGGTAATGCTGAACCTTCTCAGGTGCTGGTGGGGCATCATCGCGTCTGCTAACAGGTTGGGGGTTCTAAAACCAACCACATGTGACTCTGAGCTATAGCATGTGGTACTGTAGAACATCCAATCTAATTGCTTGTTTCAGGACTTCTATAGTCTAATAGAAGCCCAAGATATGGAGGACAACGCATCTCAACCTCTTGGAGGAGATTACCGGAGACGTCTGAGGCTAGTACCTTTGGATCATCTCTTGCTTTGCCTCCTGACTTGATCCAATGGTTGGTTTACTTCCCTGCTGAACCACAGTGTGATGGTGGATATGGTGGGTTATATTTTACTCCATTTTATAAGTGACATTCCTATACTGTGTATTCAGCCCTTCCCTCTTCCTGTGTTCTCATTACAATCCAGAGAGTCTGATAATTGAATTACTGTGGACATGTCCTTATTTTGTCATTCTAGTCCTCTGACTGCCAATGTGTGTATTTGCCCCCTGGGCTGTGGCAATAGACCTGGTTTGGATTGGGAGGAGGTGTAAGATTTGAGTCTCTCTGTGGACAGGCAGTATGATACTGTTTGTGTGTGTGGGACACTGAGTTGAGACCAGCTCCACAAAAGAGACTTAGAGAAACCTGGAGATACAATATATGGTGGATTATTTTATGGATTTTCATGATTTTCAAGCAATAAAGGTTATTGGGCTGTTCACGCATCTCTCGTTCTGTTGATTGTGGGATACTGGAGAAGAACCCCGTGACACAGAGCCTGGTTGGTCTCTATACAAATGCTGATGCGTTTATTAACAGTTTTCACTTGCTTATTGTCTCTGTCCTATCACATCCCGGGTGGTGCTATTTATATGTCACACGATGACTATCTGCAGTCTATGTTGGATGCTGCTGTCATTAAATTTGTGTGAATTTCTTCAGGAACTGCATGAGTTAATGTCAGTTTTGCTGCAGTGTGCTTTACTAGTTGTTTGTGTGACTCATCTAGAATCTCGCCCTCTAGCATTTAAAGAGAACCCATCACCATGAAAATGCAGTGCAATTTGCAGGCACCGATGTCCACACACAAGCTTAGTCACAGGCAAAGTGAAAATTCTAAAAGCGACACCCTCTGGTTTGAGGGAGAAGCTATTTAAAGGGAACCTGTCATCAGAAAAATGCAGTGCAATCTGTAGCACCATGTTATAGAGCCTGGGGAACTGAGCAGATTGATATATTGTTTTGTGAGAAAATATTCAGTATAACCTGTAATTTCATCATTTAAACCTCTGGTCTTCCTGGGACTTTGGGTCCAGTGGGCGGTCCTATCATTGACCGGCAGCTATCCTTGTCTAATGGTACCTTTACATGCCGCTACTGGATGGTGGCAACAACCGGGTACATGAGAGAAATGTATCTTGCACCGCCAATTCAACCCGAGGTAGCGGCGTGTGAAGACGGTTGTAGCCACCCGCCAGTGGCGGCACCTGTTTCAGAGCAGTGCTCTAAAACAGGTGGTTACCCAGCCGATGGTAACGACCTGTATCGGCGTGTAAAGAAGCAACAGAAGGATTGTTTCTACACCATGCTATGTACCTGGTATGTAGCTGGGGTGTGACACAGGCTCCGGGATACCGCGCCCCATCAGCGATCATTGGTGGAAGCTCCTGCGTTACGATTGGTAGACGCTGCACAGGGAGGCATATATAAGGAGCTGACCAGTCACACTACACAATTGCTCGAGCGTCATGTATTAGTCAGCCTTCCTGCGCTGGCTGCCCAATCATGATGTTATTGCTTTGTCCTATCAGCGTACGGAATTCTCATAATCCACAATTGTGGCACGCCTATGTGCTGTCCCTGCTGCACCAGGTCCGCCCATATTAGCTTGTTGTAGCGTTGTGTAAATGAGGTAAGGTGCTCTGCAGAAGGTAACTTCAGACACCCAGCAGTGTATCTAGAGATAGATGTAACCTACCGTAGCGCACCTTGTTGCGGCGTGTAAAGGTGGTGCGATTACCGTTTGCAACCGTTTGTGCGTGCTCGTGCACGTGAAGTAGCTGGTTGTTGCCACCATCCAGAAGCGGCGTGTAAAGGTACCATAAGTGTGCATACAGAAACAGCTGTCACTGATAGGACCGCCCACTGGACCCAAAATCCCAGAAAGAGCAGGGTTTAAATGATGAAATCACAAGTTCTACTGAATAATTTCTCACAAAACTATATATCAATCTACTCAGTTCCCCCTGCTCTATAACATGGTGCCTGCAGATTGCACTGTATTTTTCTGATGACAGGTTCCCTTTAAATAGCTTCTCTCTCTCAAACCATAGGGTGTTCACTTTTCCTGTGACTAAGCTTGTGTGTGGACATCGGTGCTTTAGCTGCTGTGTCTGGAAGCTTATCATTGCTGGAGTAGCTGCTGAACCCGGTTGTTGGTGGGAGGTGAGAAGGAGTAGCATAGGGCTGGTTGAGGATGAGGGTAGTGGCATGAACCTCCTCACCATCAGAGGTACCTTCGAGATGAGGGCTATTCAGGGACTCCTAGTCCAGACTAGTTTCTCAGGTGCCCCTGCCCTTTTTACCATCATCTTGCTGCCTCATTCCTTCATCTACTACCACCTCCATGACATTATATTGCCTTCCTCCCCCCCGAGCCACAGCCCGGTAGGACTCTGTCCAATTGCTGATGGTTCTTTTATCTCTCCTTCTTCCTTTGGTTTGCAGTTTGACATTAACCTCCAATATCTGACTATTTAATACTGATTTGAAGTGCTATGAGCTGATCCTAAGGGTCATGCCTCAGGTCTTCATCCAATGGACTTTTTCTCGAGGGTCAGTTCCCTTTCCTGCTGCACAGTCTGGTCGGTTTATGTCCACATGCTGATGGTTCTTTTATCTTTGCTTCTTCCTTTTGGTTTGCAGTTAGTCAGGCGTTCTCACTTGCTTATTTTGTCACTGTCCTATCATATCCCGGATGGGGCTATTTATACTTTCCTTTCACCAGCCTTCTTTGCTGGCTAAATTTCTATGTGGATTTCTACTAAGAAGTTTCAGTCCGTCATCTAAGAAATTTTGCCTTTTTGGCTGAGATCATAGTTGTATTTTCTCTGTGTATTTATTTGCCTTTCTTACACCTATCTTCTGTTCTCTGTTAGGTTTGTAGGAGCGTACCTTTGCTTTCATTCATTCTCGTCCCCCCCACCTTCATGCTCATGCCTTCATTTTCCTCACCGTCTCCCTCTGCACACTTTCCTCCCTTGGTTAGTTGTATGTAGTGACTTCCCCTTTGATTCCTCAGGAGGAATGAGACACAGCTTGATAGTCTTTTAGGGAGTCAGGTCCGGGTTGTGGTTTCTAGTTGTGCGGCTGGGGAATTCTAGTCTGTACAGGAACCAGTAGGGTGTGGGTGTGGCTATAGGGTAATGGGCTTTATTTCCCCCTTTACCTGTGATGGAGCATAAAACTAAGACTGAAGAATGAATTAAAAGAGGAGTTTCTAATTGTTTATTGGGTGAAAATGTAGAATTTATAAATCTATTATCATTAGGGGGTTAGGCCTAGGCAGCACTGTGTGCACTTACAGACCCGTGACAAGTTTGAGGTTTCAAAAAATGCGATGGTCACATGAAAAGTGCTTTGGAAGATTGTCATGACCTCCTTAAAGGGAATCTGTCAGCATGTTTTTGCTATGTAAGCTGAAGACAGCATGCTGTAGGGGTCAAAATACAAAAGTCGACTGTGCTTATCTTATCAGTGTGTGCTATTGTTTACATAAACTAAAGGCTTTATCACCTGGTGATTACCATTATAGAACTACTTTGTCATGCACAGGGTAGTCCAGCTCTACCCCACTGTGATTGACACCTCAATGTGAATGGACAATTTTTATAAAGAGCCTTGTGTGGGAGGGGGCAACTCGCTGTATATTGACATTGTTTATACAGAGCCTGGGGGTGGCAGGGGCAGCTCACTATATAGAATTCTACAATGAATGAAGCCACCGCTCCACACCAGAAGCACACAGCCCGTCCCCCACTAACATCACCATGGGCCCGCCCCCACTAACATCACCATGAGCCCGCCCCCCACTAACATCACCATGGGCCCACCCCCACTTACGTCACCATGAAACCACCCCCATCCCCACAGTTCACCACCAACGAATCCAACACAGAGCCGGCTCCCTGCTGTGACTGACAGGAGCCAGCTCTCCACTGGGAGCTCATTTTTTTTAACCCTCTGGCTGCTGGTGACTTGGTCTGGGAGGAGAGCAGGAATTGCACTGGTACCTGTGGAATGGCAAGGACCTGTGGGGCTCCTCCTACATGAATGCTTACACTCACAGTGTTTGGCTCCTTAGTGCACATGACCTGTGATATCAATAAGGTCTTTAAGTAAGTTTGCAGGCAGAATATGTATAGCGTAGAGTCAGAGCCTCAAATAGAGTCAGACAGGGAGATGATTGTTGATTCAGCTCCAGTCATATAGGATTTCCCCTTCCTGATACCGGTCTCCATACGCTTCCCTCCCCCGGTCCTGGTCTCCATACGCTCCCCTTCCCCGGTCATGGTCTGCGCATGCTCCCCTCCCTTGGTCTTGGTCTCCCCATGCTCCCTCTCCCCCGGTCCCGGTTTCTGCATGCTCTTTCCCCGGTCCCCACAGTCTCCCCAGGTCCCGGTCTCAGCACGCTCCCCTCCTCCAATCTTGGTCTCTGCAAGCTCCCCTCCCCTGGTCCTTGTCTCCCAATGATCCTTCGATCCTGGTCTCCCCACACTCCCCTCCCTCAGTCCCAGTCTCCACATGCTCCCCTTCACCGGTCCCCACATGCTCCCCTTCCCCGGTCCCAGTCTCTGCATGCTCCTCTTCCCCGGTCCCAGTCTCTGCAAGTTTCGCTCTCCCAGCCAGTCCTGGTCTCCCCACACTCCCCTCCCCTGGTCTCCCCAAGCTCTCTAGTCATGGTCTGCGCATGGTCCCCTTCCCCGGTCCCAGTCTCTGCACAATACCCTCCTCCGGTCTTGGTCTCCGCACTCTCCCCTACCCCAGTCCCGGTCTCTGCATGCTCCCCTCCCTCAGTCCCGGTCTCTGCACAGGGGAAGCAGAGAGAGAGTGCATGGGTGCAGAGAGAGTACACAGGTGGGCAGAGAGAGAGTACACAGGTGGGCAGAGAGAGCTCACAAAGCGGGACAGAAACAGCACCAAAGGGGGCAGAGAGTGTGTACAGGCAAAGGAAAGAGGACATGAGAGAAGAAGACAGCGCACGGGGGGAGAGATTCGACAGGGGAAAGAGCACAGGGGGGTAGAGAGAGCACACAAGGGGGGGAAAGAGTCGACAGGGGAAAGAGACAGCCTTCGCCCCCAGCACCACTGAACCCGCCTCCATTGTGATGTCACCGCCCACCTTTTACGATAGCATCGAGCTCCATCTAGTGGATGTATAATAAACTATAATATACCGCAATGTAATCCTGCTGCTCATCCAACCCGCACTGCACGGACGTCAGCACATAAACCATCTCTCAGGACGGTCTTCATGATAAAGGTGCCTTATTGTGAGCAGCTTCAGAGAGAACGCCCACTGAGCCCTAAAACTGCAGCTTCACAAACACAACACAGTGAACACGGTGGAGGAATCTGAATTCTTTAGTTACATTGATACATTGTAAAAAGTTTCATTTTATAGTAAAGGTGCCTTATTACAAGCAGCTTTGGAGAGAACGCCCACCAAGCCCTAAAACTGCAGCTTCACAAACAGAGGAGAATTCAGTGAACAATCTGGAGGAACATGTTGTCACACTGTTACCGAGGAACCCCCAACATGCGCCACCACAAACAAGGGAACATCAGGGACACAATAGCAATGGTAGGCCTTGACAGTAGGAAGCGGGGGAAGAGACAACTTTTACACTCACCTGAGGTTGAGTCCTGGTCTCGATAGCATTCCTATATGGGTTCTTTCACCCCATCACTGAGCAGGATACCTAGTCCCTTGCTAGTTCTGATCTTACCACTCACTAGGGAGTTGGCCAGCAAGAACACTAGTCCCACTACTACACTTATGAACACTTAAGGAAGGAAATTCCACGGCTGATGTCAGACACCGAGACTACAGCTTACACCAGCTGGACAACAAAATGACAAGGGCACCTGCAGAAGCACAACCTTCCTCCTCCATGGCTTGAAACAGAGTGTGGAATCTCTATAATCAGCGCCCTTTGCTGGTACAAGGGACTATTTACAGGTGATGGGTGTGGTCTCCAGCCAAAAGCACATGGAGAGGAAATCACTGACATAAACCCCATCAGGACCAAAGGAAAGGAAAATAATGTGAAGAGTCTCATCAAGGAAATGAAATTCAGGTCCAAAATCTGTCACAGGTCTCAGAGGCACGAGAGACCATCGTGATACCTGACCTCTATAATCATATTGATACATTGTAAAAAGTGTTTATTTCCATGGCAGAGGTGCCTTATTGTGAGCAGCTTTAGAAAGGCCACCGAGCCCTAAAATTGCAGCTTCATAAGTAGAACAGAACACAGTGGACAAGCTGGAGGCACTTGTGGCGTCCCTGAGGTCTGGTCACCACAGTGATGCTGCACCTACTCCAGAGGTGTGGTGTCACTGTGCCCGGGTGAAGGGGATCACAAATCCAAGACACAGAATTGTGCACAACACCATCCCAAATCAGGGCCAGGGAATTCGGGTGGACCCTAAAGAGAGGGAGGGCCCCATCTTCTGGTCAGGAGGAGAGGTCAGCAAGTAGAGAGAAAGGGAGTATGTCGGAGGAGAGCGGAGCGGACGCAGGATGGAGAGTGTCCTGGGGGACATGGGAGTGGGAGATCCACCGTGTGCCTCGAATCTGGCCCGACCCGAGTTGGGCAGAGGGACAGGTTGCCTGAGAGGACTGGCCCTTATCTGGTGGGAGTGCTGCACGCCTCAGCCAGGAAAACCGGAGGCCATCGCTTCTGCATGAGCAATGGCTACCAACCATGGATAATTGCCGGGACGGTGGCTAGAACTAGGGTCAGGGGACGTGCCGACGCAGTCACGCGACAAGGCCCGCAGTCATCAGCCTGGGACCCTGCCCACAAAGGCACTGGGAAGGAGGGAGAGTATACAGTGTTGAAGAGAACAACCAGGAAAGGCTACGAATGGTGTCTTGGCAGAGTGACCCTAATCACCTGGGAATTATCCTGGCCGCGCTTTGGGGGATCACAGCACCCAGCTGGGTGAACCTGACTGAACAGTGAGTAAAGGTAAAGAACTGCACACACTGTGTTTGCCTCCTTTTTCATCGCCTTGCGACCTTTTCCACCATCACCATAGACTGTTCACACCATCACCGCTATCATGACCTCCCAATGAACTGATCGGCCCGGTTACCGAGTACCCCATGGCCCTAGCGGGCGTCGCACACCAGACCTCTATAATCACATTGATACATTGTAAAAAGTGTTTCATTCCATGATAAAGGTGCCTTATTGCAATCAGCTTTAGAGAGAACACCCACTAAGCCCTAAAACTGCAACTTCACAAACAGAACAGAACACAGTGAACATGTTGAAGGAACCTGACCTCTATAATTACATTGATACATTGCAAAAAGCATTTAATTCCATGGCAAAGGTGCCTTATTATGAGCAGCTTAATGCCCACCGAACCTGAAAAGTGAAGCTTCATAAGTAGAACAGAATACAGTGGATGGAGGCGCCTGACCATTAATATATTGTGGCGCCCTACCGGTCAGGACGCCACAAAGGGGTACTGCACCCATGTCACGGGTGTGGTCTTCCAGTAGTATGTGGGGGATGGTAAGGGTGAATCCTCAACACAACACAGACTTACAACCCAGGGAACCCTGGGCACAAACCCGGGGGCAGGGAACAACAAGGGTACAGAAGTGTGGGGGGAACAACAACAAAAAGAGGAGTTTAGTTACAGTTTGGAGTTAGTGTGTAGAAGTAACAGCACGGTGAACAGTGAACAGCTGGTTGTGGAGCCCCAAGGGACGTGGGGTACTCGGTACCGGACCGATCTGCTGCTGGGGATGTCACTGGTGGCTTGGTCCGGACCGTGTCCCTGGCTCAGCACAATAAAAGGGGAATATTTACAAGGGATTATGTCACGGGTGACGCCACCCACTTGATGCGGCCAGTAATGGGGGCCGCCGCTGCTGCAGAACCTCCGGGGGTGATGTGAGGGCAGCGGAGGTGGTATAGTTCCAGTGGGGGGAACTGTATCCCCCGGGGCAGTAAAGGGTTAAAGTCTATTGGGGTTATAGATGGTGGAAGAGGGGTTGGAGGACACACACTCACGTTTGGTAGACACTGCAGTTTCCTTCTTGTCCTGATGCTGCAGAGCTGACAGGCTGGATCTGCAGGGAGGCTCTCTGTGCTGGATCTGGAGCAAAGGTCGCAATCACTACACAGACTCCAAAGTTGTTTTCCAAGGCTTTACTGCTGATATTATTGCAGATTATAGTCCACGGAGTCTGTAATGGAGCTGGGCTCTCTCCCCACACCCTGTCCGGGTCGTTGGCCTCCTTGTGCTGCACTGTGTGTGTGTCCTGAGCTGCTGCTTCAAGCTAAGCTGCTGGGATTCCTCACGTCTCTCTGTATGCTGCTGGTACCACTTGGCTAGGCAACTTGGGTCCTCTATGCTGCACTGACCCCTCCGTGTTGCTTCACTCTGGTACTAGGGGGTATCTAGAGATCCCACTGTTCCTGGATTCGCTGTGCTGTGGGTGCCAGACACAGTACCGGATCCGGTGTCCGTCTCTCTGTGCGTACTTCTGGGGCAAGTGATGGTATCACTCCAGCTCAAAGACGTGTTCCCTTGTCTTTCATTCTCCTTGTTCCTCTGACCCTTTACTAGGTCTGCACTGAGCTAACTCTGCTCTGTGTCCTCTTCTCAGCCCTGCTCCGAGCTGAACTCGGCTCTCCCTCATGGGCAAGAGTATATAAGGGAGCAGGAGGTGCTCCCTCTATTGCCCAGAGGTGGTAGTGTTTGTCAGTGTGTAGTGGGGGAGAGAACCCATGTGATGTTATTGTGGCACATTAACCCATGGGGTGCCACACTAGTGTGCAGAGCTGGGTGAAGTTGAGTCCAGAGAGCCTTGGAGCCCTAAGGGCACTGGGGGAGCTGAAATGGCCCGTGCGCCCAAATCCGCACCTGATACCACCAGACGGAGGGGTTGTGGTCAGAAATAGGGACCGGCCCTGAACACGGAGCAGGGATTCATACCCGAGTCGTTAAAACCGGAGGTTACAAACTTCATAGGAGCTGTAGCTCACACACCTGGCCTATACCCAAAGATAGCAGGGGACAAGGTACCAGTCACCCACTAATACCTGCGGCTGCAGGAACAGGGCATGCAGAGACGCTTACAACAATGCTGAGAGACAGGACAGGCACACCCCCGAGGATCTCATACCTGCCACCCCCGTTCTAACAAAGACTGCACAGGCCGGAGCTTATCCAAGAGTGTGTAACATATTCCTGCGGCGACAGCCTGTGGAGGCCACTGAACAAGGGAACGAGGCCTAAGGTAACCCTGCCTGAACAGAGACTATTACTCATTATATCCAATGCCCTGGGGATCTGCTCCGCCCATGGGGAGCCACTGTATCCTAGCTGCCAGTCCATCACCCCCAGAGATTCTGCAGCAGCGATGGCCACTAATAGCCACAAACCACGGGTGGCGTCACAAATAACTCCCTTTTAAACCACCCTTTTCCCTATACCAGGCCAAGAACTCCCTTTTACAACTGAACCCAGGGTCACAGAAGTCGGGTCTCGAACCCTGTGACTCCCCAGATGTTCTAAACAGGCCGATTCCGAGTACCCCACGGCTCTGGGGTGCATCAGTATTGTAAAAAGTGTTTCATTTTCATGGCAAAGGTGCCTTATTGCTGGTGTAGTATCTGTAGACCGGATGATCAGTGACAATGTGTATTGGGACAAGTCTTAAGTGGATCCTTATTTCTGGCTTCAGTTGGGATAAGAATTGCTTTGCTTTGAAGTTTTTCATTAATGCAATCAGCAGGATAACGTACTTGTCCTATGGATTGTTACATAGTGACTGACGGCAGCACTTGAATCCAATGATCCCAGGAGGGTATTTATCGTTTGACGGAACACATTTTCCATTTCACTTCAATTACTTACCATTTATTCTATTAAAAACTTCACCTCCTGAGCGGGTTCGGCTGGATTTGGTTTTAGCTTCCTGGAGGGTGTAGCTTTAAGGTGCCATCTAACACATCAATTAGGGTAAAGCAATCTACATTGGCTTTCAGGTTCCTTGACTTGGTTACAATGTAGGAAAGATTCCCTCAATATCACAGCTACCACACAGACTCCAATCAGTGTAATGTATCCGAGTTTGCAATATCCCATGTTTTGAAGAGGTAAAAGGATGATACCGCGCTGCTGTGACCTATAAAACCTCAAATAATCAATAACACCACAAAAATCCAAAGACAATAGATGCTTAAATTTGGGGATAAAACCCTAAAGTTTACATTAAACAGAACCACAAGTGGATAATATTATACCGTAATTACTCCATGGAACTCAAGAACAATATAGTGGAAGAAGATGTAAATTGGGAAGAAGAAGGTGCTTGAAAGTATGGATGAAAAATCCAGTGCACATCCGCCTAGGGCCAGTGTCAGCAACCACCTCACCCGGGCAAGTGACGGGGCCCTTGGACAAATGAAGGGCCCACACCACCCACACTGCTTGCAGGATGGCGTCCCCATCAGTTCATGGCTTCAATGCTCCTGGCATCTTATTACTACTAAGAAGCCAGAAGCAGAAGATCCCTGCCGGGGATAGTAAAACCGCGCTGCTGCCGGCTTATTACTATTCATAAGCCGTCAGCAGTTGGACACTGCGCTCATTGCAGCTCAGCTCATGTTGGAAGAAAACCGTGCACAGGAGAAGAAAGCGCAAGGGTGGGAAGACAGCGCACAGGGGGAAAGGACAGTGCAAGGGGACAACCGTGCATAGGAAGAGAAGACAGCACACAGGGGGAAAGGACAGTGCAAGGGGAGAACCATGCATAAGAGGAGAAGACAGCACACGGGGGGAAAGGACAGTGCAAGGGCACAACCGTGCATAGGAAGAGAAGATAGCACACGGGGAAAGGACAGTGCAAGGGGAGAACCGTGCATAGGAGATGACAACGCACATGGGGGGAAAGGACAGGGCAAGGGGAGAACCGTGCATAGGTGGAGAAGACAGCACATAGGGGGAGAGGACAGTGCAAGGGGAGAACCGTGCATAGGAGAAGACAGCGCACGGGGGAGAAAGGAAAGTGCAAGGGGACAACCGTGCATAGGAGGAGAAGACAGCACACAGAGGGAAAGGACAGTGCAAGTGAAGAACCGCGTGTAGGAGGAGAAGACACACATGGGGGGGAGAAGGACAGCGCAAGCGGTGAACTGTGCCTAGGAGAAGACAGCACACAGTGGAGAATGAACAGTGCAAGAGGAGAACCATGCATAGGAGGAGAAGACAGCACACGGGGGGGAAAGGACAGTGCAAGAGGAGAACCGTGCATAGGAGGAGAAGACAGCACACGGGGGGAAAGGACAGTGCAAGGGGAGAACCATGCATAGGAGAACACAGTGCACAGTAAGAAATGGACAGTGCAAGGGGAGAACCATCCATAGGAAAAGACAGCGCAAAGGGGAGAATGGACAGTGCAAGGTGAGAACTGTGCATAGGAGGAGAAGACAGTGCAGGGGGTTGGGGGCAAGAAACAGCGATTGGGGGAAGAGACAGCACACAGGGATAAAAGAAAGCACATAGGGGAAGAAGACAGCAAATAGGAGGAGAGGGCAGGACAAAGGTGGGAACAGCCATACAGGCCGGGAAGATAACGCACAGGAGGAGAAACCAGTATAAAGTGTGAGGGGGGGGGGACAGCACACAAGGGAGAGAAGACTGCACAAGGGTGTTAGAGACAGAGCACACAGGGAGAACACAGTGCACAGGAGAAGAGGGCAGCATATAGGAGGGATTATATCTACGGAGATTGTATTGCATATATAGTGCCCATGGTCTCTATATTTCACATATTATATACAGCCCACAGCCACTATATTATAATCATGAATCGTGTTATGTGTTAAAGGGGCCCACTGAGACTCTTTTACCAGTGGCCCAGGAAAACTGGGTCAACTGACTCGACCATGTAATCCGTCCTATGTGAAAATGCATTATGTATCTGTTCATATTGCTCCAGTGCATATAAAAATAACAAATGAAACAATGTTGCAAAAAGTTTTATTTACAAATCTATTGTTTTGTGTAAACAACTCCACTGCAAAATGGCGTCTCTATGGTTACAGACTACAAAAGCACCCATGTAGTCTGATTCTGCATTCTCATTTATATCCACATCCTCTGCCCCAACACTTTTATGACCTATGGACATTAGAAAAAGATACAGATTGGGAAGAGAAAGGCACATGTCACACCAGTGATGGTTTGATAGCAGGTCCTGGTATCTTCACAGCATAGACAATTGCCTTCAGATGAGGGATGAGGCAAACTTTGTGATGGTGAAGTTACCAAACAAAACCCAGCGCTATTGGTCTGACACTAACCCCCAGTGGATAGATCCCTCTAAGACTGCTGGGACACAGACATTGATGGTATGGTGTGGTGTATGGGGTACAAAGATAATGGGGCCATTCTTCATCAATGGAAACCTCAATGCCACTGGATATGTGAAATTGCCACATGATTCCGATATCCCTCATCTGAAGGCAAAAAAAAAGTCCCCCCCCCTCCCATATACTAATGTGCCACAAACAGGAGGTTGATATCCCTAACCATTCCCATTTTATTCAGGTGTATCCATATAAATGGCCCCAGCGGTGTAACTAGGCTTCATGGCGCCCGGGACAAGGTCCCATTTTGTGGGGGTGATAACTGGGGGGGGGTGCTGTCAGCTTCCAGCCCCGCCGCCCAGGGGCTGGCTGGCAAATTTTGGCCTGGGGGGCAGTCACAAAGCAGAGGCCCACATGTTGCGGCGGACCATCTTTCATTTGCTTATCTCTGGCTGCTACATTTAAGCAGCTAAGGTGAAAGGTTTTAAAAATAACAGTGGCTGGGACATAGATACAGGAAAACTATTTATCTGCAGCTGTAGGTTTAATCTGCAAGTAAATAGCGTTTTAAACCTGGTTAGCAAATTTACTGGAAAAGCCTTGGCTACAGGGAGAAAATGTAAGGTTTATTCCCCCTGCCGCCACTCGCTTCCTGTCATAGGCTCAAAGCAAGGAGCCACATCTTTGCCCAATCATTAATCTCTATACTATCTCCCTAATGGCCACTTCACGCAGCTACAGGTAACAGGTTTTCCACAGGTAACTTACTGGTTGCAGTGAAATCATGGAGACAAGGTTCTATCTTGTTGCTGTGTACAAATGGAACTATGTCTCCATGATTTCACTGCAGCCAGTAAGTTACCTGTGGAAAACCTGTTACCTGTAGCTGCGTGTAAAGTGGCCATAACTGCTGACAGTGCACCCTGCCTGCCCCCATTTATCCCCCTGACGTAGAAAAAGGTTTGGTACCGTGTTAGCCAGTTGAGAAAATGTTGATTGCGCTAAGGGTACCTTTACACGCGGCTACATTTCTAGGGTGGCTACAGGTAACTTACTGGTTGCAGTGAAATCATGGAGAGATTATTCCATTTGTACACAGCAACAAGATAGAACCTTGTCTCCATGATTTCACTGCAGCCAGTAAGTTACCTGTAGCCACCCTAGAAATGTAGCCGTGTGTAAAGGTACCATCAGTGTGAGAAACAAGATACAAATCTTGTGGTTGTGATAAAAGGTATCACAACCACAAGATTTGTATCTTGTTTCTCACACTGAGAGCAATCAACACATTCCCCCTGACGTACACACATTTTATAAAAAAACATACAATTCTACATATGCAGATATGCACGCACACATTTCACTGTCCAGTACACATACAGTACATGGACATGGAGACACACCTGCAGATAAGCACATACACACATGTATGCACATACACACACATAACCAAGAAAAAAAGAAAAGACAGTATGTAAAGACATGAACACACCAGAAAATAGGTAGGTAGTTATCTAAAAAAGAGAAAAAAATCAAACTTTATTATATATCAATGGAACATGTAAGAACAATTAAAAACGAAATATGATGACACTCCCTATAACCCAAATAGGCAGCTGCAGAAACAGCCCTGTGAGCATAAATATAATAATCACAGGACGATACAATAAAGCAGCAGCACTGATAGGTAACTAGAGCAGTTAGTGCTCATAGAATTCTATGGAAGGTCAAGACCTATAAATACAGGACTATAAAAATCACCAAAATAACAATAAATGAGCAATGAGAGATACCTGATCTGTGTGCTGGAATGAAAAGGGCTGTTTCTGCAATTGCCTATTAGGGTGATGGGAGTGTGATCATATTATGTTTTCGTATGTTTTTTAATATATAATAAAGTTTGATTTTTTTAGATACCTACTCTCTTTTCTGTTGGGCATCTTTTAAGTACTGTCTTTTCTTTTTTCTTGGTTATTCTTGGCATTTTCTACTTGATGCAGCACCTGCAGCATACATGACTATAGGGGTATGTGCACACGATCAGGAGACACTGCATCTTGGATGCAGCGCCTCCAGACCTGAGAATAGCCACGGGTGAAAGCAAGGAAACCGAAGCCACCCTGTGCCCACGATTTGCGTTTGGTGCAGAGTGACTTTTCCCTGTGTTCACCTGCTGGTGATCGCTTCTGACTCTGACATGCTGCAGACAAGCAGTGGCATGAAAAGCTGCCCCTCAGGTCAGATTACGCTGCAGAGGAAAGAACAGTGGGCACAGGATTTCTGTAAATCCCATCCACTGTGCTTGTACTGTATAATGCAGCGTTATGGACACAGTGCAAACACACTGGGGCCATAATGCTGCAAACACTGATAGTGTACACACAGCCTAGCCGAGCACCTTCCTTATATATTCATACACACACTCAAACAACCATGCACACAAGAAGCCAGCCATGCACACACACACAAACACAAAGCGAGCAATGCACGCACACACACATGCAGAAAGCCATACACGCACCACACAGTGGCGTAACTTCAGGCCAAGGAGCCCCGATGCGAAAGCTCCAACGGGGCCCCCAATTATTGCAAATTTTTAATAGTATTAGTCTTTTTCTATAGGCCAAAAGGACTTTTGGGGCCCCCCTAGGCTGCAGGGACCCGCGTGCATCGCACCCCACACACCCCCCATAAAAAAAATGCAACCTATTGTAGTTACGCCCCTGCGCGCCATCACGACACAACACAGCAAGCCAGCCATGCACATACACACACGCAGCCAGCCATGCACACACACGCAGCCAGCCATGAACACACACCAAACCAGCCAGCACAAGCATGCACAACACACGCAGCAGCACACACACACATGGACACATACACAGCCAGCCATGAACACACACACACGCAGCCAGCCATGAACACACACACGCCCAGCCATGAACACCACACACAACCAGCCCATGAACACACACACACAGCCAGCATGAACAACACAACACAGCACAGCCATGAAACAACACACTCAGTCAGTCAGCAGACACACACACACCAGACATACAGTACACACAGCCAGCCATGACATCACATCACACGGCAGCCATGCATACGCACACAACGCAGCCAGCCATGAAAACACACACACATGCAGCCAGCAACACACATGCTCACATACACAGCTAGCCATGAACACAGACCCACACAGCCAGCAACACACATGCACACATACACAGCCAGCCATGAACACAGACACACGCAGCCAGCCATGAACACACACACAGACGCAGGCAGCCATAAACAAACACACAGACGCAGCCAGTCATGTACACATGCACACAGACGCAGCCAGCCATGAACACACACAAAGACGCAGCCAGCCATGAACACACACACACGCAGCCAGCAACACACATGCACACATACACAGCCAGTCATGAACAACAGACACACACAGCCAGCAACACACATGCACACATACACAGCCAGCCATGAACAGACACGCAGCCGCCATGAACACACACAGACGCAGCCAGCCATAGAACACACACACAGAGCAGCCAGCCATGACACAAGCAGCCAGCCATGAACAACAACAGCCAAGAACACACAAAGACGCAGCCAGCCATGAAACACACTCACGCAGCCACAAACACAGCACCAACACAGCCAGCCATGAAAACACACACAGCCACAGAAACACACACAACCAGCCAGCCATGACACAGACACACGCAGCCAGCATGACACACACAGACGCAGCCAGCCATGAACACACACACACGCAGCCAGCAAACACATGCACACATACACAGCCAGTCATGAACACAGACACACACAGCCAGCAACACACATGCACACAACACAGCCAGCCATGAACACAGACACACGCAGCCAGCCATGAACACACACACAGACGCAGGCAGCCATAAATCACACACACATGCAGCCAGACACACACACAGACCAGCCACATGAACACACACAGAACCAGCAGCCCAACACACACACACATGACACAACACAGCGCCAGTACACATGACACACAAGACAAACCAGCACACAGCCAGCAACACACATGCACACATACCAGCCAGCCATGAAACAAACACACAGAGCAGCCATGAACACACACACGACGCAGCAGCCATGAACACATCACACAGACGCAGCCAGCATGACACACAGCACACAGACGCAGCCAGCCATGAACACACACACACGCAGCCAGCAACACACATGCACACAACACAGCCAGCCATGAACACAGACACACACAGCCAGCAACACATGCACACATACACAGCCAGCATGAACACAGACACACAGCCACTGAACACACACCAGACGCAGCCAGCCATGAACACAACACACAGACGCAGCCAGGCAGAACATGACACAGCGCACACATGAAACCACACAGCAGCCATGAACACACACAAAGACAGCCAGCCATGAAACACACACACGCAGCCAGCACATACACATGCACACATACACAGCCAGTCATGAACACAGACACACCAGCCAGCAACACACATGCACACATACACAGCAGCTCATGAACACAGACACACGCAGCCAGCCATGAACACACACACAGACGCAGCCAGCCATGACACACGAACAACACACAGCACACAAGCCAGCCATGAACACACACCACCAGCCAGACCATGCACATACACAGCCACATGAACACAGACACACCAGCCAGCAACACACAAGCACACATACACACGCAGCCATGAACACAACACAGACGCAGCCAGCCATGATACACACACAGACGCAGCCAGCCATGAACAACACACAGACGCAGCCAGCATGAACACACACACAAGACACCAGCCCAGCACAGATAAACACACACCACCAGCCAGCAACACACATGCACACATACACAGCCAGCCATGAACACAACACACGCAGCCAGCCATGAACACACACACAGACGCAGCAGCCATAACAACACACACAGACGCAGCCAGCCATGAACACAACACAGACGCAGCCACCATGAACACACACACGTCAGCCAGCCATGAAACACACACAACAGACCAACACAGCATGACACAACACACCAGCATGACACACACAAACATGACCAGCAGCCATAACACACACACAACACAGCCAGTCATGAACACAGACACACACAGCCAGCAACACACATGCACACAACACAGCCAGCCATGAACACAACACACGCAGCCAGCCATAACCACACACAACCAGCCAGCCATGAACACAACACACTGCAGCCAGCAACACACATGCACACATACACAGCAGCCATGAACACAGACCCACACAGCCAGCAAACACATGCACACAACCAGCCAGCCATGAACACAACAAACGCAGCCAGCCATGAACACACACACAGACAGCAGCACCATAAATAACCACAGATGACAGCCACCAGAACACACAGCAACAACCAGCCAGCATGACACAGCAACAACGCAGCCAGCCATGAACACACACAAAGACGCAGCCAGCCATGAACACACACACACCAGCACAGCAACACACATGCACACATACACAGCCAGCATGAACACAGACACCACACAGCCAGCAACACACATGCACACATACACAGCCAGCCATGAACACAGACACACGCAGCCAGCCATGAACACACACACAGACACAGGCAGCCATAAAAAACACAGACGCAGCCACATGAACACACACACAGACGCAGCCAGCATGAACACACACACAGACGCAGCCAGCCATGAACACACACAAAGACGCAGCCAGCCATGAACACACAACACACGCAGCCAGCAAACACATGCACACATACACAGCCAGTCATGAACACAGACACACACAGCCAGCAACACACATGCACACATACACAGCCAGCCATGAACACAGACACACGCAGCCAGCCATGAACACACACAGACGCAGCCAGCCATGAACAACACACAGCCAGCAACACACATGCACACATACACAGCAGCCATGAACACAGACCCACACAGCCAGCAACACACATGCACACATACACAGCCAGCCATGAACACAGACACACGCAGCAGCCATGAACACACACACAGACGCAGGCAGCCATAAATAAACACACAGATGCAGCCATCCATGAACACACACACAGACGCACCAGGCATGTACACATGCACACAGACGCAGCCAGCCATGAACACACACAAGACGCAGCCAGCCATGAACACACACACACGCAGCCACAACACACATGCACACATACACAGCCATCATGAACACAGACACACACAGCTTGTTGTTAACAACCCACCCGGCGGCCCTGAACTGTTACCGGCCCGGGGGGCAAATGCCTCCCTGCCACCTGGCCCAGCCCGCCCCTGCCGCCGCCCCTGTAGTGTAGCCTTGGTTGAGGAGCGGGGGGAATATGCCGCCGGCGCCCCCCGTGAAGTTGCGCCCGGGGCAAAGGATCCGGCTGCACCCCCCTAGATACGCCCCTGAATGGCCCACCCTGTATTGTACTATGAACAGTTAGTTATTATGTCCGAGCTCTACAGCTAGAACCTAATAAAGTGACTGCAGTCATGTGATATGGGAAAGTCAGGGTGGCGGGATTATTTTATAAATAGGTTTTTTATGGGATACTTTGTTTAAGATGAAGGGGCACACAATAGGGCAGATGGGGGATGGGCTGGAGATTTTATCCATTGTGAAACCACAGAGCAGGATGGGCGCTGGAGAAGTTTCTAATTAGAAAAATGCTGCTCTGAATATCTGCAGGAAAGTGCACGGGGAGCTGAGCTTTATTGCTCTTGGCCTTGGATTTGGAGGGAAGTTTTTGGTGCCAAGTTTCCAGATGGGACGAAGATCTACAGGACAAAACAATGAGCAAGAAGAAAGGCCTGTGCAGAGCACGACACCTGCGAGCGACACAGAGGAAGCATCAAAATAATGCAAGAAAACCTGACTGCTTGCAGAAGTTTTGATACTAATTATCGTGAACTTTGTCATAGTCTACTGGATCACACAAAAAGTCATAGATCCCAGCAGAAGCCAGATTCCCAAGGGGAGGGGCGCTCATATCACTAGAACACGTTGACCCTATATGTTATGTTCAGGGCAGGGTTTTTTCCACTGTGTTTTAGTGCATGGTTTTTGTAGGTGTTTGGACCAATACAAACAATATTTATGATGACACATTGCTAATAAAGCGTATTCATATTCCTCAGCGCATTATAGACATCATCTTCACTGTCCCCATTAGGGATCACAATCTGAATTCCAAATCAGTTTTGTCTCTGGAGTGTGGAGGAAACCGGAGGAAACCCACACAAACACAAGGAGAACATACAAAGTCCTTGCAGATGTCATCCTTGGTGGGATTTGAACCCTGGACCCCAGTGCTGAAACACTGCAGTGCTAACCACTGAGCCACTGTGCTGCTCCATATATGGTACAGTGCTAACCACTGAGCCACTGTGCTGCTCTATATATAGTACAGTGTTAACCACTGAGCCACCGTGCTGCTCTATATATAGTACAGTGCTAATCACTGAGCCATTGTGCTGCTCTATATATAGTACAGTGCTAACCACTGAGTGACCGTGCTGCTCTACATATAGTACAGTGCTAACCACTGAGCCATCGTACTGCTCTATATATAGTACAGTGTTAACCACTCAGCCACCGTGCTGCTCTATATATAGTACAGTGCTAACCACTGAGCCACCATGCTGCTCTATATATAGTACAGTGCTAACCACTGAGCCACCGTGCTGCTCTACATATATAGTACAGTGCTAACCACTGAGCCACCGTGCTGCTCTATATATAGTACAGTGCTAACCACTCAGCCACCGTGCTGCTCTATATATAGTACAGTGCTAACCACTGAGCCACCGTGCTGCTCTATATATAGTACAGTGCTAACCACTGAGCCACCGTGCTGCTCTACATATATAGTACAGTGCTAACCACTAAGCCACCGTGCTGCTCTATATATAGTACAGTGCTAACCACTGAGCCACTGTGCTGCTCTATATATATAGTACAGTGCTAACCACTGAGCCATCGTACTGCTCTATATATAGTACAGTGCTAACCACTCAGCCACCGTGCTGCTCTATATATAGTATAGTGCTAACCACTGAGCCACCGTGCTGCTCTATATATAGTACAGTGCTAACCACTGAGCCACCGTGCTGCTCTACATATATAGTACAGTGCTAACCACTGAGCCACCGTGCTGCTCTATATATAGTACAGTGCTAACCACTCAGCCACCGTGCTGCTCTATATATAGTACAGAGCTAACCACTGAGCCACTGTGCTGCTCTATATATAGTACAGTGCTAACCACTGAGTCACCGTGCTGCTCTATATATATATGTAGTACAGTGCTAACCACTGAGCCACTGTGCTGCTCTGTATATAGTACAGTGCTAACCACTCAGCCACCGTGCTGCACTATATATAGTACAGTGCTAATCACGGAGCCATCGTACTGCTCTATATATAGTACAGTGCTAACCACTGAGCCACCGTGCTGCTCTACATATATAGTACAGTGCTAACCACTGAGCCACCGTGCTGCTCTATATATAGTACAGTGCTAACCACTCAGCCACCGTGCTGCTCTATATATAGTACAGTGCTAACCACTGAGCCACTGTGCTGCTCTATATATAGTACAGTGCTAACCACTGAGCCACCGTGCTGCTCTATATATATAGTACAGTGCTAACCACTGAGCCACTGTGCTGCTCTGTATATAGTACAGTGCTAACCACTCAGCCACCGTGCTGCACTATATATAGTACAGTGCTAATCACTGAGCCATCGTACTACTCTATATATAGTACAGTGCTAACCACTGAGCCACTGTCTTGCACTATACATAGTACAGTGCTAACCACTGAGCCACCGTGCTGCACTATATATAGTACAGTGCTAATCACTGAGACAGTGCTGCTCTGTATATAGTACAGTGCTGACCACTGAGCCCCAGTGCTGCTCTATATATAGTACAGTGCTAACCACTCAGCCACCGTGCTGCCCTATATATTTTACAGTACTAACCACTGAGCCATTGTTCTGCTCTGTATATAGTACATTGCTAAACACTAAGCCACTGTGCTGCTCTGTATATAGTACAGTGCTAATCACTCAGCCACCGTGCTGCTCTATATATAGTACAGTGCTAACCACTGAGCCACCGTGCTGCTCTATATATATAGTACAGTGCTAACCACTGAGCCACTGTACAGCTCTATATATAGTACAGTGCTAATCACTGAGCCACTGTTCTGCTCTATATATAGTACAGTGCTAACCACTGAGCCACCATCCTGCTCTATATATAGTACAGTGCTAATCACTGAGTCATTGTGCTGCTCTACATATAGAATAGTGCTAACTACTGAGCCACCGTGCTGCTCTATATTTAGTATAGCGCTCTATATATAGTACAATGTAAATAGTGATTAGTTACAGGATCTGTTCTCCTTAGACTCCATTGTTAAAAAATGGATCCCGGAGAAATCAATTTTTGCTAAACGGACAAAAAAGTTGTGTTTCCAGAACAGATTGTGCTGGATCCAATCTAACGGACAATCACTGGATGTGTGAATGAAACCTATGGTTTTCTCTGAGTATAAATGATCATGTTATAGACTCAGTGGAGCATCCAGCAGATCTCATCATCAGTGGAGCACCCGGCGACCTCATCACCAGTGCAGTGTCCAGCAGACCCCATCACCAGTGCAGCACCCGGCTGACCTCATCACCAGTGCAGGACCTGGTAGACCCCATCACCAGTGCGGCGTCTCGACCCCATCACCAGTGCGGCGTCCGGCAGACCCCATCACCAGTGCAGTGTCCGGTGGATCCCATCACCAGTGCTGCGTCTTGCGGACCCCATCACTAATGCAGCGTCTGGACCCCATCAACAGTCCGGCGTCTGGACCCCATCACCAGTGCAGCATCTTGTGGACCCCATGACCAGTGCGGCGTCTGGACCCATGACCAGTGCGGCGTCTGGACCCCGTCATCAGTGCGGCGTCTGGACCCCGTCATCAGTGCGGCGTCTGGACCCTGTCACCAGTGCGGCGTCTGGACCCCATGACCAGTGCGGCGTCTGGACCCCGTCACCAGTGCGGCGTCTGGACCCTGTCACCAGTGCGGCGTCTGGACCCCGTCACCAGTGCGGCGTCTGGAACCCGTCACCAGTGCGGCGTCTGGACCCCGTCACCAGTGCGGCATCTGGACCCCATCACCAGTGCAGCGTCTTGCGGACCTCATCACCAGTGCAGCACCCGACAGACCCCATCACCAGTGCAGCGTCTGGACCCCATCATCAGTGCAGCACCCGACAGACCCCATCACCAGTGCAGCGTCTGGACCCCATCATCAGTGCAGCACCCGGCAGACCCCATCACCAGTGTAGCACCCGACAGACCCCATCACCAGTGCAGGACCCGACAGACCCCATCACCAGTGCAGCACCCGACAGACCTCATCACCAGTGCAGCACGCGACAGACCTCATCACCAGTGCAGCACCCGACAGACCTCATCACCAGTGCAGGACCCGACAGACCCCATCACCAGTGCGGCGTCTGGACCCCGTCACCAGTGCGGCGTCTGGACCCCGTCACCAGTGCGGCGTCTGGACCCAATCACCAGTGCGGCGTCCGGCAGACCCCATCACCAGTGCAGCGTCCAGACCCCATCACCTGTGCAGTGACCCTTTCGTCGGGCGTTGAGTGCACTCTGGGTCCGGTGCCAATAGTAACACCGATAACATACATATAATAATCTCTTTTCACTCCTCTTTTCACTTTTTCCACTTTACATTTTATCACATTGTAACATTTCCTAAGAAAGAAAGTATAAAAAGCATAAGATGAATGGAAGGAGATTACTGGGGAGAAGGATGTTGGAAGACACGGAGAGAAAACAAGAAAGAAAGATAAATGATGGTAAAAAGATCAGGAGAAAACATAGGGGCAGTATTATAGTAGTTATATTCTTGTATATAGGAGCAGTATTATAGTAGTTATATTCTTGTATATAGGGGCAGTATTATAGTAGTTATATTCTTGTATATAGGAGCAGTATTATAGTAGTTATATTCTTGTATATAGGAGCAGTATTATAGTAGTTATATTCTTGTATATAGGGGCAGTATTATAGTAGTTATATTCTTGTATATAGGAGCAGTATTATAGTAGTTATATTCTTGTACATAGGGGCAGTGTTATAGTAGTTATATTCTTGTACATAGGAGCAGTATTATAGTAGTTATATTCTTGTATATAGGAGCAGTATTATAGTAGTTATATTCTTGTATATAGGAGCAGTATTATAGTAGTTATATTCTTGTACATAGGGGCAGTATTATAGAAGTTATATTCTTGTATATAGGGGCAGTATTATAGTAGTTATATTCTAGTACATAGGGGCAGTATTATAGTAGTTATATTCTTGTATATAGGGGCAGTATTATAGTAGTTATATTCTTGTACATAGGGGGCAGTATTATAGTAGTTATATTCTTGTACATAGGAGCAGTATTATAGTAGTTTATATTCTTGTATATAGGGGCAGTAATATAGTAGTTATATTCTTGTACATAGGAGCAGTATTATAGTAGTTATATTCTTGTATATAGCAGCAGCATTATAGTGGTTATATTCTTGTACATAGGGGCAGTATTATAGTAGTTATATTCTTGTACATAGGGGCAGTAGTATAGTAGTTATATTCTTGTATATAGGGGGCAGTATTATAGTAGTTATATTCTTGTAAATAGGAGCAGCATTATAGTAGTTATATGCTTGTACATAGGGGCAGTATTATAGTAGTTATATTCTTGTATATAGGAGCAGTATAATAGTATTTATATTCTTGTATATAGGGCAGTATTATAGTAGTTTATATTCTTGTACATAGGAGCAGTATTATAGTAGTTATATTCTTGTATATAGGAGCAGTATTATAGTAGTTATATTCTTGTATATAGGAGCAGTATTATAGTAGTTATATTCTTGTACATAGTGACAGTATTATAGTAGTTATATTCTTGTATATAGGGGCAGTATTATAGTAGCTATATTCTTGTATATAGGAGCAGTATTATAGTAGTTATATTCTTGTATATAGGGCAGTATTACAGTAGTTATATTCTTGTACATAGGAGCTGTATTATAGTAGTTATATTCTTTTATATAGGAGCAGTATTATAGTAGTTATATTCTTGTACATAGGGGCAGTATTATAGTAGTTATATTCTTGTATATAGGAGCAGTATTATAGTAGTTATATTCTTGTATATAGGGGCAGTATTATAGTAGTTATATTCTTGTATATAGGAGCAGTATTATAGTAGTTATATTCTTGTACATAGGGGCAGTATTATAGTAGTTATATTCTTGTACATAGGAGCAGTATTATAGTAGTTATATTCTTGTACATAGGAACAGTATTATAGTAGTTATATTCTTGTACATAGAAGCAGTATTATAGTAGTTATATTGTACATAGGGGCAGTATTATAGTAATTATATTCTTGTACATAGGGGCAGTATTATTGTAGTTATATTCTTGTAGATAGGAGCAGTATTATAGTAGTTATATTCTTGTACATAGGGGCAGTAATATAGTAGTTAAATTGTACATAGGGGCAGTATTATAGTAGTTATATTCTTGTATATAGGGGCAGTATTATAGTAGTTATATTCTTGTATATAGGAGCTGTATTATAGTAGTTATATTCTTGTACATAAGGGCAGTATTATAGTAGTTATATTCTTGTATATAGGAGCAGTATTATAGTAGTTATAGTCTTGTACATAGGAGCAGTATTATAGTAGTTATATTCTTGTACATAGGAACAGTATTATAGTTGTTATATTCTTGTACATTGGGGCAGTATTATAGTAGTTATATTCTTGTACATAGGAGCAGTATTCTAGTAGTTTATATTCTTGTACATAGGAGCAGTATTATAGTAGTTATATTCTTGTACATAGGAGCAGTATTATAGTGGTTATATTCTTGTATATAGGAGCTGTATTATAGTAGTTATATTCTTGTATATGGGGCAGTATTATAGTAGTTATATTCTTGTATATAGGGGCAGTATTATAGTAGTTATATTCTTGTACATAGGAGTAGTATTATAGTAGTCATATTCTTGTATATAGGAGCAGTATTATAGTAGCTATATTCTTGTATATAGGGGCAGTATTATAGTAGCTATATTCTTGTACATAGGGGCAGTATTATAGTAGTTATATTCTTGTATATAGGAGCAGTATTATAGTAGTTATATTGTTGTATATAGGGGCAGTATTATAGTAGTTATATTCTTGTATATAGGAGCAGTATTATAGTAGTTATATTCTTGTATATAGGAGCAGTATTATAGTAGTTATATTCTTGTATATAGGAGCAGTATTATAGTAGTTATATTCTTGTATATAGGAGCAGTATTATAGTAGTTATATTTTTGTACATAGGGGCAGTATTATAGTAGTTATATTCTTGTATATAGGGGCAGTATTATAGTAGTTATATTCTTGTACATAGGAGCAGTATTATAGTAGTAATATTCTTGAACATAGGAACAGTATTATAGTTGTTATATTCTTGTACATTGGGGCAGTATTATAGTAGTTATATTCTTGTACATAGGAGCAGTATTTTAGTAGTTATATTCTTGTACATAGGAGCAGTATTATAGTAGTTATATTCTTGTACATAGGAGCAGTATTATAGTGGTTATATTCTTGTATATAGGAGCTGTATTATAGTAGTTATATTCTTGTATATAGGAGCGGTATTATAGTAGTTATATTCTTGTACATAGGAGCAGTATTATACTAGTTATATTCTTGTATATAGGAGCAGTATTATAGTAGTTATATTCCTGTACATAGGAGCAGTATTATAGTAGTTATATTCTTGTACATAGGAGCAGTATTATAGTAGTTATATTCTTGTACATAGGAGCAATATTATAGTGGTTATATTTTTGTACATAGGAGCAGTATTATAGTAGTTATATTCTTGTATATAGGAGCGGTATTATAGTAGTTATAGTCTTGTATATAGGAGCAGTATTATAGTAGTTGTATTCTTGTACATAGGGGCAGTATTATAGTAGTTATATTCTTGTATATAGGAGGCAGTATTATTGTAGTTATATTCTTGTATATAGGAGCAGTATTCTAGTAGTTATAATATTGTACATAGGAGCAGTATTATAGTAGTTATATTCTTGTACATAGGGGCAGTATTATAGTAGTTATATTCTTGTATATAGGGGCAGTATTATAGTAGTTATATTCTTGTATATAGGGGCAGTATTATAGTAGTTATATTCTTGTACATAGGAGTAGTATTATAGTAGTCATATTCTTGTATATAGGAGCAGTATTATAGTAGCTATATTCTTGTATATAGGGGCAGTATTATAGTAGCTATATTCTTGTACATAGGGGCAGTATTATAGTAGTTATATTCTTGTATATAGGAGCAGTATTATAGTAGTTATATTGTTGTATATAGGGGCAGTATTATAGTAGTTATATTCTTGTATATAGGAGCAGTATTATAGTAGTTATATTCTTGTATATAGGAGCAGTATTATAGTAGTTATATTCTTGTATATAGTAGCAGTATTATAGTAGTTATATTCTTGTATATAGGAGCAGTATTATAGTAGTTATATTTTTGTACATAGGGGCAGTATTATAGTAGTTATATTCTTGTATATAGGGGCAGTATTATAGTAGTTATATTCTTGTACATAGGAGCAGTATTATAGTAGTAATATTCTTGAACATAGGAGCAGTATTATAGTAGTTATATTCTTGTACATAGAAGCAGTATTATAGTAGTTATATTATTGTACATAGGAGCAGTATTATAGTAGTTATATTCTTGTACATAGGGGCAGTATTATAGTAGTTATATTCTTGTATATAGGAGCAGTATTATAGTAGTTTTATTCTTGTACATAGGGGCAGTATTATAGTAGTTATATTCTTGTATATAGGAGCAGTATTATAGTAGTTATATTCTTGTATATAGGAGCAGTATTATAGTAGTTATATTCTTGTATATAGGGGCAGTATTATAGTAGTTATATTCTTGTACATAGGAGCAGTATTATAGTAGTTATATTCTTGTACATAGGAGCAGTATTATAGTAGTTATATTCTTGTACATAGGAGCAGTATTATAGTAGTTATTTCACCCATGAAAGGTGAGAGTAGAGGACAGCCAGTGATGGCAGATGGAGGAGGCAGAGGTTACGTGTTGCAGCTTTGTCATTTGAGGCCAGTTCATTATGTTCCTTAAGTGAGATAAATTCTAACAAGTGAAGTCGCTAATTGTCCAAAAACTCATATTATACAAAACGGTAAATGAAATCCAAATGGCGTCCTTCAGCGGCACATGTGGATCACGGCTGAATGAGAGACATCATCTTGGCTCGTGTCCTTTGTCATTGGGATCCTAAAACTCAACATTCACATCCCGTCAGGATTCATGACCAGCCTTCCCCTCTCCTAACAGCCTGACATGGTGGCGCTGTTGGTCATGCAGCACAGAGTATTTCAGGAGAAGATTGTGCTGATTCTGTGTGGATCGGGGAGGGCGGCATTGGCCAGATTTCTCATATAAGATGATATTAGTGAGGACATTCGGATGTGACAGAGGCAGCGATATGATTTCATGTTAGAGAATAACTGACTATAAATCAGCAGTAGCACAGAATATTTCAGAAAAAGAATACGGTATGCTAATTTTTTGCGTGGCAGTGACTTTTTTTGTGTTTGTGTCCATGTGATAAAGTCAGATATGTGAAGAGTCAAAGATTAAAAGTGATAACTAAAAATGTAGAGTCCACAGCAGCACAGAGTATTTCAGAAATCACAGGAAAGCATTGTGCTTTTATGATTATGAAGATGAGTAGAGGGAAGGAAAGCGAAGGACTAGTGAAATCAGAGACGATTCAGAGAAGAATAGCTAAGTAGCAAGAGTATTTCAGGAGGAGTTATTGACTTTGTGTCCAGATTATGTCGACATGTGACAATACAGATTAAAGTCATTGAAAAACAATGTGCCAGATAGTCACCATCTAATTGTATTAGGAACACATCAAACTTGTCATGATAGAACTGTTGGTAGGGACAGAGAGCGAGGAAGATAGAAGAGCTGGAGGAAGAGAGAGAGAGGCTGAGGAAGAGAGGAGCCTGAGGAGAGAGAGAGTAGCCTGGAGGAAAGAAAGAAAGCCTGGAGAAACAGAGGAGCCTGGAGGAAAGAGAGGAGGCTGGAGGAGAGAGAGGAGCCTGGAGGAAGAGAGAGGAGCCTGGAGGAAGAACAGGAGCTGGAGGAAGAGAGAGGAGCCTGGAGGAAGAGAGAGGAGCCTGGAGAAAGAAAGGAGCCTGGAGAAGAAGAGAGCTGGAGAAAGAGAGAGAGCTGGAGGAAGAGAGAGGAGCCTGGAGAAAGAGAGAAGGAGCCTGGAGAAAGAGAAGGAGCCTGGAGAAGAAAGAGGAGCCTGGAGAAAGAGAGAGCTGGAGAAGGGGAGCTGGAGGAAGAGAGAGGAGGCTGGAAGAGAAGGAGCGAGAAGAGAGAGCCTGGAGAAAGAGAGAGGAGCTGGAGGAAGAGAGAGGAGCCTGGAGGAAGAGAGAGAGAGCCTGGAGGAAGAGAGAGGAGGCTGGAGGAAGAGAGAGGAGCCTGGAGGAAAGAGAGGAGCTGAGAGGAGTCTGCAGGAAGAGAGAGGAGCCTGGAGGAAGAGAGAGGAGGCTGGAGGAAGAGAGAGCCTGGAGGAGAGAGGAGCCTGAGGAGAAGAGACCTGGAGGAAGAGAGAGGAGGCTGGAGGAAGAGAGAGGAGCCAGAGAGAAGAGAAGCGAGGAGGTGAGGAAGAGAAGAGAGAGGAGGCTGTAGGAAGAGAGAGGAGGCTGGAGGAAGAAGAGAGGAGCCTGGAGGAAAAAGAGAGGAGCCTGGAGGAAGAGAGAGGAGCCTGGAGGAAGAGAGAGGAGCCTGGAGGAAGAGAGGACTGGAGGAGGCTGGAGGAAGAGAGAGGAGCCTGAAGGAAGAGAGAGGAGGCTGGAGGAAGAGAGAGGAGCCTGGAGGAAGAGAGAGGAGCCTGAAGGAAGAGAGAGGAGGCTGGAGGAAGAGAGAGGAGGCTAGAGGAAGAGAGAGAGGAGGCTGTAGGAAAAGAGAGGAGGCTGTAGGAAGAGAGAGGAGCCTGGAGGAAGAGAGAGGAGCCTGGAGGAAGACAGAGGAGCCTGGAGGAAGAGAGAGGAGCCTGGAGGAAGAGAGAGGAGTCTGGAGGGGAAAGAGAAGCCTGGAGGAAAACAGAGGAGCATGGAGTAAGATAGAGGAGCATGGACTAAGACGGGGGAGTCAGGAAATAGACAGAAGGGACTGGAAGAAGAAGGAGGAGCCTGGAGGAAGAGAAAGGAGCCTGGAAGAAGAGAGAGGAGCCTGGAGGAAGACAGAGGAGCCTGGAGGAAGAGAGAGGAGCCTGGAGGAAGAGAGAGGAGCCTGGAGGAAGAGAGAGGAGCCTGGAGGAAGAGAGAGGAGCCTGGAGGAAGAGAGAGGAGTCTGTAGGAAGACAGAGGAGCCTGGAGGAAGAGAGAGGAGCCTGGATGAAGACAGAGGAGCCTGGAGGAAGACAGTGGAGTCTGGAGGAAGACAGATGAGTCTGAAGGAAGACAGAGGAGTCTGGAAGAGGATGGAGAAGCCTCAAGGAAGACAATGGTGCATGGAGGAAGACTGAGAAGTTTAGAGGAAGACAGAGGAGTTTGGAGGAAGACCGAGAAGTTTAGAGGTATACAGAGGAGTTTGGAGGAAAACAGAGGAGCCTGGAGGAAGAAGGTGGAGCCTGGAGAAAGAGGGAGGAGCCTGGAGCAAGAGAGAGGAGCCTGGAGAAAGAGGGAGGAGCCTGGAGCAAGAGAGAGGAGCCTGGAGGAAGATAGAGAAGCCTAGAGAAAGAGAGAGGAGCCTGGAGGAAAAGAGAGGAGCCTGGAGGAAGAGAGAGGAGCCTGGAGGAAAAGAGAGGAGCCTGGAGGAAGAGAGAGGAGCCTGGAGGAAGAGAGAGGAGCCTGAAGGAAGAGAGAGGAGCCTGGAGAAAGAGGGAGGAGCCTGGAGCAAGAGAGAGGAGCCTGGAGGAAGATAGAGAAGCCTAGAGAAAGAGAGAGGAGCCTGGAGGAAAAGAGAGGAGCCTGGAGGAAGACAGAGGAGTCTGGAGGAAGAAATGTGGCACCCTGGCACCTGTTGGGCACCACAGAAATCCTTAGGTACAATGGAGTAAGTAACAGCACAGCAAAACCCACACAACACAAACAACACTTAGAACACCTGGTTTCACCCCGAGCCTCTAGGGGGAGCTACCACTGGTGACTTCTAGCCAGTTCCCCTATAAAAAGAGTCTTGGAGGGAGAAACTTCAGAGTGTGGTAGACGCTACAAGAGCTGCCTGCCTGTGTGGAACCTCCACCCTATGAGGAGCACACTAGGCCCCATCAGCCTGTTAGCAAGTGGGAATCCCTGCAACTGGGATACCAGGAAAGGAGAACACTCTCAGGAACACAGAGTTGTCCTAACTCTTTCCTTAAGAACCGGTTACTGGAACCGAAGCTGTGAGAGCCATCAAGCCATCACAGAAGAACCAGCATACTTCACAGGGAGTCTAGCCCCCTGTTCACCTGTCGCACCTACCAGCGAGAGCCCAGGGAAGAAGGTAGAATTATCATCACCCTTTTACAGTGCCCTCAGTGCTGACAACCAGGTGAAATCCGTTCTACTGAACAAACTGCCCGGTCCGGCTGGATTCCACATCCACCCGACCATAGCACCAGAACTAGAGAAAGGAAGCCTAACACTGCTTGCTGTGAAACTCCATAAGTGCCAACTTCACTATCCCGGTCCGAGTGTACCTGACTACCAACCAGTAAAGGTACCTAAAAGAGACTTTGTGTGGTTGTGCATTATTCCAGGATTCAGCACGCAGCATCCTGCAGCTGCCTCACAACATCTTGCGCAGCTCCCGGCTCCGGGGACTCCCGCTCATCCTGTGGGGAGCGTCCCATCTCGCTGCTTAACATCCCCCGGAGAACCCGCAGCGCTGGTAAAGTTACCAGAACACCCGCAGGTGGCGTCACGAAGACAAATCACCCCCACTGTTCCGCCATTCCCCTATTGATCTGGACCACCGGGCCTACACTACCGGCAGGCGCGGTTCCGTGACTAGAGGAGAAGCAACGCCCGCTACGTGTACCCCCCGGCTACGGTGAGTCAGAATTTGGCGTCACGAACAGGATACGAGCAGGCCCGTTATCACGGGTATTGTGTGCTATTTATTGACTGTAAATATCGAACTGTACATTTGGTCCGCCATTGCTGCGCGAAAAGGCGGGAAAAGAAGGGGCGTGACTGTGCAGAGGGCGCGAAGATTGTCCCCGCCCCCACGCTCTGACGACTTCCCCTGTACGCAGCAGGAACCGGAAACTCCCGTGGTGCCTCACTCCTCACCGCGAGGCCGACACTTCCGTTTGCAACCGAGGGAAAGGCTACGCTTAACTAAGGGGGAGCGACCATGAGTAACCCGGCTCCCGATCACGCGGCACCCCCGCTAGACCAAGCGGTACCTCAAAACATTCCTTTTGATGGACAGCAACAAGTCGGCGGTATGCTACCACAACCCGCTCCGATTATGCCGATGTCTCTACCCTACGTTCCTAGTGCGACCTGGTTACCCAAGTACAGCGGCGTACCCAGCACCTTGGAGAACTTCCAGAGGAAGATATGCCAAGCCCTGGACATGTACCCGATGACCGGTAAGCAAAGAGCTTCAGTTATTATGGGACAATTAACCGGTGCAGCCGAACTGCAGAGCCGCAGCTGGCCTATAGAAGTTCAGGAATCTGTGGAGCAGATATTTGCTAGATTGACTCGGGTCTTTGAGTGCCATACCGAGGCTGGATTAAGACTGTCATTCTATCGTTGTAATCAAGGGGCACAAGAAACTGTCCTTGATTATTCACTGCGCTTGCAAGAAGCATACAGACTGTTAAAACAAGTTGATCCTGATAGTGTCCGTGATGAAAACAAAGCGTTAATTGGACAATTTATTGTGGGCCTTAGACTATCTGAGGATAGAAAGCAAGCCAGCTGGTGGTCCATACAGAATCCAGGCGCAGAGTTTGACACTTTGAGAGACTTAACAGTTTGGGGACAGCGACTCGCTGAAGTACCTGATCCCGCTTCACAGCAGCAGCAGTACACTGACACCCATTCCGTGCCGGCAGCAGCATCTCCAATTCCTGCGATTCAGTCAAACGCACAGACTGTGACACCTGACCGGTTTGACCAACTGTGTGCTAATGTCGAGCAGCTGATGAAAGACGTGGCCAAGCTACAAGCTGGGAGAAGACCCAAGACAGATGCAAGGCCATCGGACAAGATTCTACTCGCCGACAGCCCTGACGACGTCCCGTGGATGAGGAGAAAGACACAGCCGTCGCGAGGAAAACCTGCAGACCGCCGCAGTCCTGACAGACGCCGCAACAGTCAGCAGAACGACTTAGGAGGACGCAACGTGCAATCCCGTCCTTTAAACGAGCGACCCCTGGGCGAGAAGGGCCAACCCCAGGAGTAGACTGTCCAGGCCCTACGTCCAGCTGGGAACACAAGTATGTGGGAGACTGTCCATACTTACCAATCGTCATTGATGGCATCGCTATCTCCGCTTTGATAGACACTGGATCCCAGGTGACATCCATCCCCAGTACCCTTTACAAGCAGTTCTGGCCAGATGTTAAGCTAGAACCCCCTAACCCCGAGATGAACCTTGAAGCCACTAATGGTTTACCGGTTACCATAGAGGGACAGTGGGAAGCTACAGTAAAGGTGGGGAGGGTGCAGTTGAAAAACCAGGGTATCTTAGTGGTCCAGGATAAGCCTAACCACAAGGATCCATATGTCATATTGGGTACCAATGTAATGATCAAATGCCTCGATGAAGTGTTGTTTTTACTCCAACAGAGTGCTGAAGCCGGTAAACCCAGAGAAAAGAGGGCTATCCAAAAGCAGATCAGAGCTCTGGTGTATCAACAACAGGTAACATTGTCAAATGGTGAAATTGGCAGAGTAAGAGTCACAGATCCCATTCCAATTGTGGTACCACCCAGAAGTGAAATGATGATCTGGTGTCGAGCAGCCATAGGCCTCAGAGGGCAGGACTACCAAGCTGTAGTAGAACCTGTAATGTCCGATAGTAGTCCTACGCTCTTGACAGCCAGAGGGTTGGTTGATGTAAGAAAGGGGAGAGTCCCGTACGCATATTAAATTATGGTGATGACGAAGTCAGACTACCTAGATATGCAACTGTAGCTAAATTGTACCAAGTAAAAGATGATGCTGTGATTGATGTAAAATCCTCAAACCAAACAGTCACTGATGAACCCCCTCACTCCAAAGATCAGTTAGAGAAATGGTGTCAAGAACTCAGTGTAGGAACTGACAATACACCCTCTCACCAGAGAAATGGAGTATACCGGGTAGTTCAGGAGTATGAGCAAGTGTTCAGCAAACACCCACTTGACTTTGGGAGGATTAAAGGGGTACAACATCATATCCCCACACACAACCATGCACCTATCAAAGAAAGGTACAGGCTTATACCACCCACACACTACCAGAAAGCAAAAGAGATGCTTCAGGACATGAAAAATGCAGGAGTCATTAGGGATAGCTGTAGTCCCTGGGCCGCACCACTAGTCCTGGTTAAAAAGAAAGATGGTAGCATGAGGATGTGCGTAGACTATAGGCAAATTAACAAAGTCACACACAAGGATGCATACCCGTTACCCCGCATAGAAGAGTCACTAGCTGCACTCAAGTCTGCCAACTACTTCTCCACATTAGATCTTACTAGTGGGTACTGGCAGGTTGCCGTTGCAGAGGAGGATCGTGAGAAGACAGCCTTCACGACTCCCATGGGCTTATGCGAATTCAACAGTATGCCATTCGGTTTGTGCAATGCCCCAGGAACATTTCAGAGACTGATGGAGTGTTGTTTGGGCCACAAGAACTTTGAGACTGTCTTGTTATACCTTGATGATGTAATTGTCTACTCTCAGACCTATGAAGATCACCTCCAACACCTGAGTGAAGTGTTTGAGTCACTGTCCAAGTACGGGATGAAACTGAAACCGTCCAAGTGCCACCTGCTGAAACCCAAGGTCCAATACCTAGGACATGTGGTCAGTGCCGAAGGCGTAGCACCGGATCCGGATAAGGTCACCGTCATCAAGGACTGGCCAGCACCCATCAACCACAAAGAGGTACGTCAATTCCTAGGACTGGTCGGGTACTACCGACGATTCATCAAAGGCTATACCAAGATAGCCACCCCCATGCAAGATCTCTTAGTAGGTCAATCCAAAAACGGCAAGATCAGGGGACCCCCGTTCCACTGGGGCCCAGAACAGGACAAATCCTTCCAAACGTTAAAAGATGCTTTAACTGGTGAAGAGATCCTAGCCTACCCTGACTACAATCTACCGTTTTTATTGTACACCGATGCAAGTAATGAAGGTTTAGGAGCAGTCCTATCTCAACGTCAGCAGGGCAAGGAGAAGGTGATAGCCTACGCCAGCAGAAAGCTCCGTCCCACAGAAAGGAACCCGGAAAACTACAGCTCCTTCAAGCTGGAGTTCCTGGCCCTGGTCTGGGCGATCACAGAGCGTTTCAAGCACTACCTGGCATCCGCCCCGTTCACAGCTTTCACAGATAACAATCCTCTAACACATTTAGAGACTGCAAAGCTGGGAGCCCTAGAACAGCGTTGGGTAGCAAGACTCGCTAACTACGACTTCACTGTAAAGTACCGGGCAGGTCACAAGAACGGCAATGCTGATGCCCTGTCCCGAATGCCCCATCTTCCCGAAGATGGAGAAGACATAGATGACCTAGAAGAGATTGAACTACCTGCTTTCCACCGTTCCGGTACAGCAACATGTCATCAGAGAAACCAGACACGTGTAGAGAGGACCGTGAACCCGTTACCTCACCATGACTGGAAGGAGGCTCAAGCCAACGACCCAGATGTCAGCCTGGTAAGGGATCTCATCACTCAAGAACACGCCAACATGGACTCTGATGCCTCACCAAATGCTAAACGCCTGTGGAAGGAGAAAGGAAGGTTGTTCGTCTACCAAGGTAAACTATGCAGAAGATACCTCAATCCAAGAACCCATGAACTCATCTGGCAGATCGTAGTTCCCAAGACTGAAGTCCAAATGATCCTTGAAGCATACCATGACGATGCCGGACACTTTGGATGGAAGAAGCTGGAGAGACTCCTGAAGGATCGGTTCTATTGGGTCGGTATGAGAGGTTCCATTGATAAATGGTGTAAAAACTGTGGACCATGTCACCTTCGAAGAAAAGACCACTTAAATCAGAAAGCTCCGTTGCAACCAATTGTTACCACCAAACCTCTTGAAATAGTTGCTCTCGACCACGTGAAGCTTACCCCAAGTCGAACCGGGTACACCTACGCTCTCACCATCGTTGATCACTACTCAAGATTCCTGGTAGTCGTTCCAGTTAAGGATTTAACTGCAGAGGTAGCAGCCAAAGCGTTCCAGAGTTACTTCTGTCGCCCCCATGGGTATCCAGACCAGGTCTTAACTGACCAAGGGCCAGCCTTCGAATCAGCTCTGTTCCAAGAATTCTTAGGGCTGTATGGGTGTAAGAAAATCCGCACAACACCTTATCATCCTCAGACGAACGGTTTATGTGAGAAGATGAACCACATAGTCATTGACATGCTCAAAACCTTACCAGTTGAAGAGAGAAATCAATGGCCAGAGAAACTTCCAGATCTCGTGGACATCTACAACCACATACCTGTCAGTTCGACAAACTACACACCTGCTTACTTGATGAGAGCAAGACCAGGTAAACTGCCTATTGATTTGCAGATGGGAACCGTTGAACCCACAGAAGACTCTTCTGATGAAGACTGGGTCAGCCAACGCCAAGAACAGTACAGGAAAGTACAAGAAAGCGTGGAAAGGAACCTAGAAATCAGTAGAGCCAAGCAAGAGAAAGACTTTAACAAGCACGCCTCAGCTGAACCCCTAGCTATAGGTGACTTAGTGCTGAAAAGAAAAAGAAAAACCAACAAATTGGATAACAGTTGGGAATCCGTACCCTACACCGTTATGCCGTCACACTATGACAACTCAAAAACTTGTATTATCAGTAAAGACAATGGGAATACTATTGCGACTGTCTCAAGGGATCATTTGAAGAAATGTCCGCCACAGTTAATCCCACAAGCAACCAGTTAGGCTGCGTTCACACATCGCGTATTTTGACGCGTATTTTTACGCGCGTATTTTCTCCAGAAGAATGTGCATCTGTATTTCCCAGCAAAGTCAATGGGCATTCACTTTTGCCATTCACACGTCGCGTATTTTTACGCAGCGTAAAAATACGCGCGTAAAAAGAATGAACATGTCAATTCTTTGCAGTTTTTTACGCGCGTATTTTCCATAGGCCCCATTATAAGCACTGGAAATACGCGCGTAAAAAAACGCAGTCGCGTATTTTTACGCGCGTAAAAATACGCGTGCGTAAAAATACGCGCGCGTAAAAATACGCAATGTGTGAACGTAGCCTTACCCTACTGTAACTACAGATGAAGAAACAAAAGAAAATCTAGTCCTTACAGAAATTGGATACTTACCAGCTGACTGGCCACAATTAGGTGATGCATTCCTCATACCAGTTATGCACTTCTACCAGCCTACAGAAGATCAGCCAAAACCAAATCCAATCCAACAAGTCCAACAACAAGAAGAAGTCCAAGTGCAAGAATTGCAGCCTGTTATCATGGAACCAGAGATTCCTGTAATCGGTCAGCCTGCTAGTCCCACAGTAAGAGAAGCCATTCCTAATCAACTACCTACAGAGGATAGTCCAGTTGATAGACTCCGCACTTACTATGGTTTACCACAAAGCAAACATAGAGAGTTACCAACCACTTCGTACACTACACCAACAGCTTTGGAAACACCTACACTACGCAGATCCACCCGTAGTACATTAGGCCAAGCCCCAACCAAACTTGGAGAATGGGTTTAAAAATGTAGTGGAAAATATTACCTGTAAGTGTTGTAAATATTAACCAGTTTTCAAAACCTGTAAAAAGTAGTGTACAGAAGGGTGGAGGAACTGGGCTCTGTCCCAAGTATACTAAGTTGGGAACAGAAAGCGCCTGGTAAGGTATAGAAGGTTAGTACCGGCCTCCCAAGCAGAGACACCCGTAGGGAATGTATAAAGTTACCCGTGTATCCCTGGACTTTACCTTTTTCCCTTTTCACAAACTTTGAACAATTGTCACAGGACTTGTGTGACCACTAACTTTACCTTTTTCCAGCCTGCGGCAGATGGACTAGTGCCGTACGGACTGCTTTTCACATTTTTCACTTTCTTTTCAGTGATTTTTGTGCCTTTTCTTTAAGACTTTGTAAATTGAATGTTATTGAAATGCATAGATGTTAAGTTGTAAAAATAACCTTTTTGCTCAGCCGGGAGAACTGAGTTTAACTAAGGGGGAATGTGGCACCCTGGCACCTGTTGGGCACCACAGAAATCCTTAGGTACAATGGAGTAAGTAACAGCACAGCAAAACCCACACAACACAAACAACACTTAGAACACCTGGTTTCACCCCGAGCCTCTAGGGGGAGCTACCACTGGTGACTTCTAGCCAGTTCCCCCTATAAAAAGAGTCTTGGAGGGAGAAACTTCAGAGTGTGGTAGATGCTACAAGAGCTGCCTGCCTGTGTGGAACCTCCACCCTATGAGGAGCACACTAGGCCCCATCAGCCTGTTAGCAAGTGGGAATCCCTGCAACTGGGATACCAGGAAAGGAGAACACTCTCAGGAACACAGAGTTGTCCTAACTCTTTCCTTAAGAACCGGTTACTGGAACCGAAGCTGTGAGAGCCATCAAGCCATCACAGAAGAACCAGCATACTTCACAGGGAGTCTAGCCCCCTGTTCACCTGTCGCACCTACCAGCGAGAGCCCAGGGAAGAAGGTAGAATTATCATCACCCTTTTACAGTGCCCTCAGTGCTGTTAACCAGGTGAAATCCGTTCTACTGAACAAACTGCCCGGTCCGGCTGGATTCCATATCCACCCGACCATAGCACCAGAACTAGAGAAAGGAAGCCTAACACTGCTTGCTGTGAAACTCCATAAGTGCCAACTTCACTATCCCGGTCCGAGTGTACCTGACTACCAACCAGTAAAGGTACCTAAAAGAGACTTTGTGTGGTTGTGCATTATTCCAGGATTCAGCACGCAGCATCCTGCAGCTGCCTCACAACATCTTGCGCAGCTCCCGGCTCCGGGGACTCCCGCTCATCCTGTGGGGAGCGTCCCATCTCGCTGCTTAACATCCCCCGGAGAACCCGCAGCGCTGGTAAAGTTACCAGAACACCCGTAGGTGGCGTCACGAAGACAAATCACCCCCACTGTTCCGCCATTCCCCTATTGATCTGGACCACCGGGCCTACACTACCGGCAGGCGCGGTTCCGTGACTAGAGGAGAAGCAACGCCCGCTACGTGTACCCCCCGGCTACGGTGAGTCAGAATGAGGAGTCTGGAGGAAGACAGAGAAGTCTGGAGGAAGAAAGAGGAGCCTGGAGGAAGAGAGAGGAGTCTGTAGGAAGACGGAGGAGCCTGGAGGAAGAGAGAGGAGCCTGGAGGAAGACAGAGGAGCCTGGAGGAAGACAGAGGAGCCTGGAGGAAGAGAGAGGAGTCTGGAGGAAGAGAGAGGAGCCTGGAGGAAGAGAGAGGAGCCTGGAGGAAGACAGAGGAGCCTGGAGGAAGACAGGAGCCTGGAGGAAGACAGAGGAGCCTGGAGTAAGACAGAGGAGTCTGTAGGAGGACTGAGGAGTCTGGAGAAAGGCAAAGACAGAGGAGCCTGGAGGAAGACAGAGGAGCCTGGAGGAAGACAGAGGAGCCTGGAGAAGGACAGAGGAGCCTGGAGGAGGACTGAGGAATCTAGAGAAAGACAAAGACAGAGGAGCCTGGAGGGGGACAAAGGAGTCTGGTGGAAGATAGTGGAGCCTGGAAGAAGACATGGGAGTCTTTAGGCAAACAGCGGAGCCTAGAGGAAGACAGTGGAGCCTGGAGGAAGACAGTGGAGCCTGGAGGAAGACAGTGGAGCCTGGAGGAAGAGAGAGGAGTCTGTAGAAGGACTGAGGAATCTGGAGAAAGACAAAGACAGAGGAGCCTGGAGGGGGACAAAGGAGCCTGGTGGAAGATAGTGGAGCCTGGAAGAAGACATGGGAGTCTTTAGGCAAACAGCGGAGCCTGGAGGAAGACAGTGGAGCCTGGAGGAAGAGAGAGGAGTCTGTAGAAGGACTGAGGAGTCTGGAGAAAGGCAAAGACAGAGAAGCCTGGAGGAAGACAGTGGAGCCTGGAAGAAGACATGGGAGTCTTTAGGCAAACAGCAGAGCCTGGAGGAAGACATTGGAGCCTGGAGGAAGACAGTGGAGTCTGGAGGAAGACAGAGTAGCCTGGAGGAAGAGAGAGGAGCCTGGAGGAAGACATTGGAGCCTGGAGGAAGAGAGAGGAGCCTGGAGGAAGAGAGAGGAGCCTGGAGGAAGACAGAGGAGCCTGGAGGAAGACAAAGGAGCCTAGAGGAAGAGAGAGGAGCCTGGAGGAAGACATTGGAGCCTGGAGGAAGACAGTGGAGTCTGGAGGAAGACAAAGGAGCCTAGAGGAAGAGAGAGGAGCCTGGAGGAAGACATTGGAGCCTGGAGGAAGACAGTGGAGTCTGGAGGAAGACAGAGGAGCCTGGAGGAGGAGAGAGGAGCCTGGAGAAAGAGAGATGAGCCTGGAGGAAGAGAGAGGAGCCTGGAGGAAGAGAGAGGAGCCTGGAGGAAGAGAGAGGAGGCTGGAGGAAGAGAGAGGAGCCTGGAGGAAGACATTGGAGCCTGTAGGAAGACAGTGGAGTCTGGAGGAAGACAGAGGAGCCTGGAGGAAGAGAGAGGAGCCTGGAGGAAGAGAAAGGAGCCTGGAGGAAGACAGTGGAGCCTGGAAGAAGGCATGGGAGTCTTTAGGCAAACAGCAGAGCCTGGAGGAAGACAGTGGAGTCTGGAGGAAGACAGTGGAGTCTGGAGGAAGACAGAGTAGCCTGGAGGAAGACAGAGGAGCCTGGAGGAAGACATTGGAGCCTGGAGGAAGACAGTGGAGTTTGGAGGAAGACAGAGGAGCCTGGAGGAGGAGAGAGGAGCCTGGAGAAAGAGAGAGGAGTCTGGAGGAAGAGATAGGAGCCTGGAGGAAGAGAGAGGAGCCAGGAGGAAGACATTGGAGCCTGGAGGAAGACAGTGGAGTCTGGAGGAAGAGAAAGGAGCCTGGAGGAAGAGAGAGGAGCCTGGAGGAAGACATTGGAGCCTGGAGGAAGACAGTGGAGCCTGGAGGAAGAGAGAGGAGCCTGGAGGAAGAGAGAGGAGCCTGGAGGAAGACATTGGAGCCTGGAGGAAGACAGTGGAGTTTGTAGGAAGACAGAGGAGCCTGGAGGAGGAGAGAGGAGCCTGGAGAAAGAGAGAGGAGCCTGGAGGAAGACGGAGGAGCCTAGAGGAAGAGAGAGGAGGCTGGAGGAAGAGAGAGGAGTCTGGAGGAAGAGATAGGAGCCTGGAGGAAGAGAGAGGAGCCTGGAGGAAGACGGAGGAGCCTAGAGGAAGAGAGAGGAGGCTGGAGGAAGAGAGAGGAGTCTGGAGGAAGAGATAGGAGCCTGGAGGAAGAGAGAGGAGCCTGGAGGAAGAGAGTGGAGTCTGGAGGAAGACAGAGTAGCCTGGAGGAAGACAGCGGAGCCTGGAGGAAGACATTGGACCCTGGAGGAAGAAGGAGGAGCCTGGAGGAAGAGAGAGGAGCCTGGAGGAAGAGAAAGGAGCCTGGAGGAAGACAGTGGAGCCTGGAAGAAGGCATGGGAGTCTTTAGGCAAACAGCAGAGCCTGGAGGAAGACAGTGGAGTCTGGAGGAAGACAGTGGAGTCTGGAGGAAGACAGAGTAGCCTGGAGGAAGACAGAGGAGCCTGGAGGAAGACATTGGAGCCTGGAGGAAGACAGTGGAGTTTGGAGGAAGACAGAGGAGCCTGGAGGAGGAGAGAGGAGCCTGGAGAAAGAGAGAGGAGTCTGGAGGAAGAGATAGGAGCCTGGAGGAAGAGAGAGGAGCCAGGAGGAAGACATTGGAGCCTGGAGGAAGACAGTGGAGTCTGGAGGAAGAGAAAGGAGCCTGGAGGAAGAGAGAGGAGCCTGGAGGAAGACATTGGAGCCTGGAGGAAGACAGTGGAGCCTGGAGGAAGAGAGAGGAGCCTGGAGGAAGAGAGAGGAGCCTGGAGGAAGACATTGGAGCCTGGAGGAAGACAGTGGAGTTTGTAGGAAGACAGAGGAGCCTGGAGGAGGAGAGAGGAGCCTGGAGAAAGAGAGAGGAGCCTGGAGGAAGACGGAGGAGCCTAGAGGAAGAGAGAGGAGGCTGGAGGAAGAGAGAGGAGTCTGGAGGAAGAGATAGGAGCCTGGAGGAAGAGAGAGGAGCCTGGAGGAAGACGGAGGAGCCTAGAGGAAGAGAGAGGAGGCTGGAGGAAGAGAGAGGAGTCTGGAGGAAGAGATAGGAGCCTGGAGGAAGAGAGAGGAGCCTGGAGGAAGAGAGTGGAGTCTGGAGGAAGACAGAGTAGCCTGGAGGAAGACAGCGGAGCCTGGAGGAAGACATTGGACCCTGGAGGAAGAAGGAGGAGCCTGGAGGAAGAGAGAGGAGTCTGTAGGAAGAGAGAGGAGACTGGAGGAAGACAGTGGAGTCTGGAGGAAGACAGAGGAGCCTGGAGGAAGAGAGAAAGGAGCCTGGAGGAAGAGAGAGGAGCCTGGAGGAAGAAGGAGGAGTCTGGAGGAAAACAGAGTAGCCTGGAGGAAGAGAGAGGAGCCTGGAGAAAGACAGGAGCCTGGAGGAAGACAGTGGAGTCTGGAGGAATACTGGAGTCTGTAGGGAAAAGAGGAGACTGGAGAAAGACTGAGGAGACTGGAGGAAGACAAACGAGTCTAGAGAGAAACGAGGAGACTGGAGAAAGACACAGGAAACTGGAGGAAGACTAAGGAGACTGGAGGAAGACTGAGAAGTCTAGAGGAAGACTGAGGAATCTGGAGAAAGAGGAGTCTGGACGAAGGCAGAGGAGCCTGGAGGAGGACATAGGAGGCTGGAGGGGATAGAGAAATGTGGACGAGGACGGAGGAGTCTGGAGGAAGACAGAGGAGTTTGGAGGAGGACAGAGAAGTCTGGAGGAGACAGAAGAGACTGAAGAAAGACAGGATTTTAGAGGGGAAAGAGGAGGATAGAGGGGATGGAGGAAGACATAGGTGGGTGGAGGAGGACAGAGGAGTCTAGAAGAGGACAGAGGAGTTTAAAAGAAGACAGGAGTCTGAAGGGAGACAGAAGGGTCTAGAGGAGGACAGAGGAGTCTAGAGGAAGAAAGAGAGGTCTGGAGGAGGACAGAGGGGTCTAGAGGAGGACAGAGGGGTCTAGAAGAGGAGAGAGGAGTCTAGAGGAAGACAGAGAGGTCTGGAGGAGGACAGAGGAATTTGAAGAAGGATAGAGAGGACTGGTGGAGAATGAGAAGTCCGAAATAAGAGGACAGAGGAGTGTGGAGAACGATAGAAGGGGCTGGAGGGGCAGAGGAGTCTAAAAGAAGATAGAGGACTCTGGAAGGCGTTTTGTGGGACAGAAGAGTGGAGGGAGACATAAAAGTCTGGAGGAGGACAGTGAAGTCTGGAGGGAACAGAGGAGTATGTAAGGATCTGAGAAGTCTGGAGGAAGATGAACCATTATACTATCTAGACTAATCTCCCCTTTTCACATCTCTGTATGCTCAGAAGCCTTTCCATCATGCTGTATTATTGGGTGCCAGATTAGTGCAGTTGTATTTTGATACCAGCAGTTGCTATTAGCGTCTTGTATTTTTCTACTTGCTCCTTGTGTTGTGATCCTCTGGAGCCTCCGGTATATTATCGTCCTGCTCGGCTGCCAGCTAATCAGTCTTTGTTATAAGATGGAAACATAGAATAGTTTTAACTTTTCCAAATTAAACAAACACATTGAGCGATCACCACTAATCAGCGCCAAAGCTGCGGCTGCGAGAAATAATTCTATTACAGAACACAGAAACCATCAGTCACTGGAGATGTGGAATATTGTTTGATTTAGAGAGATCTATAAAAGTAAGTGGAGCCATGAATTACAGGCATATTATAAGATATCTGCGCCACATGGGAATGATGGGACAAAGACCTGTAATATCCAGCCCAGACGACAAGCCCTCATTAGTAATCATTGAGAATTGCACTTCATGGAGGTACACCAGTAGAGTCCAAGGTGCAATGTACAAAACTCAGTAGCATAGGCAAGCCCCCAACACAAGCCACCAATAAAAGCCCCCAATAAAAGCCTCCAGCACAAGCCCCCAACACAAACTCTCAACACAAGCCTCCAATGCAAGCACTCAACATAAGCTCAAAACACAAGCCCCCAACCCAAGCTCCCAATACAAACTCCAACTCAAGCCCCCAACACAAACTCCAAACACAAGCCCACATCACAAGCCCATGACAAGTGCCCAAAACAAACCCCCAACACAAGCCCCCAACACAAACCCCCAACACAAGCCCCCAACACAAACCCCCAACACAAGCCCCCAACACAAACCCCCAACACAAACCCACATCACAAGCACACGTCAAGCCTCCAGCACAAACCCCCAAACTCAAATCCCCAACACAAATTCCCAACACACCCCAAACAAAAACCCCCAACTCAAGCCTACAACACAAGCCCAAGCACAAACCTCAACGCAAGACCCTAAAAATTCAAGCTTCCAACAATAGCCCCCAACACAAAACCTTAACACAAGCCCCCAACACAAGCCTCCAACACAAGCCCTTAATTCAAGCTCCCAACAATAGCCCCCAACACAAGCCTCCAACACAAGCCCTAGCACAAGCCCCCAACACAAGCCTCCAACACAAACCCCCAACACAAACCCCCAACACAAGCCCTTAATTCAGGCTCCCAACAATAGCCCCCAACACAAGTCCTGAGCTCAAGCCCACAACACAAGAGCCCAACACCTGCCATTTCAGTTACTAGTGGGAATCACACCCCAAAATGATTTACCCCCAGTTAAAACCAGTGACAACTACAGACCCCAAGGCAGCTCATAAACATATACAGAGTCAAGACACTCACAATACATAACCAATAAATATACAGACCCAACACCAAAGCCTTAAACACAAAGCCCCTCAAAAATATGGACCGCAGTCCAGACCCTAAAATGTTACAGACTCAACACCAGACCTGCTCTACAAATACATACCCTAGACAAGCAGACCCTACACCAGACTCCCTAATCTAGACAGACTGGACTTCCAAGATAAATATATAATCTAGGGCCCCTTGAAAACTTTAGACCCCAAACCCTAAATTTGGACCCCACTAAATACAGACCACAGACTGGACCCCACTAAATACAGACCACAGACTGGACCCCACTAAATACAGACCACAGACTGGACCCCACTAAATACAGACCACAGACTGGACCCCACTAAATAACACACCACAGACTGGACCCCACTAAATACAGACCACAGACTGGACCCCACTAAATACAGACCACAGACTGGACCCCACTAAATACAACCACAGACTGGACCCCACTAAATACAGACCACAGACTGGACCCCACTAAATACACACCACAGACTGGACCTCCACTAAATACAACCACAGACTGGACCCACTAAATACAACCACAGACTGGACCCCACTAAATACAGACCACAGACTGGACCCACTAAATACAGACCACAGACTGGACCCACTAAAACAGACCACAGACTGGACCCCACTAAATACAACCACAGACTGGACCCACTAAATACAGACCACAGACTGGACCCCACTAAATACAGACCACAGACTGGACCCACTAAATACAGACCACAGACTGGACCCAATACCCCATGCAAAATACACCACCACAGACTGGACCCACTAAATACAACCACAGACTGGACCCACTAAATACAGACCACAGACTGGACCCCACTAAATACAACACCAAGACTGGACCCACTAAATACACACCACAGACTGGACCCCACTAAATACAGACCACAGACTGGACCCCACTAAATACAGACCACAGACTGGACCCCACTAAATACAGACCACAGACTGGACCCCACTAAATACACCACAGACTGGACCCACTAAATACACCACAGACTGGACCCACTAAATACAGACCACAGACTGGACCCACTAAATACAGACCCAGACTGGACCCCACTAAATACAGACCACAGACTGGACCCCACTAAATACACACCACAGACTGGACCCACTAAATACACCACAGACTGGACCCACTAAAACAGACCACAGACTGGACCCACTAAATACAGACCACAGACTGGACCCACTAAATACACACCACAGACTGGACCCCACTAAATACACACCACAGACTGGACCTCACTAAATACAGACCACAGACTGGACCCACTAAATACACACCACAGACTGGACCCCACTAAATACAGACCACAGACTGGACCCCACTAAATACACACCACAGACTGGACCCACTAAATACACACCACAGACTGGACCTCACTAAATACACACCACAGACTGGACCCCACTAAATAAAAGAGACCACACACACAAGACTGGACCCCACTAAATACAGACACACAGACTGGACCCCACTAAATACAGACCACAGACTGGACCCACTAAATACAGACCACAGACTGGACCCCACTAAATACAGACCACAGACTGGACCCCACTAAATACAACCACAGACTGGACCCCACTAAATACACCCACAGACTGGACCTCACTAAATAACAATGACACACAAGACTGGACCCCACTAAATACAGACCACAGAGACTGGACCCCACCACTAAATACAGACCACAGACTGGACCCACTAAATACAGCCACAGACTGGACCCACTAAATACAGACCACAGACTGGACCCCACTAAATACAGACCACAGACTGGACCCCACTAAATACAGACCACAGACTGGACCCCACTAAATACACCACACATGGACACTGAATACCCACAAGATGGACCCACTAATACAAGACTGGACCCACTAAATACAGACCACAGAACATAGACACCCACTAAATAATCACCACAGACTGGACCCCACTAAATACAGACCACAGACTGGACCCCACTAAATACAACCACAGACTGGACCCCACTAAATAACACACCACAGACTGGACCTCACTAAATACACACCACAGACTGGACCCCACTAAATACAGACCACAGACTGGACCCCACTAAATACAGACCACAGACTGGACCCCACTAAATACAGACCACAGACTGGACCTCACTAAATACCACACAGCTGGACCCACTAAATACAGACCACAGACTGGACCCCACTAAATACAGACCACAGACTGGACCCCACTAAATACAGACCACAGACTGGACCTCACTAAATACAGGACCACAGACAGATGGACCCCACTAAATACAGACCACAGAGTGGACCCCACTAAAACAGACCACAGACTGGACCCACTAAATACAGACCACAGACTGGACCTCACTAAATACAGACCACAGACTGGACCCCACTAAATACAGACGACCCACAGACTGGACCCACTAAATACAGACCACAGACTGGACCCCACTAAATACAGACCACAGACTGGACCCACTAAATACAAGACGACCTACAGCGACTGGACCCACTAAAACAGACCACAGACTGGACCCCACTAAATACAGACCACAGACTGGACCTCACTAAATACAGACCACAGACGGACCCCACTAAATACAGACCACAGACTGGACCCACTAAATACAGACCACAGACTGGACCCCACTAAATACAGACCACAGACTGGACACCACTAAATACACCCCACAGACTGGACCTCACTAAATACAGACCACAGACTGGACCCCACTAAACACAGACCACAGACTGGACCCCACTAAATACAGACCACAGACTGGACCTCACTAAATACAGACCACAGACTGGACCCCACTAAACACAGACCACAGACTGGACCCACTAAACACAGACCACAGACTGGACCCAACTAAATACAGACCACAGACTGGACCCCACTAAATACAGACCACAGACTGGACCCCACTAAATACAGACCACAGACTGGACCCCACTAAATACAGATCACAGACTGGACCCCACTAAATACAGACCACAGACTGGACCCACTAAATACAGACCACAGACTGGACCCCACTAAATACAGACCACAGACTGGACCTCACTAAATACAGACCACAGACTGGACCCCACTAAATACACACCACAGACTGGACCCCACTAAATACAGACCACAGACTGGACCCCACTAAATACACACCACAGACTGGGCCCCACTAAATACAGACCACAGACTGGACCCCACTAAATACAGACCACAGACTGGACCCCACTAAATATAGACCACAGACTGGACCCCACTAAATACAGACCACAGACTGGACCTCACTAAATACAGACCACAGACTGGACCCCACTAAATACAGATCACAGACTGAACCCCACTAAATACAGATCACAGGCTGAACCCCACTAAATACAGACCACAGACTGGACCCCACGAAATACACCCCACAGACTGGACCCCACTAAATACAGACCACAGACTGGACCCCACTAAATACAGACCACATTAATCCAAAATAAACTCATACTGCATAACAGGTCATAAAAGCACAATAGATCACCCACCAGGTGTCTCACATAGACATAGACCCTCAGACCAGACCCCTCCTAAATAAATAGAGACCCCAGACCAGATGGAGAACATACTCCATCCCTATGTCAGACATGTTAATCACAGCCCCGATACAACAGACCCCAAAAGTAGGAACCTGAAGATAAACACTGATCGTCTTCCAGACACCTTAAATGTAAATCGTCCACAGACTCGAAATAAATACAGACTTTAGCCCAAGTCCTTTACTTTATTACACACCCAAACCCAGACTTACTTCATAAATACTGGCCCCTATAAAATAAATACACAGGATATATGGACCCCAGTCCTGACGCCCTACAAAACCTGTCATATACAGAGAAGTAAGAGCTCTGCTTCGGCTGATACCCCATAAGTGCCCGTCCTTGGAGGTTATAATCATGGACAAAATGCATTTACATTTTACCAGAAATTATTTAGCCTTGGATACCCCTATGTTAGCATTCACTCTGCCATGTGTAGACTGCTCTGCCGTCTCTGTGAATTGCTGCAGTAGTTAAATGGGGTTAATATCCTTTTGTCTATTAAGGGTTAACTTCTGCGGCTTTTCATGTGAGCTGCTGTTGTGTGTATAAGCTGATGGGGTTGTCCACTCCCCCAGCCTTAAGTAGTTCCATGACCCATCAGTTGGTGTCACTGATAGAGTCCATTCTCTGCACAGACCTTGATCTGTGCTGATGCCGAGTGCTGTTCTGCTGGAGCTTTCTTGCTGTGTAGCTTTGTGGGGATTGCCATCTTTATGGGAGTTGCTGTACTTATCCCGATCCCTGTGTAGAGGTGAGGGGGTATAGCCTAGGGCTCATCAGGGGCAGGGCAAGGGTGGCAGCCCAGTCATTCTCACCTTCAGAAGTACTTCTGGAAACAGGGTCAGCTAGGGACTTCCAGTTTAAGGGTCACCCTAGTTCCCCTGATCACCCTTAGCCTGCCACTGCCATCCTGTTACCTTATCCCCTTGTCCGTTACTACCACTCGTGACACACACCTCTCTGTCCATTACACGTCCTTCAACATTGGCTTCAACCCCCTCCCAAATGTACTGGAACCTTACACATTGGCTGGTTTCCAATACTTTTTGGCAGAGCTCAGGAGAGTTGCTGACTCTTATAGCCGCGGTTGTAAGGGCCAGATTACTCAGCTGGCTGGGGAAGGCAGTCTCTATCAAGGTGGCAGTGCCCAGGAGCCATGATAGAGGGGATAAGAGTTTATGGATAGTTTGTGACACCAGCTGAGGTGTCCGATCAAGGGTGACTGGCGCTGCAGGTAAGGTCCCCAGGGGATGGATGGTGTAGCAGCCAGGTGAATTACTCCCTGCAGCAGCAGCAGGCCCCGGGAGTTGTAGGAGAAGGATGGAGGAGATGATGGTGGAAGTTGTAGTGAGGAGAGGTGCAGAGAGGTCCCAGGAAGGAGGCAAGGAGACAGTCTCTTTGAAGTTTCTTTACCTTTTCTTGTAAGGCAGCCCCCACTCAGTGTACTGTTCACTGGGTACGTCAGGGTCTGACCTGTCTGGAAAGAATTGAGTGCTGCTTTGCTGGGGTGGTTGTGTGGCATTCCGGCTGACTTCTCGCTGGGATGAAGTTCTAGGTACTTTCAGATTCCCATACGCCTCTTGCTCCCTCGTGGCTAACTAGCAGGCAGGCAACCCGGGCTCCATGAGACCCCCGTCCCCCACACCAGTTCCCTAGCCCCTGGATAGTCCCACAGTGTGGCGACTATGCTTGCAGCCCAGTAGCTTCCAGTTTGAAGATCTTGAAGATCTGACAGCTATAGCAGTTTGAGCTCTCTCCGACCCTCTACTCCTCTGCCTAACCTTCCCCACTCCAGCTAACCTATCCCTCCAACCAGGGGATGAGACAATGCCCCAAACAGCTCTCTAAGTGCTATATCTCCTAGCCAGAGTTCAGGAATGTGTGGATGCTTAGGGACCCAGCATAGGACACCCTAAATTCTCTCCAGACATAGCACTAATACCGATTTCTAGAAGTACCATTGTGGCAGCCAGACCTCAGGGGCACCACATTATCACTAGTCTGGGAGGTCTCCACTTTTCTGGAAGCCTCACGTATGTTCTAGGATAGTTGAAAATGATAGAATATTTGCGATTGAGAACCTGGAAAAGCTGGAAGATGTAGAGGAAAATCATCACATTGATGTTATTGAATGTCACTCTGGTAAAGGGTTCGACAAGTCACAAAACATCGTCAGGATGGGTCATCAATATCAGATTAGTGGGGGTCCAACACTCACCAATCCAACCAATGACCAGACAAAATATGGATATATCTGTTTCTGGAAACAATGAGTGTAATCTGCCACTATCACAAATATTCTCACAGAAAACCTGGAGAAAAGCATTATCTGCTGACCTCAGCCCCCAAGACAAAGTAAAACTGCTTTGGGTGCAGATATGAGTCTCATATGTCCAGGAACAGTCTGAATTCTCCTGCTCTGTAATTTGTCATCTGCTTTTTTTAATTACACAGTTTCCCTTCATCAGCCAGAACTATAATAGGTGGTGGGACTTTCTTTACTTTCTTCCCAACATCATTGTGGCTGCCATTGACCAATGACTTGCCTGCTTTTAATTGAAGGCCCAAAGGTGCACTCTTACTTCCGGTAGACAAAGACCTGCCTCCACTTCGTGTAGAGACAAAGATCTGCCCCTCTTCCTATATAAACAAAGATCCGCTCCACTTCCTATAGAGACAAAGATCTGCCCACACTTACTATAGAGACAAAGATCGGCCCCCACTTCCTATATAAACAAAGATCCGCTCCACTTCCTATAGAGACAAAGATCTGCCCACACTTCCTATAGAGACAAAGATCTGCCCACACTTACTATAGAGACAAAGATCGGCCCCCACTTCCTATAGAGACAAAGATCCGCCCTCATTTCCTATAGAGACAAAGACCCACCTACACTTCGTATTGAGACAAAGATCCGCCCCCACTCCCTTTAGAGACAAAGATCCACCCTCATTTCCTATAGAGACAAAGATCCGCCTCCACTTCTTATAGCAACAAAGATCTGCCCTCACTTCCTATAGAGACAAAGATCCGCCTCCACTTCCTATAGAGACAAAGATCCGCCTCCACTTCCTATAGAGACAAAGATCCGCCTCCACTTCTTATAGCAACAAAGATCCGCCCCTACTTCCTATTGAGACAAAGATCCGCCCCCACTTCCTATTGAGACAAAGATCCGCCCCCACTTCCTATAGAGACAAAGACCTGCCTCCACTTCCTGTAGAGACAAAGATCCGCCCCCACTTCCTATAGAGACAAAGACCTGCCTCCACTTCCTGTAGAGACAAAGATCTGCCCCCACTTCCTATAGAGACAAAGATCTGCCCCCTCTTCCTATATAAACAAAGATCCGCTCCACTTCCTATAGAGACAAAGATCTGCCCACACTTACTATAGAGACAAAGATCGGCCCCCACTTCCTATAGAGACAAAGATCCGCCCTCATTTCCTATAGAGACAAAGACCCACCTACACTTCGTATTGAGACAAAGATCCGGCCCCACTTCCTATAGAGACAAAGATCCGCCCACACTCCCTTTAGAGACAAAGATCCACCCTCATTTCCTATAGAGACAAAGATCCACCTCCACTTCTTATAGCAACAAAGATCTGCCCTCACTTCCTATAGAGACAAAGATCCGCCTCCACTTCCTATAGAGACAAAGATCCGCCTCCACTTCTTATAGCAACAAAGATCCGCCCCCACTTCCTATTGAGACAAAGATCCGCCCCCACTTCCTATTGAGACAAAGATCCGCCCCCACTTCCTATAGAGACAAAGACCCACCTACACGTCCTGTAGAGACAAAGATCCGCCCACACTTCTTATAGCAACAAAGATCCGCCTCCACTTCCTATAGAGACAAAGATCCACCCCCACTTCCTATAGAGACAAAGACCTGCCTCCACTTCCTGTAGAGACAAAGATCTGCCTTCATTTCCTGTAGAGACAAAGATCTACCCCCACTTCTTGTGGACACAAACATTCAACAAAGATCTACCTCCACTTCCTTTAGAGACAAAGAACCATCCCCATTTCCTGTAGAGATACTAAACCCCACCCATTTCCTGTAGATATATAAAAAGTCCCGCCCACTTCCTCTAGAGATAAAAAGCACTGCCCACTTCCTTCAGCTACATGAAGCCACACTCACTTCCTGTAGAGCTTTAAAGCCCCACCCACTTCCTGTACGGTGACTATATAAGTGATGTCCCAGCTGCGTCAGGCCTCGGCATAGCAGATCCGCCCTGGTACACAATGATCGTTCCTGCCTATCTGTTGTACCAACAATAACCAGATTTCACATTCAAGACCTGGGAAAGTTGGATGATTTTTGATTTTCAGGACTCTATAATAATAATAATAATAATAAATCTAGCCCAACATATTCCGCAGTGCTTTACAATACTGTGGTTCGTGTACGAACGGTCATAGGTAACAATAAAAAATACACAATATAGTACGTAATTAAAGTAGAGAATCAACGTAAAAAGTCCAATACATTAAGCAGAGAATCAATGTAAAAAATACAATAAAGCAGAGAAACAATGTAAAATACAGTACAGTAATTAGATACTATACAATAAGCAGAGAATCAATGTAAAAAGTACAATACAATCCACTCATCCTGGCGGGGGCTGTGGGGTACTGGGAAGCGGGCCCTCTCAATGTCGTTTGGGCTGTGGGATGTCACGGTGGCGTGACCCAATCCGTGGTCGCCTCGTTGGGCGGTCAGTCAAAAAGGGAGTTTGAAAAAGGGATGAAAAAGAAAAAGAAAAAAAAGAGAAAAGTAAAATAATAGTTTGTGTAGTGACGCCACCCGTGGAAGGTGGCCAGTGAGGCCACTTCTACAGTCGGGACCTCTGGGGATGATGGGAGTAGCAGCTGTGGTGTTTTTGCTCTCCATGGGAAGAGCGGGTCCCCAGGGCAACCGTAAAGTTTATGGAGGTGATAGGTTCGTTGGGGGTGCAGGACTTAGTAGACAGACTCTGCATGAAACCCCGTATCCATAAAAACGGAGGCACTACACCTTTAGTACCTCCCTGTGGCGCCTAGCCATAGGGGCGCCACATGGGTACCTTCCCTTGCTTCCAAGCACAGCATTGTGGCAACCGGACCCTGGTGCGCCACACAATAATTAAAGCAAAAATAAATGACGCAAAGTCTCCAAATCCGGATCCCCGGACCACCATGAACCAGTAATAAAGATGTGAGCGTAGATGCGGAGGAGAATAATCCTGATTTACGTCTTTGTGTTTTTATTAGATACGACGGATCCATCAGCGTCGATGATTTAATGGATCTCAAATTACCGTTTCCCAAAACTTTTCCAAAACTTTACGATTTTAGGAGAAAAAATAAATCCCTCGTCCATTGGACTTGTCTAAACATTTTAGAAAAGGACCATTTACATTTTACAGATGTTATTAAAACATCCAGTGATGGACGGAGGGGACGAGGGGGCGACCCGGGGGGGGGAGGGATACATACAAGATTCCGAATGTCATTACAGGGGGAGGCGGGGGTCCGCCGCTCGGATTTTTCCACCGCTTTTCTCTGTCTGAGACTTGCAACGTGTAATCTCCACGCTTTTATCTGTTTCTGAAAATAGACAGGAATTTTTTCCACAGCGCGCTCCAATCTGGCTGTATTGATGTGAAAAAGGATTACGGGGATAAGGTCTCGTTTCGGCCGTCGCCGCGGCTCTCTGCACAAATGCTTGGCCCGATGTGACAGTAACAGATTAGGGGAGAGGTGAACCTGAATAAGAAAACAAGAACAGCCTGACTCACCCCCCTCGTCTCCCGGAACAAGACCCCAGACGTGCAGACACCTTATAGAATGCTGCTATACTGATAGTGGTCAGGCAGCAGTTTTGGGGCGTCCGGTCATCTGTCATGTTGGTCTGGGAGGCTACTCTGCCCCTGAAGCTCCCTGCTCATGGGACACTGGCAATTTTCATGTCTCCACTGACCACTAATCATTGTATCATTGTTCTATCTGTTCCTTTTATCTCGGAATTTTGATGTCACTTCCCCAGCTCCTCTCCCCCTCCCTAGCCTGACTCTGCTTTAGGTCACCTGTCGTATTTACTGCATCATCACCTAACCCTGCTTATGTATATATGTATGTGTCTTCAGAATTTGTGTCATTATCAGCCTGATGAAGGGGCCATAGAGTCTCGAAAGCTTGCTATGTTTACCATGTTTTCATTTAGCCATTAAAAGGTATCAACCACTGAGGACTCTCACATTCTAATATATTTCTGCCCCCCCCGGCTGAAATTTGCCAGGGGTCATTAATGCTGAATAAAGTAATGGGGGTGCCAAAAACAGAAAGATAAGATACCTACGCCATCAATGTTAGTGACTGTGTACGGGGTATTCCACTTTGGCACACCCTAAACTAATACAGGGCAGGACCTAAAATATACCATCAGGAAAATGCCTTCATACAGATTTTAAGACAGCACAACTAAATTAGTTCAAGCCTCAAACCAGACCCCTAGATAATGAAACCCCAGACCAGCCCCCTGTATAATACATACCTCAGACCAGCCCCCTATGTAGTACAGACCCCAGAGCAGTCCCCTAGATAATACAGACCAGTCCCCTAGATAATACAGACCCCCAGACCAGCCCCCTATATAATACAGAACCCAGACCAGCCCCCTATATAATACAGACCTCAGACCAGCCCCCTATATAATACAGACCCCATGCCAGTCCCCTAGATAATACAGACCCCAGAGCAGTCCCCTAGATAATACAGACCCTAGACCAGTCCCCTAGATAATACAGACCTCAGAGCAGTCCCCTAGATAATACAGACCCCCAGACCAGTCCCCTAGATAATACAGACCCTAGACCAGTCCCCTAGATAATACAGACCCCAGACCAGTCCCCTAGATAATACAGACCCTAGACCAGCCCCCTAGATAAAACAGACCCCATGCCAGTCAACTAGATAATACAGACCCCATGCCAGTCCCCCAGATAATACAGACCCTAGACCAGTCCCCTACATAATACAGAACCCAGACCAGCCCCCTAGATAATACAGACCCCAGATGAGTCCCCTAGATACTACAGACCCCCAGACCAGCCCCCTAGATACTACAGACCCCAGACCAGTCCCCGAGATAATACAGACCCCAGACCAGCCCCCTAGATAATACAGAACCCAGACCAGTCCCCTAGATAATACAGAGCCCAGACCAGAACCCTAGATAATACAGACCCCAGACCAGTCCCCTAGATAATACAGATCCCAGACCAGTCCCCTAGATAATACAGATCCCAGACCAGTCCTCTAGATAATACAGACCCAAGACCAAAACTCCCACCCCCTTAAACACATGCCAGACAAGACCCCTAGATTTTACAGACCCTAGACTAGAGCACCCACCCATTTAAACTGACCCAAGACCAGTCCCGAAGATAATAAAAACCCAGATCATCCCCCTTAACAGACCCCAGACCATGCAATTAAAAAACAGGTTTTATACAGATTTCAAACCAGACAATCTAAATCAGTTCAGGCCGCAGACCAGGCCCCTAAATATTACAGACCCCAGACCAGCCCCACCCTCTATAACATAGACCAATAAATATCACAGACCCCAGACCAGGCCCCTATTAAACAAACCGCCAATCCAGACACCTAAATAATACAGATCCCAGACCAGACCCTCAACACCTTCAACAAACCCAAGACCAGACACCTAGATAATATGGACTACAGACCAGCCCCCTCCTAATCAGACCCCAGGCTCCTAGATAATACAGACCCCAAACCAGCTCCAGACTACCTGGAGCAACAGGTCATTGAGAAAATCCATCCAGAAGATCCGTCTAGAGGAATTACTACTGTAGGGATCACCGATATTCTCTATCACCTAGTAATGAGGCATTGGTGCTGTACACACTTAATTCTAATGAATCTGATTCAATTAATGAAAAAAATCCAAATATATCTCATGAAAATAGATGACATTTAATCTTATAACCCAAAAGTGTACTTGATACCCCCGGTGTGGACAATACATAATATAATAACTATCATTTACAATATGACCATACATACAGTGGAGAACGTGGAGTTACAATAAATCCTCCTCCACCGGCTCGTTCAGTGGAAGGACAAGAGCACCGACACCTGAGGCATCATCATCCCTGACATATTGAAGAAGGTCGCACTGATATAATTTTATCTCTTCATTATAAGAAGTGTCATGAGGTCGCCCATGTCTCCTAATAATTCACTTATTCTACATATGGAAACTTCTCCTCCAAGATAATAGGGAAAGAGGAGAAAAATCTGTCCTGTGTGTGTACATCAGGAGTAACACCATTTCTGGTCATGATAGGGTTTGTTACCTGAATTTTTCCCCAGCTTCTCCCCTCTGCATGTTCTACTTCTAATTTTCAGTTGTCTCTGAGCTGGTGGGTGCAAACCAGCTGCTATGATATCTCCCATACACAGCACACACAGGCATGAGGGATTCCTGTTCTCCTGTCTCTGTATGGCACATTTTTAGAAGAATCAGCAGCATGGAGGACATTATACAGCAGTACTGAGTAGTGTACCTATGAATCCAGCTCTGGGGTAAACCTGATGACACGCCCCTCCAGGGCCTTAGGATACTCGGAACCGGGCTTTCTTGAGGCTTCATCACAGGGATTACAGACCCGGCTCTTTGACCCTGGTGGTGTCATTAAAAGTCCGATGTGGGTGGCTCTCTCTCTTAGGGATAGGGATCTGGCGTGGAGGGTTCATTCTGGGCAGTGATGACTGGACCCGGGGATACTTGTTAATTTTACGTGACGCCACCCGCAGGTTGTGGCTATACATGGTCGCCGCTGCTCGACAGTCTTCCTAGGGGCCGATGGTTGGGAGGCAGTAATGGTCTTTAGCCCTCTACGGGTAGGGCTGACCCCTAAGGCAGCAGATGGGACCTGAGTGAGTTGGTAGTTGTGATTCTGGTGCTTCTGACGCGTTAAGAAAGTTCACAGACACAGCAGGCTGCAGTCTCTAGTTCTTTACTCACAGTCTTGGTGCAGCAGCCCGCTGAGCACTGGGTTCTCGGAGTCAGGGATCCAGCTACTCACTGGTAATAGGATGATACGTAACTGGAACCCCTTCTCTGTCCTTTCCAGGTCGTCACACACAAGTGCGTTCTTTGCCCTCCTGCCTTGCACCTCGCCACACAGAGCTCTGAGCCAGTGACTGGGGGCATTTCTTAGGGGTTGCCCTGCAGTGTCTCCCCTCAGCCCTATGGTTGTCACCTGTTCAGCAGATGTGCGCGGTAGTCAGCTGCGTTCCCATAGAAGTGCCACACATCCTCCCGGTTGCTAGCTGAGCCTGGTCTTCTCCACTAGTCTTTTGGGGTTCCCAGTGCCCCTTGCAGCCTAGTCCCTCCACTTGCCTGTGCCTGAAAATGGATAGGAGACCCATGTGTGGATTGCTCACTTCTCGTGCCTCTGGGACCCCTTCTTTCTCCCGAAGCCACTTGGGTGATGTTCTGCTGCAGGGTTCAGCGTTAGAACAAGCTCCCACTTGCTCCAGTCCTCTGGACACTTCTCAGGCGTATATTCTCTCACTGCCCTTCAAACTCGACCTTGGTGTTCAATGGCCTCTCCTCAGCTGTTCTACCATCTCTCCTCAGCTGTCACTCTTTCTGCTAGCTGTCTTTCTTCTCCCTGTCGTTTCCTACGTTCTAGATGTTTCTTGCCCTATATAACACTTGTCACGTGTCCCACGTCATCTACATATGTTCTTTATGACCTCACTCCTCCCCAAGTGCTCCCTCTAACTAACTCCCTTCACCATCCAACCCCACTACAATTGTTACTAGTGTGGTCTGGGTGTCCCGACACCGGTCTGTACTTCCCTTATTGGTGATTGGGATACTACACCCTAACAGGTTTGCAGTACCTCTGTGGCGACTTGACCCGCAGGGGCGCCATACTGACACCTCACTTTACTGTCAGTCCATCGAGAGCAGCGATGTCTCTCCTCCTCACTGGCTGTGTGATAAGTGGATGCAGCAGGAGCCTCTCCCCTTTGCCCTGTCTTCAGTAGGAGAAGATTGCCAGGCCTGCATATCACAATGGATTGTATTGAAAATAATTTTCCACTCTGACACAGTGGGTGTGTGTGCATTCCAGCTGAAGTCATCAGCTCCTGGCTTCATAAAATTCGAAGGCACCACACCCTATTTAAGCTTCCAGCTTTCTGCTCAAAATAAGGAAAGTTCCTAAGGCATCGTTTTTGACCACCTTCAAAATACTCCATGAAGTCTAAACCTATGTTCACATGTTGTGTTTTTGCTGCAGCCTTTTCAGTTTGGAAAAATAAATGAATCGAGCGCCGCAGATTTCTGGAAGCTCAGAGCTTTTGCTTGCGCTGGAAAAAGTAGCTTTTAATTTGCATAAAACTCAAGAAAAACACAGCAAAAACAAAACATAGTCTAACAGTTTTGCTGAAATCACAGGGTCATAGAAGACAAACGCATTCAGTCTGACCTGGCTGATAACAGAGAACAACAAGCCGCATTTAGCTGGACAGACTGTGAAGACACAGCTTTACTCAGTACATGCCGGGGGTTAATGTTCTTAATTTGGCCAGAAGTATTGGTCTTTTATTTGTTATCTCATGTTTGCTAAGACATTGTTTCTTGCTAGTCGCCGGGAGTCCCATTGTCCAAGTTAGTGTATTGCTAATTTAATGTAAATTATCTCACCCCGTCTGTCAGAGACTCAGTCTTTACTCAAAAGAGAATTATGCAGATATCGCATATAAATGCCAGCCAATAAAAACCCAGCCTTATTCCACCAATCCATCTTAGACCACAATGCCCTGAATTGAGTGCTTGGGCTTCATTCCTGAGGAGATATGTGCATTATGGCCTCTGTCTAGAGACTTTGGCCTCGGCTAGAGGACCACATCTGTATTATATCCTGCAGGAGTTCAGCCTGGGATTCTAGGATTCGGCTGGAATATACCCAGGTTGGAACAATTCGGTCATCTGGCTAGACATTTTTGAGCTCGGTCAGCTTCCTAAGCTTGTTGCTATTCCTTTCTCAGTGGGTGCCCACCGAAAGCAGGGTGCTGCTGGATTGGAGTAAGTGGCCTTGGAAGCCCAAAGGCACAAACATGCTAATCCCTGGTGAGACAGCGGAAGGGTGAGACTCTGTTGCCTGTTACATTGTGTGTTGTGCTTGGTCATATGTTAAATGTGTGGCGCCCCAAGGTCCGGTGCCATAATACTGTGTTTGGAAGCAAGGGAAGATACCCACACCAGGTGAAACACACACACACACAACACCTTCCCAACTCCAGGCCAGAAGGGGGAGCTCTGAAACCCAATCTCAGAGGGAGGACCCCACCTATAAATTCTGGTCTGGGGGCGGGGTTAGGCAGTTCAGTTCCTGGGAGGACTATGGAAGACATCCTGCGGGTTGGAGCCGTGTCAGGCTCATCTGAGGATACTGACTAGCCAGTGTGAGTGACCTGCAGGTGATGATCTGAGGTGGAGAAGTAGGTCTGGGGAGTGGAGCAGAGCCAGCTCGCCCCTGCACCGAGCGCAGGAACGGACACCGGAGTCCGAGGTCGTGAGGGACTTTATGCTCAGCAGCCAACACCAGAGGGCGAGTGATTCCAAGTTGCCAAATAGTCCAGGAGACACAGCCGCACCAAAGAGCTCAGGGAGACGCAGTCAGAAGAGAGTAACGTAAAAAAGGGCTCAAGCCGCCTGTCATATGGGCCAGGGACGGAACGAGAGAGGAGAGGGTCACAGAACAGCTCCAAGCAGCCAGGACCAACAGGAGTATCGCAATAGGGAGGCCTCAGGAGTTGCCGGGTTTGGAGAACCTCAACTTGCTTCCAGGCTCCAGACCCCTAACACTGCTTGTGGACTGTGCTCTGGATAAACTTGCTACTTTCTTCAGTAAAGGAGATTGTGTGGCGCCCCACTGGTCGGAGCGCCACTAAGCGGTACTGCACCCAGACCTGCGTGTGTGGTATCCCTGTGGTCAGTGAATGGGGAGGTTAATATGTGGCTTATTCCTCGCATCCACACATGCTTAGCACAAGGGACTACAGGGTTAAATCCTCTGCTAGGAGACCCAGCCCTATGGGAGGAGTGCAGGGCAAGCAGTGTGAGGGAGGGCGGAAGTTATAGGCAGTGAAAGTCTGAGAGAGAGACAGTGAAGGAGGAAAGGGGTCTTCCTTGGAAGAGCAGCAGTTTGGGAACTGAGGAGCCGTCTTAGGTTCTCCCAAACAGTACACCGGACACCGGAGTCCTAGTCTGCTGGAGAGCTACAAGCCCAGCAGAGAATACCGGTCTACCATGGAGACTTCAGTCTCCCGGGCATCCGCGCAGTCACTACAAGGGCACCGCCAGAAGATAGTGGCAGGCCAACGAGGGTTACCCGACGACAGCATAGGTGGTAAGAGAGTACAGGAGGCCAGGCCAGGTTTCAAGCCAGCCAGGCGTCACACCAACAAGGCCTGGGAGCGTAGTAAGCAGGGACATCTAACAAAGTCACATAGAGACACATTGTTCATTGGACACTACCCAGGCCAGCTACCCAGAACTGTGTGACTGTTAACCCGTGTTGAAGTGCGTTATTCAGTGACAAGTAAATACCCATACAGAGTGAGCAACGTGTCTGTGGTCCTTTCTGATGAACTGCGTTTGACCTGCCTTGTCTCCTACATCAGCAACTGCGTGGCCCTATTCCAGCCGCGCTCCTGTATTCCATCATTAGCACCTCCATCACTACAGGTGCATCCCTGCCCTGCAGGGAGCTGTACCATCTTGGCCGCCATACCACCACCCTCCGGAGGTCTGAAGCTGCGCTGGTGCTCAATCACCAGAAGCTGCAGGTGGCGTCAAGACAAACTTTATAAACTTTTATTTCACCCATTCCAATTAGCCCTTTTTTATGTAAGACCCCAGGGCCATGGCCAGTGACATCCCTACCGCAGCAGAGGGCCCAGATACCCGAGTCCCCATACCCTGGACTAGTCATAAGGTTCCGATAATCCACAAGGTTCCGGCACAAGGTTTGTTTTTCCGGATTTTCGCACTCTTGCTCTTCTCCTAATCTTCCAGTCTGGTTTTGAGCGGCTCCGCAGACTCCAGGATTACTGTGTTTTACCTGTCACTTTCCGCTCATGTCCAGATTATACGTCTGAGATTCGCTCATTTTCTTATCTCGTTTCTCAGGAGTTGATGGAAATTACTCTCTATTCATACCCAGGAATTAAGTCCTGCAATTACAAGTCTTATTTCACGCTTCTCACTTGCAAGAAGCGTTTTGATGAATACTGAGGGATCTGTTTACAGAAAGTGTTCTGACACCGGGATACTGTGTGCCGCCATCAGATGGCTGCAATCAAACCTGACAACGTCGTATCACAAGTCACCCCCGACACAAGCGACAATCAGCCCCCTCCCACGGATCCGATATGTAAGAGACACTCCGGTACAGAGAAGGAAAAAGTTGCTGAGACATAGTGCCATACAACCCTGGATAAATAGTGTGGCGCCCCTGCGACCAGGGTGGCCACAGGTAGGAACTGCAGCCAGGCAGGTGAAGACAGGTTGTTACACACACACCTTCAAAACACACACCCACCAGATACAACACCCAACCCGGAGCCCGGGACTCTAGGCGGGCAAGGGGTGATAGGGTTTAGAGGAAAGTGGGTGGAGCGTAGGTGAGGTGATGAACTAGGTACAAAAGGGGGGAACTAGGAGGAGTTAGACAGTAGGCCGGAGTAGGCTGAGCAGAAAAGACCGAGTAGGCGGGAGTGAGCCGACCAGTAAAGACAAGAGCAGAAAGGACTAAGTGACAATTTCCTGAGGGTCTGGGCTCCCTGGAGGTGCAGAATCCTGCGAGACACCATTCCATGGAGAGAAAGCCTGCTCCATAGCCTGCAGCCCAAACGAAGGGAAAGACTGAGACCAGACCAGTGCAGCTGGGTCCGAGGAAGACGGCAGCGCTGAGAGACTACTGGCGGGACAGACTCCCCTGACGTACCCAGGTAGTTACACGGGTAGGAGAGAACCCGGTGATCACTTGCAAGATAGGGACATCCAAGGCTAGGCTGGGACAAGAGAGTCGGCTCTGGGTGACCGCAGCTACACACCGGTACACGGACACACCGGCGGGGAGGCACCGATTCCAGGTCTGGTCACCCAACACATGGGCTGGAGGATCAGCAGCACATAGGACCCAGGCTTACCACCGACACACAGAGGGGGGAAGTCAGACAAGGGACCGAGGTGCCCCCATACAGCCCACAGGGAAGAGAAGCAGAGAAGAGAGCCTGAAAGGAATAGAGAAAGTGAAGGGTCTCAGAAGGGAAAACTGGCTGCAGAGGATTCAGAGAGAGTGTACAGAGTTAACTGTGTGAACTGTACCGTGAACTATTTGTACTGAAGAACGTGCAAGTAAAACCCGGTGAACCCTGCTTCAGTCTCCCGTGTGTGATTCCCTGCAAAAAGAACTTTATTTCATCTTTTCACCCTGTCAGGAGTAGCTTTGACCCACGGCGGGCTCATCCATCTAGCTGCAGCACCATCCATCCATCCTCCTGGCGGGAACAGCAGCAGCGGTGGTACTCTCACTGACCACAACCTGTGGGTGGCATCACGACAAATCCCTGTAAATATCCCCTTTTACTCATGGGCTCGGGACACGGTCCGGACCAAGGACTGCCGTGATACCCCAGTCCGGTACTGAGTACCCCGTCCCAGTGGGCTCCACAATAGTGCTGCACAGTGCTCACATAAATAGTGCTGCACAGTGCTCATGTGGCACCCCAGGGGTTAATGTGTAACAGTAACACCACAAAGGGTTAACTCCCTACACAACCCACAACACTACACTAGCGCCTCCAGGCCAGAAGCGGGAGCTAAAGCTGCTTCCCTATATATTCTGGTGTGGAGAGGAAGTGGGGAAGAGCAGAGTGGTGGGAGGAGCTAATGTTGTTTACCTTAGAGTGGCAGTGACAGTCAATTGGAGTTAGTTCAGTTCCTGGGAGGTCTGAGGAAGAAAGACTGGTGGTGTAAAGGGGCTGCCTTAGGCCTCTCCACAGCCTGCTACCCACTTCCAGGCCTAGCCAGGGTCTGAGGGAAGGAGTAAGAGAAACAGAGGAACACATCTGGGAGACTGAGTTACCTCATAACTCGCCCCGGAGGAGCTCACAGACCAGATACCGGATCCGAAACTGTGACTGACACACGCAGCACAGTAAACACCGGACTAGTGGAGGTTATAGATCTACACTGTACCTCAGCGAAGCAACACAGCGGGGTCATAAATACAGAGGAAAGACTCAAGTTGCTTAGCAAAGGGGGTACCTGTGAGGAGAGAGAGGCCAGCAGCCTAGCTGAAGCGGCAGCAGGGCCACACACACAGCGCAGGAGAGGTAAGATGAGGACCCGGACAGGGTGGGAGCAACCCGGCCCCATTACAGACTCCGTGGACAGTACTCTGCTAACAACATCATCTGCAGTAAAGACTTGGAAAACTTCAAAACTGTGAGTTTGTGTGATCCTTGTGCTCAAATCCTGCGTTCCCTCACAAGCAGCTATCATCTCTACTACTACCCCTATCCTGCAATATCCATAGCACCATCTATAGACTGTTACTATCTCTGCCCCGGGGAACCAAGCTCTACCTGCGGAGAGCCATTACATCCCCAGCTGCCAAATATCATCCCCGGAGGTTCTGCAGCAGCGGTGGTCACCCTGACCACAACCCGTGGGTGGCCTCACGACAAACTCCCCTGTAAATATTCCCCCATTTACTTGCGGAACCTGGGACACAGTCCGGACCAAGACTGCCGTGATATCCCCCAGCATATACCCCGGTCCGGTACCGAGTACCCCGTCCCAGTGGGCTCCACACACATAAATAGTGCTGCACAGTGCTCACATACATGCGGTAGTGCTGCTCAGTACTCACATACATAGTGCTGCACAGTACTCACATAAATAGTGCTGCACAGTACTCACATACATAGTGCTGCTCAGTACTCACATACATAGTGCTGCTCAGTGCTCACATAAATAGTGCTGCTCAGTAATCAGATAAATAGTGCTGCTGTGGCGCCCCACGTAGTCAGGCATCACAGAGGGGTATTGCCCCCGTAAAAGAGGTGTAATTTCCCCACCTGCAAGTGGACCCTGGGCTGGTGGGTGGGACCCAATCCCAGCACTCTCACATTAGCTGAGCGGTGGGAGGTTACCCGGGAGAGGATATTTTCACCTCTAGGGTGATCAAGGAGGTCTTTTGTGAGCAGAATGGCAAGCTAGGAGAAAGAATAGTCTCTCTCTAGTGGGCAAGAGAGAAAGAGGGTTGAAACAGTCGGAGGAGGAAAGTTGGAAAGAGTATGGAACGAGGCGGAAGGGTTACCCCGGATGGTTTCAAGCTGATCCGGTGGGAAGAAGAAGGGATCTTGAGGAGATCCTGAAAGAGGACGCCCGACGCGAGAAGTCCGGGCCCTAGAGAGAAAGGGAGAACCCCAGAGTGGAGCGACCATACTACAATGGATTCTCCAGTCCACCACGGGAACGCCGGGCCCGAGGATCCGACCAGAGTTCATCTTTTCAGTCGTCAACCGGCTGCTGTGGTCCGTATATCGCCACAGCACCCTGCCAAATGGAGCGGTCTGCCTGCTTCCTCACCACGAGAGAGAGGACCCCCAATACTACCTACACGGAGCCATTGGGTATAGGCCCATCCTAGGCGGGGAAGAAAGGACATGGGTTCGTCAACTAAGGTACACCACGGGTTCCACCATAGCACCTGGGGTCCACTTGCAGACATTCGTAGAGCTACTTGTTATTATAACATCTTGCTGAACTGTGAACTGTGTGATGCTGCTACAAGTTGACAGTAAAGTACCCGGGAGAAAGTGACTTTGCCTGTGTGTGGTTTTCTCCATCAACCTGCTTGTTTTCAGGAACGCTGTCCCGGAGGTCCAGCTCTACCTGTAGGGGCTTTGCCAACTAAGTCGCACTACCATCTACTTCCGGCGGACTGTGGCGCGCTAGTGACCCATCACTAGGTACTACAGGTGGCGTCACATGACAAAAACTCTTATTGCCCTGTAAATAACCCCTTTTTGAAGTGTCACCCAGGCCACGGGATCAAGCACTGCCACCCATGACATCCCTAAAACAACCGCCGAGCCTGGCACCCGAGTACCCCAGGGCTTGGGGCTCGACATATCTTTCTGGCGCTCAAGAACAGGATCTCGTGCTCGGTTTCACTGGGTACTGTGCGCCTTGGACTATTGAAACAAACTTTTCCGCCATTGCTTGGCGCCAAAAATGGGATCCCGCCATTACTGCAGGAGGACCCAAGATGGTGCCGTAGCCATGTACTAGATACCATGTGCAGGCCCTGGGGTGTGCCTCAGCCCCTAGAAGAAGGAGGGCCAAGACGGAGGCGCCAAAAAGTCCAGCCACAGGAAGTTCTCCGGGAGCGGCTGCCAATGAAGAGACAAACCAGAAGAGAAGGCCAGAACGACCAAGGCTCCTTTATACCCGGCAGCATGGCGGCACCCCGTTGGAGAGATATCGTGCGTGAGGTTGAGGAGCAGGCCAGAATCACGCATGGAGATGTGGCGCCCCGCACCGAGTGCGTCACAGGAGGGTATTGCAGCCAAGACAGCAGCAGCAATATTCTCTGACTCAGCAGTCACATGGTTAACTCAGAGATCCATACCCCACATGCATCACTAGTAGAGGGGACCAATCAAGGTCCTGGTGGGCGGAGTGTGGGTTGTAGTGTGTAGGAGTAGTGAAGTTTTAGTAGGAGAACTGAAGAGAGAGAGAACGAGGAGAGAGTAACGTAGGAGCGGGGGCTCTGCACCGCCGTGCAGCCCTCGGGCCGTCACCGGTCGGGTGTCAGCACGTGAGGCCTAAACCACCAGGATCGGGCATCAACACACGGGTTCCCAAAGACTCCCGTGCCCAAAACTCTACAGCCGGTTTACTGGTACCGAAGCTAGCAGGCAGTTCACCGCTGCTACGCGAACCAGGAGTGGAAGGGACCGCTTTACAGGAGCACCCCACCACCGCCAACAAGCAGTCGTCTAACCAGCGGTGTACCCACCAAAGGGACCCAAGGCTCCCCAAAACATCCGGAACGTATACCCTGGATAGGGCATTGAAGCAGCCTCCCTGTACCTGATCTAGTATTCCTGGGCGACAAGGCCACACAAGTTAGTTAGAATGGAGGAACACCGCAGATCTCTGAGGGACACCCATCACTGCTGAGTCCACCCGGTCCACTACCCACAACTGTATACCATGTACTGCCTGCTGGTTGCAGTAAAGACCCGTTACAGAGACTTACAGTGTCCGTGCTTTCTTATGACCTACTTCCATCCGCGCATTAAGTAACTGCAGCTGCTTCACAACATCTTGTGCAGCTCCAGCCTCCGGGGATCACCGCTCAGCCTGTGGGGAGCGTTCCATCTTGCTGCATTCCATCCCTCGGAGGCCCAGCAGCTCCGGTACCGGATTACCGGACTTCTCATAGGTGGCGTCACGACAAATTAACTCCTTAATCTGTTCACTCAAGGACGGCTTCACTTTTTGATCTGTACCACCGGGCCCCGCTACCGGCAGGCGCGGTCCATCCGTAACAAGAGGGAGGAAGAAAACGCCTGTCTAAACCGGAGCCACGGGTCGGCGGTGAGTCAGAGACCCGGCAGCGGCGTCCCTTTTAACACTAGAGGGGGATGCCGATTACTGAGAGGGACGCGTTTGGATGGCTCCGCCTGGACATGGAAAAAGCCCTGATGTGAGTGTACAGAATGTGAAGCGCGGAGCGAGCTTGTGGGCTGAAGATGATGAGGGAAGGCAGCAAAGCGCAAGAGGCAGCGGTAGCAGTGCAGGTAGTTGTGGAGTACCGTGCCTCGTTACCACCTGTACTACCAACGGTCCAGACCCGGGACACGGGAGTCCAGCCTGAACCCCCTGTAACATCACCGTCCCGTACCAGCTGGCTGGAGGCAGCGCGGATGTCCCCTACTGAACCAGACGTTATAATCGAACCAGAAGATGACGAGACTGACTCCGAGGAACCGGAGGACGTAGAAGGAGCCTCGGGAGGGAGCACCCCAGAAGCTGCGTGGTGGACCGCTTAGCAGCGGCAGCAGCGAGGAACCCCTACCGTCGTGAGCTCAGCGGAGACAAGAGTGTCATCCAGAGTCCCAACTGGCAACTCACCACCACCTCAGTACCAGTCACCTTTAAATCAAAGAGACAAAGTGGCAAGACAGCGACGCCGAGAGAGGAGTGGTTCCAGAAAGAGCAGGCAACACGGCGACTTCAGGACGAGGCAAGAGCACAGCCCCCGCTTCCATTAGAACTACTCCGATAAGGAACCGTCGTCTCATTGTACCAGGATGAAGGATTGGGATTCCTCAAAGAACTCGAACTTCAAGACGACGACATCTTTTTTGCACAGCGCGATGTAGAATCGTCCTGCGGCGAGGACACCCGGGTTGAGACTTCTAACGAGGTGAGCAGGTTACTTTTGGATGCTATCCAGGTCCCTTAGGCTGGTTCACCATCAGAATATCCCGCCAGCAATAGACTCCCGTAGCAGAGACATTGCATTGTATATAGCCCCCTTTTTCAGCAGCCATGCCCCTTAATTTTTGCCTTTCTTTTTGCAATCCCAAAATAATGAGCGTGTCCCGGTGTGTTTTTGATCTGAAGATTCAGATACTTTTATCTTTTAACTTTTATTGCCCTTGTTGATAATGTGTGCTGTGTGAGTACTTAGTACCGGTCCCCGTTGGGCCAAGATAGATAATGTTTACCTGCAGATAGTGAAGCCGGAGAGTAAGAACTTTGCCAACAGGTGACCCGAGGACTGTGGGGTCTATTATATTAACTACTGCAATGTGTATATATATGTGCAACGTTAAAGAAATGTGCCTCCTAGTAATGCTTTTTCACTTCCCGGTTAACAGGTACTGATACTTGCGGACGAGTATATTCCATCAGGGGGGTATGTGGCGCCCCACGTAGTCAGGTGTCACAGAGGGGTATTACACCCGTAAAAGAGGTGTAATTTCCCCAGCTGCAAGTGGACCCTGAGTTGGTGGGTGGGACCCATTCCCAGCACTCCCACATTAGCTGAGCAGTGGGAGGTTACCCGGGAGGGGATATATTCTCCTCTAGGGGGATCAAGGAGGTCTTTTGTCAGCAGAATGGCAAGCTAGGAGAAAGAGTAGTCTTTCTCTAGTCGGTAATAGAGGGAGAGGGTTGAAACAGTCGGAGAAGGAGGAAAGTCATAAAGAGTGTGGAACAAGGTGGAAGGGTTACCCGGACAGCTTCAAACTGATCCGGACGGAAGAAGAAGGGATCTTGAGGAGATCCTGAAAGAGGACGCAACGCGAGAAGTCCAGGCCCTAGAGAGAAAGGGAGAACCCTAGAGTGGAGCGACCATACTCCAGGGGATTCGCCAGTCCACCACGGGAACGCCGGGCCTGAGGATCTGGCCAGAGTTCATCTTTGCAGTCGGCAACCGGCTGCTGTGGTCCGTATATCGCCACAGCACCCTGCCAGAGGCAGCGGTCTGCCTGCTTCCTCACCACGAGGGAGAGGACCCGAATACTACTTACACAGAACCATTGGGTATAGACTCATCCTAGGCAGGGAAGAAAGGACATGGGTTCATCAACTAAGGTACACCACGGGTTCCACCATAGCACCTGGGATCCACTTGCAGCCACCCGTAGAGCTACCTGTTATTATAACATCTTGCTGAACTGTGGACTTTGTATGATGCTGCTACAAGTTGACAGTAAAGTACCCGGAAGAAAGTGACTTTGCCTGTGTGTGGTTTTCTCCATCAACCTGCTTGTTCTCAGGAACGCTGCCCCGGAGGTCCAGCCCTATCTGTAGGGAGCTTTGCCAACTCAGCCGCACTACCATCTACCTCCGGCGGACTGTGGCGCGCTGGTGACCCATCACCAGGTACTACAGGTGGTGTCACATGACAAAAACTCTTATTCCCTTGTAAATAACCCCTTTTTGAAGTGTCACCCAGGCCACGGGATCAGGCGCTGCCACGCGTGACATCCCTAAAACAACTGCTGAGCCTGGTACCCGAGTACCCCAGGACCTGGGGCTCGACACTAGATAGTGCTCATATACATATTGCTGCACAGTAACCAGATAAATAATGCAGCTGTGGTGGTCATGCGGTCTGGTCGGCACAGTAGTGTTTAAGGGCATCAGTACTAATGCCACGTCTGAGGAGAATTCAGGTATCACATGCTAGACTCCCGAAGCAGACACACACTGCCTGAACTCTAACCAGAGCGCTGGGCACAAGAAGGTCTGTATAAGGTTGTGACAGACTCTGGTTAGAGGGAGGGGTTAGGAGCAGTGGGTAGTAGGGTAGGGTGGCAACAGGAGTTAGTGAGAGAGAGTAGAAGTCTGCCGTCGCCCGTCAGCTTTTAGGCCAAGCAGAAGCTCAGCTGCAGGAGGGGTGCCAGGACACCAAGCTGCCGGGGCTTTATGACTGGCAGTGAACTGGAGGCTACTGGGCTTCAAGCACAGAAACCACACTGTGTGGGACTGTCCAGGGCACAACAACTACCAAAGGACTGGAGAGTCGAGGTGGGTCCTAGAGTCTGTGTTGCTTGCCTCCTGCTCAGCCACGAGGGAGCAAAGAGGAACAAGAAAGCTACAGGCACCTACAGCCTCATCCTAACAGGAAGTCAGCTGGTAGGCTGTATACCTGTCCGGCATAGCGGTCTCTAGTTCTCCTCAGGCTAAGCAGACCGACGGCCCAATGAACCAGTACCCTGGACTTGCTACTGAGCTGCAAAGTAAAAGGTAAAGAACAAGAGACTGCTTTCTTGCCTTCTTCCTGCTACCTCTTTGCATTCTTTGCACTACAACTCCCATCATCTTCCACATCATACTACACCCCCAGGGGTCTGCCCTGGCTGAGGAAGATATACCATCTCTCTGCCATAACATCTATCCCCTGGGGGTAACTACATGCAGGGCCGGCCATCAATGGTCGGACACCTCAACTGGCGCCACAGACTTTTAAACTATTCTCCCTTCTAAATACTCCCCCTTTTACAAGTGTTCGCCAGGGCCAAGGTGTGGGGGCGCCGCCACCGTGACATCAACCCATCTGCCCCGCTGCAGTGTCCTGGTCCTTTGTACGATACACTGTACATTGCCCAGATAAATAGTGCTGCATAGTAACCACATAAATAGTGCTGCACAGTACCCAGTGCTCTTCCCCCTGTGCTCTCTCCCCCTTGTGTCTCTCCTCCTGTGTCTCTCTCTCCCTTGTGCTGTTAATTTTGTGCGCTCTTTTCCCCATGTGCTCTCCCTTTGTACTGTCACTTCTTCCCATGTCCTCTTTCTCCTTATGTGTTGTCTCTCCCCCTGTGCACTCTCTCTTCCGCGTGCTCTCTCTCCCCCTGTGTGCTCTCTCACCCCCTGTGTGCTCTGTCTCCCCCCTGTGTGCTTTCTTTTCCCCCAGTAAACACTCTCTCCGCTTTGTGCAATCTCTCTCACCTTTGTGTGTGCTCTCTCCTCTTGTGCTGTCTCTCCTTCCTGTGCACTCTTTCTTTCCCCCGGGTGCTTTCACTCCGCTTGTACTGTCTTTTCCCCTGTGCGCTCTCTGTCCCCATGTTGTGTGCTGTCTTTTTCACCCCTGTGCGATGTCTCTTCCCCCTTGTTTGCTGAGGAGTTGCCGGAGCAGCAGGATGGGTCTGGCCTAAGGTTATGACGGAGCGGACCCAGGTGCAGGTGATAATGAATGTCTACACTGCGGCCAGTGTCCTGGATGGCATTTGTGGCCCCCATCACATATGTCCTATAGGTGGTGCTGTTTTCTTTCACTGATCAACCAAATTTATGGGATTCTTCACATTCCAGTTTAACTGTCATTTACATGATGTCCTATAGGGGGTGCTGTTTTTGGGACAAACCTGCAGACACAAAGACAGTCTGACTAGTGATTTTATATAATAGATTTATCAAATAAAGATGAAGTTTTAATACCTATTGCCTTTCCTGGACGCTGGAGACTTAGTTGTAAATTAGGGATGGCTGAGCACTGCCACGTGCAGGTGCTCACAACGAGCAGGTTGGACACTTGTACAGGGGCTACTCGATTACTGAGTATAATGGAAGTCAATGGAAGAGTCTACCTAAAAAATCTTGAGTTTTTCTATTCACTTCCATTATACTTGGTGCGTCAGTAAACGGCCCGGGGGGCAGATGTATCCCTACTCCCCAGCCCAGCCCTCCCCTGTGAGTCGCCCCAGTCCGTATCATTATGCTTGCTCATCACTAATAGACACCTGTACACGAAAGACCAAGAGTCCTCATGTCCACAATGGTGTAAACTACTGGACACAAACGATAAAAACCTGCAAAAAATAGACAGAGGAAAGAAGGAATAGAGCAGGGAAGGGAAAAGGCTGAGAAAATAACAGAAATACGCTGTACACCGACGTTCTGTAGTAACAACCTCCAGCGTCCCTTGTTCCAAAAATGTCCCTTTTTAATAGCATTTAAATGTCTCCTAATTGTGGAGATGTACACAGACGACTATTAATAGCCGGTTTACGACTCCATCTCTTACATCGTGTTAAGAGTTCACATTCCAGCTCCAAATAAACCCGCAATATTATCTGAGAAACCGGAAAAGCTGCAGAAACACCAACAATCCTGGTAAGAAATCAAGGACTGCGGAAAGGAAAAGCAAAGTTGTTTCTTGGTGCTGATGACTCGCCCACCAGGGCTGTGGGGTACTTGGAACCGGGCGACCGTTCTGCTGGGGGAGTCACAGGGGTTGAGACCCGGCTCCGTGGCCCTGGACGGTCAATGAAAAGAGACCCGGCTCCGTAGCCCTGGGCGGTCAATGAAAAGAGACCGGCTCCGTAGCCCTGGGCGGTCAATGAAAAGAGACCCGGCTCGTAGCCCTGGGCGGTCAATGAAAAGAGACCTGGCTCCGTAGCCCTGGACGGTCGATAAAAAGAGACCTGGCTCCGTAACCCTGGACGGTCAATGAAAAGAGACCTGGCTCCGTAGCCCTGGACGGTCAATGAAAAGTGCGGGGAAAAAGTAATACATTTGGAAAATATCGTGACACCACCTGTGGCATGCGGCTATGGGTAACCGCTGTAGCAGTCGGGACATCTGGGGATGATGGGGGTAGCAGCAAGGATGTTGAGCCCTCCATGGGTAGGTCTGGTCCCCAGGGCAGCCGCAAAGTCTTTTGGTGTGCAGTGTTCACCTTCACAGGCAACCTCCTGCTGCCGGATCACAGAATCAGTATATCCCCCCTCAGGTGCAAGAATTAAAGTCTCTGACAGTATAGAGCGTTAACGGGGTTTACTTCTTTTATCGGTAGAGGAAACGGTTTACAAGAGTTCAGCAGCGGCTCCAGTGTGGTCTAAGCAACCGGGATGGTTTGTCTGCGTCACCCCCTTTCATGTCTCTTTCGGGTCTTTTTGGTCTGCATGCTAGCTACAATCCAGCGGTCACAAGCTTTCAGTGGGTGACTTACCGGGTCCCCTAGCCCTAATATGACGGCCTTCCTTTCGCTGCGCCGAAGGTTGGGTCTCAGGACATAAAGACCTGCACCCTGCCGGGGTTTGTGATTGGCGCATACAGTGTCCTGGCCACTTCAGCAGAGCCGGCACTCTGTTTCCTGCCCAGTCCACAGTGTCCTCGCTAATTCAAGCACACCTGGTCTCCTTTATTCTCTGACCTTGGTCTGCAGCCTTGGACCCCGGCTAGCCTCATAGTGGCACAGGCTGCCGGGTCCGTGTCCTCGCAGTCCTGTTTCGTGGTGTTCTCACCTCTCCTTATGCTGACTGCTCACCGGTGTCTCTTGGCTGACTCCTCTACTCTTTTCTCCTTCTCCTTCCTGGACTTGGTGTTGTCTCCTTTTTGTTCTGTTGTTACCTCCCCTAACCGGGTTCTTCTCTAACTTTCCACTTGGCTTCTCCCACAATCAATTCATAATTTTTTTTTCCTCATTTTTCCCAGGTTTTTTCCTCCCTGTTTTCCAAAAAGTTTTTTTTGTTAATTTTCCATCAATAACAAACATATTGTTTTTGGAGTGGTGAGTTGTATTTTTGAATGACCCCGTTCACTTTAACATATACTGTTTTGTATTAAAAAAAATTCCTAGTTAGATGAAATGGTGGAAAAAAATTGCAATTCCTCCATAGTTTTTTGCATTCCATGTTTATTTTTTTTCTATTATTATTTTATGGTTAAACTAGATGGAGCCTGATGCTATCGCATCATGAGGGCGGTGACATCACAATGGGAGCAGCCAGGCACTGTGGCGCCGGGGGCCACGGCTGTGTCTCCCCTCTGTCCACTCTCTCCCCCATGTGCTGTCTCTCTTCCCCTTGTGCTCTTTTCTCTGTCTCCCTTCTGTGTGCTATCTTTTCCTCTCATGTGCTCTCTCCTTTGCCTGTATGCTCTTTCTGCCCCCCGTGCTCTCTCTGTCCCCTTTGTGTGCTGTCTCTGGCCCCCTGTGCACTGTCTCTGCCCCACCTCCAGTGTGCTCTCTCTACTCCCCTGTGTGTTCTCTCTCTTCCCCCCATGCGCTCTCTCTCTGTTCCCCACTTTGTGTTCTCTCTGCTCTGGCCGAAGACCAGAGGAACAGAGGAGAGGAGCGTGCGGAGATCGGGGGAGGGTATCATGCAGAGACCGGGAGAGTAGAGCGTGCAGAGATCAGGAGAGGGGCGGGGAGCGTATAGCGGGAGGGGAGCTTGGGGACACCGGGGAATGGGAGCTGGGAGTGTGGAGAATGGAGGGATGGGAGAAGAGCATGTGGAGACCTGGGAGCCTCTGTCTGTACCTGGTCTCTGTGTTCCCCCACTCTGTGTCTGCCAAAGGACCTTTGGTGATGTCATGGTCATGTGAGCTGTGACTCCACCCATGACCGTGACATCACTACAGGTCCTGAATGGTCTCATTCTGCTGTGTATGCGATGACTGCTTTTCTGGAGTGAGGGTAGGCTGCGGGGTGTGGGAAACGGGCGGTGGTGATTGGATTGCAGGCAGCGTGAGCAGCGACATCTTGGCATTGGAGGCATCACTGGCGGGCGCCATATTTGGACACCCATCTCTTGGGTGTCCGACCATGGCCATCGGAAGTAGTGATGGCTAATTGCATGATAGGAGGACACAATTATAGCGACAGTGCAGGACGGACGCCACAAGGCAATTATGTAAGTAAATGGTGGAAAAAAAATTGCCATTTCACTATAGTTTTTTGTGTTTAATATTTTATTTATTATTATTTTTATTATTTTATGCCAAAATAGTGGAGAAAAATTGCAATTCCGCTATAGTTTTTTGTGTTTAATATTTTGTTTTTAATAATAATAATAATAATAATAATAATAATAATAATAATAATAAAAATATTATATTTATTATTGTATGGTAAAATAAAAATTGGTTTGTGTCTCCATTCTTTAGACCTGTATTTCCTTTTTGGATGGGGATTGTGTTTTTGTGATGTGAACTGATACGATTTTGGGGAATATACAATGTTTTGATCACTTTTTATTGCACTTTTTTTTTTTTAGAATATTAAGTTTTACTTTTCTTGAACCTGCAATTGTTTGATGGCCGATTACTACGGCGTTTCTTTGGGGAACTAGAAATATCATTTGGGGGAGGGAAACTGATGGACGCACCTGTAGATGGGCAACCAGACCGTTTACATGCCACAATCAGTGTTTGACAGCGGCTTTTTAAAGGTTAAACAGCAAGAAACTGAGCTTTTAGAGGCAGGTGCCGCTAGGCTATCCTGAAAAACACATTTTTTTAGACTATTTGCACTGCGGTCAGTGATTGGCTGCAGCGGTCACATGACTTATTACGGCACAGTCACGATCGCAGATTTTACAAAATTTCTAGCTGTAAGGCAACTTAAAAAAAAATCACAAACAATCACCATTTGGTGTTCATACACAGTAGATTGAGGTTTAAACAATAATAATATATAAAAATAATAGGCCCTGACCTACATGCGGGCATATCGGGCATTTGCCCAGTGGGCTTCTGATAATTTGGGCCGCTGCGCCTTCTCTTTCGGCCACCGTCTGGCTTTAAATCATTCTTTGACCAACGTTGGGCAAGTGCCGGGACCCTGGTCGGCCGAGGGGGCCCACTCGCCATTAAAGACAGACAATAACAATAATTATTCATATGATTTTTCCTTCCACTCTTGATATATGCAATCTTTTCTATCATCTTTTTGAAGGTCCGAGGATCAGAGATCGTCTCTGTCACTTGTCACCGAGCTCAGCGCTCACCGTGCAACATTCTGCTAAGTTTGGCGCAATTTGATCGGCCAATTTAAAAAAATAAACAAGACTTTCAAAAAAGTGCTATAAACCCCCCCGATCACCATGTACCCCCTTTTTTCTCTAACCCGTTAGGAATCTTTTGAATTCCTAAAACCGCAATATTTTCCATTTCAGAAGAGAAATGATTTGGTGGTGGAGGACGGGACCATGAATATCTCAGATCTAGGCGCTTCCTGTTTGGCTGCGTAGATCGATCTTCAGTAATTTATAGTCTCCTGCACGCTATATATGCACATCTATATACAATGGCTGACAGCGACTTCCAGGGAATAGGAGATTTCATGGGAACATGTCATCTCTCCACCGAGCAGCCAGCCCCCAGCAGCTGCCATAAAGCTCCAACTTGCACCTTCTCTTTTGACATCTTTATGTCGGCATTTTTCCATGAAAACAACTTTATATTTTATGAAGAAATGAAGAAACTAGAAAAAATCTAAAATATAAACTCCTGAGTTCCTTAATATTCTAATCCACAAATCGAAGGGCGTGGTGGGAATATGTATTGATAGAATGCCGTGTAATACCAGATATCTCCTGCAGTGGCCACTCTTGCTGGTAATACCGATTTAATTTTGCAAAAGGACAACCCCTTTAAGAGAGGTGAGGAATCAAGTTTCTTCTTCCAACTTCATGCATTCAGTGCGCCCAAAACTTTCAAAAAGTTGGCCAACATCAGTAATGGTTACAAAATAGAAAAACAACCAGTTCAACCAGTTCAACCCCCTCGTCTACAGTGCCACAGAGGCGGTGATCCTTACCAAGCTTTTTTCCATCCACCACTTATAGGACCACTGCAGCCAGTCACTGGTCTCAAGAGCCACATCTACAGTGGTCATGTGACTGAACGATGTGACATCATCACTGCGGAATCAGTGGCATCACCAAAGCGCCAATGGAGCAGAAGAGGAATGGACATGAAACTCAGGGTTTTTTTTAACTAATATTTTGCAAAAATTTCTGCTTTTGGACAACTTTTGACTATATCATTCAACCCCATTTAGGTGGCCTCAGATAGCTGTCTGGCCAACTAAACACAAGGTTTGGCTATCTTTTAACCATCTCTATTGTGGTCATACTGGCCAACTCTTCTGTGAGTCAAGGGTGTCTTCGCTTCTTCTGGGAGCCTCTAAAACACCCAGGAACAGATGGTCTTCCCTTCTTTTGGGAACCTCCAAAACATCTACCAACAGGAGGTCTTCCCTTTTTCCAGGCGCCCCCAAAATTTCTAGGAACATTCCTAGATGTTTTGGAAGCTCCCGTAAGAAAGGAAGACCCAGTGTTCCTAGACATTTTGAAGGTCCCAAGAAGAAGGGAAGATCCCATGTTCCTAGATGTTTTGGAGGCTCCTTGAAGAAAGGTAGACCAAGTGTTCCTAGACATTTTGAAGGTTCCTAGAAGAAGGTAAGACCCCCATGTTCCTAGATGTTTTGGAGGCTCCTTGAAGAAAGGAAGACCAAGTGTTCCTAGACATTTTGAAGGTTCCTAGAAGAAGGGAAGATCCCATGTTCCTAGATGTTTTGGAGGCTCCTTGAAGAAAGGAAGACCCCATGTTCCTTAGACATTTTGGAGGTTCCCAGAAGAAGGTAAGACCCCATGTTCCTAGATATTTTGGAGGCTCCTTGAAGAAAGGAAGACCAAGTGTTCCTAGACATTTTGAAGTTCCTAGAAGAAGGGAGATCCCATGTTCCTAGATGTTTTGGAGGCTCCTTGAAGAAGGAGAGACCATGTTCCTTAGACATTTTGGAGGTTCCCAGAAGAAGGTAAGACCCATGTTCCTAGATGTTTTGGAGGCTCCTTGAAGAAAGGAAGACCAATTCCTAGACATTTTGTAGGCTCGAAAAGGGAAATCCCATGTTCTAGATGTTTTAGGCTCCTTGAAGAAAGGAAGACCCCTGTTCTAGATTTTGGAGGTTCCCAGAAGAAGGTAAGACCCCCATGTTCCTAGATAGTTTTGGAGGCTCCTTGAAGAAGGAAGAGCCCCTAATCCTAGACATTTTGAGGCTCCCGGGAAAAAGGGAAGATGCCATTTCTTTCAGACATTTTTTAGGCTCCCAGAGAAAGGAAGACCCCCTGTTTCTAGATGTTTTGGAGGCTCCCAGAAAAAGGGAAGATCCCCCATGTTCCTAGATGTTTTTGAGGCTCCCCAAAGTAGGGAAGACCCCCTATTTCTAGACTTATTTAAAGCTCCCGGAAGAAGGGAAGAGTTGGCCAGTCTTCTGGGTGTGACAGAAGCTATCAGATTTTCCAAGAAGTGAGTCCATCATGGAGGTTTTTTGGTTGCTCCTTCATCAAAATGATCCCTAAAATCCAAATACATATTCGAGGGGCAGGAAAGCAGATTAACCTGTTAATTGGGTTGTAAAAATATGCCTTTAGCTGTTGCAGTGTCCCAAACCAACAAATAATAATAATAATATAATATTCCAACATGTAAAAAAGTTGCTCTTCCGGATAAAGTGGGGTGGCTTGTTAGCACCTCCCGTGACATCCAGGCTCACATGTCCCACCAGTCTACCCTTATTTTATTCTTTTTGGAGTTTTCGAACCAAGACATTTTTTGCAAATCTGCCTGATAAAGTGGAAACATGGAGGAGGTTAAGTATAATTGCTTCTCTTCAGCATCCTTCATTTCAGGCCGTGGAAGGCGATGGGCAAGCGCACCATGTAGCGAAATTACCAGTTGCCCGTCCTTGATCTCTTCGTCTTCCGAGTCCATTATCACGATGACTTTTTCTTTCCAGTTGGTTTGTTTGACACATGGAGATCACGGGCGGCGCTCTGACGGCTCCATTATGCTTCCGTGTGTTTAAAAATATCACTTGATTCCCTTCCAGTTTTGTTAACATATTCATATGCCGTATTTAAGATGATCGTTTCCCGGGAACAAGTGTTTAGCCCACACTTGTAGCGATCCGTGATTGACTGGACCATAATGTGTTCCTCAAGAAAATGCCGCCACTCGGTGTCAGACTTGTGACTCTTCTGCCTGATTCTGTTGACGCTTGCAGTCATTAGTGTCTCATCCATTACTTCGATGGTTGAGAAGCCGCTGAGCCAAGAAATGATGGCACTTAATGGAGGTGAAAAGCAATGGCAGGATGGAAAAATAGAAGTATCCGTGCAAACTGATCATTAGAGAGGAAATTAAAGTCATCTCTAAATGGTTTCCATCCAGGCTTCTTCTAGGTCACCTTCTAATATTGCAGAGGACACTTCTAGGAATAAGGAGAATCTTGGTCTAATATCTAATCTAGGGGAAGATCAAGAATTATTCATTCGCTTGTTAGGGTATTGTGTATTTTCAGGTGAACGAATCAATCGGATAGAGAATATTTTATAGATTAAATTTTAATGCATTGATTTGATGCCCCTTGTTCAGTCTGGCACCGCCCCTGAGGAACCTGTAAGAGGTTTGTGGCCGATTTTAATGCATTGATTTGATGCCCCTTCTACTAGCAGTGATTGTTCAGTCTGGCACCGCCCCTGAGGAACCTGTAAGAGGTTTGTGGCCGATTTTAATGCATTGATTTGATGCCCCTTCTACTAGCAGTGATTGTTCAGTCTGGCACGCCCTGAGGAACCTGTAAGAGTTTGTGGCCGAATTTAATGCATTGATTTGATGCCCCTTACTAGCAGTGATTGTTCAGTCTGGCACCGCCCTGAGGAACCTGTAAGAGGTTTGTGGCTGATTTTAATGCATTGATTTAATCCCCTGTAACTGTAGTGATTGTTTATCTAGCACGTCCTGAGGACCTGTAAGAGCTTTGTGGCTGATTTTGTCAAGAACCACAGGTCAAATGGAAAGAGATCCTTTCCTTTTATAGATTAAGTGTTAATACATTTATTTGATGCCTCTCCCACTGGCAGTGATTGTTCACTCTGGCACCGCCCCCAAGGAACCTGTAAGGGCTTTGTGACTGATTTTGTCCAAGAAACCACATGGTAAAGTGGAAAGAGATCCGTTAAATTGATTGGTAGGAACATCCTAAGGTGGTGTGGTCAGACTGGACGTCCATCTGTTGAGCCGTAGTTTGACCACATGGAGATAGCAATAAAAAATGCACAAGTAGCAGACGGACTCAGCTCAAATAAGAAAGCACTTGTAGAAATATACCTTAACATGATAAGCGAGGGACATTTGTGGATTTTGGATTAATCCCTTCTCAACATATGCAGTACTCCGCTCCATACACGTCAAATGCTGAATGTATTATAATGCCGACACCTATGTGGCACTCCTGTGTCTTGTCGCCACAAATGATATTGTTTAACACTGTTTTGTAATGCCATATCTGACAAGTATTGGAACTCCCTCTGCTGGATGTCACAAAGCCAACACACACTTCCTAAACCCATATTAGGAGACTGAGCACTGTTTGCCTGTTTTGGGCCTGTGACTCACTCATTGGTGAGAGGGAGGGGTTAGCTGAGTGTAGTAGGGCAGAGTATACATGGGAGTCATCCAGTGAGGACGCAGCAGGAGTTGCTCCAAAGGGACAAGCTGCAGGCAGAGAACCAGTTCCTAGGTCACCCAGGCTTAGACAACCTGGTGGCAGAAACTGGATGCTGGTGAATTTTATGCTCACCAGCAACTCAAGTGGAGCACTCTGGGGCATTAGTAGAACATAAGATCAGGGAACTGCTCTAGACACGGATAATCAAAGGATCCGCACTACCAGCCTGGCAGGAGGTAACCCACAACAGGCTAGAGGGAGTACTGTAAGCTCAAGGCACCAAGAAACCTAAAAGTCAAGGAAAGTCAGCAGGAAGGCCATATTACTGACCTAGCAGAGTGGACTACAGTTCTCATCAGACTGGCCAGACCATCTGCCTGGTGGTGGATGTACAACCCTGGACCTACTACAAAAACCTGCAGTAAAAAGGTAAAGCAAAGACTGACTTCTGCTGTTTACTTTTTTCATAATACCCACCATCATCACCCCATTATCTCCCTGAGAGCCAGTGCTGGTTGGGAAGGGTTAAAACTGCTTACTACCTCCTATCTCCCAGGGATCCCTGCAGTGCCATCTGGCTGATCATCCCAATTGGCATCACAAACAAACTTTAATGCAATTATTACCCACTTTATATGTGTGGGTAGGACCACAGCTGCTGGGCAAGGCTACCGTGAACCAAACTCAAGCCAGCTGCTGAGTACCCTGACCCTTGTGACGACACACCTACCTTTAACTACAGCGAAGAGCTGGGTAAAGCATCAGAATTGGAGCAGCTAATGTGATGCTCCACTTATGGGGCAGCTGCAGGCTGGTATATTTAACCTGGGAATGACCCAACAAACATTGACCTTCCCAGCCTGATAATATCAGCCCACAGCTGTCTGCTTTACCTTGGCTGGACATTAAAAATAGGGCGGAGCCTACATTTTTTTATTTACTCCATTTCCCCATTTGCCTCCATTTGCAGCCCCTTAGCCCTTACTATGACCATTTTACATCATAGACGTTCAGGTCCCCATTGACCCATATGCTGTTTGGGGTCAATTATGTTAATATTGTGAACTCATCCTGCTGAAAACACGTCCGTTATACCGTTTTTCTTCCCTTTCAGGTTTGTCATCACCGTCCTGGATTATAGCAGCATCACTATAACAAGGCACCAAATATTTTTTTTTAATGGATTCATGACTCCAATCAATCAAATCCTTGGTTAATGGCCAAAACGTTACATGCAGCTGCAAAATGTACAACGGCAGCTGTAAAAGTGGAAAAACTCACATCATCTGCTGTACGAGCGCTCCGTCCCCAGCTGTGGGTGAAGAACGCCGAGGGGGAAGGGGCAGATCATATAAAACCAGGGTAATACAAATAAAACACTACATCCTATTTCCATAGCAGCATAATCCTCAACAGGGGTAAGATGAAGCCCCTAGAAACAGGATTATTTATAGATTATACATCCAGTCCTAATATTATATTATACACTGCACAGACTGCAATCATAAGTCATAAAAATAGGATTCTGTTCTTGATTTTGATCCTGGTTCCAGCCCGATACCTGAGTTCTAATCTCCGTTCCTAGTACAGCCTATACTGAGTTCTGATTCCATTCCTGTTCAAGCCCAATGCCCAAGTTCCGATCATGTTCCTGGTTCCAGCTTGATGCCTGAGTTCGATCATGTTCCTGGTTCCAGCTCGATGTCTGAGTTCTGATTCCATTCCTGGTTCAAGCCCGATACCCAAGTTCTGATCATATTCCTGGTTCCAGCTTGATGCCTGATTTCAATCATGTTCCTGGTTCCAGCTTGATGCCTGAGTTCCGATCATATTCCTGGTTCCAGCTCGATGTCTGAGTTCTGATTCCATTCCTGGTTCAAGCCCGATGCCTGAGTTCCGATCATGTTCCTGGTTGCAGCCCAATGCCTGAGTTCCGATTCTGTACCTGATTCCGGTCCTAGTTCCAGCTGATGCCTGAGTTCCGATCATGTTCCTGGTTCCAGCTCGATGCCTGGGTTCCGATCATGTTCCTGGTTCCAGCTTGATGCCTGGGTTCCGATCATGTTCCTGGTTCCAGCTTGATGCCTGAGTTCCGATCATATTCCTGGTTCCAGCTCAATGCCTGAGTTCTGATTCCGTTCCTAGTTCCAGCCAGATGCCTGAGTTCCAATTCCGTTCCTGATTCCGTTCCTGGTTCCAGCCCGATGCCTGAGTTCCGAAACTGTTCGTGATTCCGTTCCCGGCTCTTGATTTCAGCCTGATGACTGAGTACTCATTCCTTTCATGCATCCCGGTACGAGCCTGTGTTTCTGATTCCGTTCCTATGTTCCCGTGTCCATTCCTGTGTTCCAGTACCTGCCCATGTTCATTTATCTATGTTCCTACGTATACCTGAACCCATACCTGGACCTTTCCTATCTGTACCTGTGTCAGCTACCACCCTACCAGTTATCCTGATCCTGTCCTTGTAGTGGCCCTACTCAATCCAGCATCAGCCTCCGTGGATCAGGGTTCAGCCTCGGAGTAGTACCTGGTGTCTTCTGGCAGCCAAGCCCAACCTCACCATCACAGGTCCTGGTGAATACCCAGCGGGCACTTAGTTGCGTTCCTCCAGGGCAAGCCCGCAATCCATAGTCTGGTGGATCCACATCTCAGTCCCGGTCGTTGACGTTCCACCCATTGGGCTCCCAGGCAGTCGAGGGCCCCGGCACTTGCCCGGGTGTTCTGGGTGCTGACCCATAACAACGACTACTCAGATCTCTGGGTGAGGGGCGCCAACCAGAATTCTTGCCAAGAGGGCAGGGTTTGGCAGCAAAACTGGAGAATAATCATAGGCTAATACAAAATAATCTCTGGAATAAACACTGTATTGCTCCCCGTTCACATGATATCAGGGTGTTGCTGTATTTGGTGATTTCCCTGGCAGTGATCTCTTGTTTTTGATGATGTTTGGCAGGTCGGTTGTTCATCGTCCTGTGTTTCCTCGTGTATCGCGCCCTGAATAATCTCTCTTCTGTCCGCCGGTGATGGAGCATTAGTGGCTTTGTCTTGCAGATCTCCTTAGTTCACGATTGTCTCATCTCTAATTCTATGTAATGACTTTCTCCACCCGTTCATCTTGACTCTGCGGCCGCGGAGAATAATTTACCTATCGAAGCCTTCCATAATCTGTCACATTAGTTGTACATTTCACACTTGCGGCAGAGATGCTTCTTACACATTTTATTCCGCTTTCTTATAGAAGCTTCTATTCCCGCACTGCATAAAATAGCTGCTAATGCGGCACATGTGCACTAATAATTGTTCTGTCTGCGATGTGTGAAGACATCAGAATAGTAACTGTATCTAATTGTACGTTCAGCGTTACATCCAAAATTAATTAAAAAAAAATCTATCTATATAACAGAAAAAATCTGAAAAAATTTCTCTGCAGCACTCAACTACTACCAATAATGCACACATGCTAACAGGTTTATCTCTGAGGAAAAAATTAAAAACTTAAGTTTTTAAATAAAAAACCTCAATATTCTTATTTTTTTTATTTTTTGAAGTTCTTGGTACATACATTGGCCACTGTCTGTTTGCTCATCAACCACGACACGGTGACCTCAGGTCTGATGAGTCCATACATACACACTATATTAATTAATTACATCCATTCGCCTGCCCCTAACTATCCCTGAACATAGACAGAGAGAGAGCGAGAGAGGGTGTGTATAGTAGAAAGAGATAGAGAAGGAAAAGTTACAGGGAAGATACAGAGGATAGATAGGGGTGATACTTAGGCCAGATCTTGGTGATCCTATGCCATCGTGGGTCCAAAGTAGACACAAGCTTTTGTGTCTCAGAGTGCATTTTAACCTGTCCCTCAGCTGTGCACGTGACGCACATGCCTCCTCATCCGTGCACTTCTGAGGGGGGTTTTAAGGGTGCACGCTCACCGTGCACGCTATTGGAATGACCTAAGGCCTAGGTGGCTCCTGGCACTATAGATTGGCAAACAATGGAAATAATACTTCAAATGGGTGGGGTGTGGGCAACGTTTTGCACCTGGTACTGACCTGGCCCATGATAAGGGGCTGTGACACGCTCCCCTGCCAGCACATGATCTCAGTCTTTCAGGGCCGCCATTGCTTTGGGCCCAAAACACAGTGTTTTGGCACACAAGACCCGGTTTTACCAGATCGGTAGATCCTGTTCGTGACGCCAGGTTGATCCACCCATCGGGGCCATGGGGTACTTGGAACTGGGCCCTCTGGTCATCGTCTGGGGCTGCAGGATGTCACGGTGTTGTGACGCAGCTCCATGGTTCTGGGCAGGTCAATAAAAGGGGATTTATCAGTTTATGGGATTTTACGTGACGCCACCCTGGGTTCTGGCTATGGATAGCCACCGCTGCAGTAGGGACCCCTTGGGATGATGGGGGTTAGCAGCTATGATGTTGAGCCCTACACGCGCAGGGCTTCTCCGCAGGGCAACCGCATAGCAAGTGTGGTGCAGTGGGTGCAGGGTCTCTTTATCATCAGGCAGTCTCAGGCTGCCAGCTCGCAGAATCAGTCTGTCTCCTATGGGGCGTGGCAATCAGACTCTCACACAGTGTCAAGCTTTAACCTGGTTTACTTTCCTGCTCGGCAGATGGTTACAACACAGTGAAAACACTAGCCATATAGTGGCTCAGGCCACCGGGTCCAGGTTCTCTCTCAATCTGGTTTCTCTGACTACTTGGCTGACGGGCCTAACTTTTACTCTCCTCTTCACTTACTACCTTGACTCGCTTCACTCCTCTCCTCTCTTCTCTTTGGTGTTGCGTGTTCCTTTTTGTTGTTGTGTTTCCACCCCTAACTGGGTTCTGTCCTAACTCTCACCCTCCACCTGGCTCCTCCCGCTATCCTGTTGCTGAACATAGAGTACCTAGATTTGGGATCAGGAGTGTGTTGGGTGTAGGTTGACCGACTTACCAATCACAGCTGCTGTGCCGCCTAGTGGCGACCGGTCCGCAGGGGGCCACACTCCCTCTGAGCAAAGATTAGCAAGTCCTCTTGCTAGGACCTGGTTCGGTGTTATGAAAAGCTCAAACATTTTTTTTATGCATTCAACAACAACAACATTAACAAGTTACAAGCATTGTTTTTCTTCCCATAACGGGAGGCGCGTGGCTTAAACGTTACTTTAACAAAAACCTAACTTATTATATCTTCGGGCTAGGGTATATAAAAAAAATTGAAAAAGTAGAAAAGAGAGTTCACACAATTCAGCGATTGTTCATCGTCTCTTGGTCGTTGTCTTCGGGAACCCACCACAAGAAAAACCCCTTTACTAGCCCTGGGCGTCGCGACAGGGACTCAACTAACCGGTACTTCAGCCACGCAAGTGGGTTTTTAAGCATCGCGGTGTCAAGTGCTAAATGTTCACACAATTCACATAAACATTATAAAAGTGTACAATAAAACCAATAGGGGGCGCACCGTAGTGCGCTAACTATATACAATACAGTTCTGATCATTCACATAGTCCGGGATCAAATGTTCATTTTAACTGGGGTCACACATACTATCGGGGAAAAGGTGAGGGAAAACCAAGGGAAACACTGTCTCAAACCCACAGTTCTGTAAAGTCTGTTGCCTGTCCTGTGTTCATGGCTTTCACCACACGATCCCACCAGTTATGGGGCAAGACTGAACCATGTGCCCTGCCCGGCCACAAATTGGCTGTCCAGTGGCATCAAAACGATCGGCATCCCTTCCTCTCTCGCTGTCCCTGCTGCGACACATCTCTGGGTCTAGAGGCATCTGGGGGAGTAGCTGTCAAGTACTGCACAGTGTCAGTCAACACGGACACACTTTTATGCAGGTCCCAAAGTCCATTCCATAGTTCCGCGGAGGGCTTTTTCCTCAGTCTCCGACCGACACTTGAATAGTATATCTAAGCAGGGCACCCACATTAATCAACATCCTCATCAGTCATACTTTCCCCGAACTCGGGTTCCGGTTCACCCTCCTTCATCTCTTGCGTCGAGGGAATTGGGTGCGCCGCCATCTCCCGCTTAGTCACTTTCTCCATGAGGGCCTGCCGCCAGTGCTCCACAATGTCTAGGTGGGTTCTCTGTAGTTGACGACTCAGCCTGGCAATTTCCTCCAACAGAAAGGCTGGATCCACCCCGAGCATCTGGCTTTCTTCTAGGGAGACAGGATTCGTCTTTGGCAGTAGACTGGCCTCTGGGGAACTGAGGGAGTCCTCACGTCGCACCCCGCCATTGCAAGGAACTCGCTCTCCTGTAGCTTCTGGCTTCCTTCTCGGCTCCTCGTGGCATAGTTCTCCTCTCTCTCTCCCTCCCTTCGTGGATGTTGCCGTTCTTCCTCGTCATCAGTCGCCACACCTACAGGTGGGATTACACAGTCTCTGTAGCCACCCTCCTGATTGTTGGAGATGGGTGGGGTTTGCGCCTGGTACTGGCCTGGCCCACGATAAGGGGTTGTGGCACGCTCCCCTGACACCACATGATCTCAGTCTTTCAGGGCCGCCATTGCTTTGGGCCCAAAACACAGTCTTTTGGCACACAAGACCCAGTGTTACCAGATCGGTAGATACTGTTTGTTGATCCGCCCATCGGAGCCATGGGGTACATGGGGGCCGTCACGTACTACGATATAGTGTGGGAACTCAATAACGATGTCAGTGGTTCGCACTCGTGGACACATGGTTAGTGAGGTGTCACATGTATAGATAACGTTCAGGACACAGCAGCGATGTTACGTGCAGGTATCGTTCACACAACCAGCGACCGATGCTTGTCAATGATGTGAATAGGAGAAATCGGTAAGGAGATCGGTTATGGAGGTGCCACACAGAACAATGCAGCAGATTGTATGATCGACATCGTCTGATATGGGGTCCGGTTCTCATATCTGTGATTACCAATCTGACCACTTATCGCTTGTCAGATCGACCTGTCACACGCAACGATGTCGGTGCAGCGACTGAAAATCTGCGACGTTTCAGCGATATCTTTACAGATATCGTAGTGTGTGATGGCCGCCTATCATATATCTTTCTATATCTACTGAGTCGGTCGACAGGCTAGAAGGTATCCTGTTCGTGATGCCAGTCGATCGACAGGGTAGGGGGTACTCGGATACCGGGACAGAGGGTTACTTCGGTGGGCATCACGGCTGGTCAGTTCCCTGTTCTATGCTCTGGACCCTCAGTGGTGGGGTGGGGGTGATGATGATGGGGGAATTGTAACGTGACGCCACCTGTGTTACCTGGTAATAGGGTCACCAGCGCTGTGGCCGGCCGCTGAGGTGATGGGAATGCAGCTTTGATAGTACAGCTCCCCACAGGTGGAGCTTTACCTCAGGGCAGCGGGGTGGATGAGGGGAATAGTAGTCCTCCCCTCTGTGGGGACGTAGAGGCCCTCCGGGCGACGGATGAAAGGAGACCGGACACCAGATCAGCTCAAACAGTTCTTTACTTGCACCTGTTGAAATTAGTACATGATACAGTCTGGGTAAATCGGGGGCCGTAGTGGCGGATCTTTGAGGCTTTTCCAGAGTCTGTCAGAGGTGTCCTAAAAATGGCGTTCCTGGTCCTGTTCCACTCTGTGCCCTGTTGGCCTTCTGTACTCCCACTCGTGAGTCAAGTCTCTAGTTCTCAGGGTCTGTTGCCTAAAGTCTCCTTACTTCTCGGTGTCGTGAAACCCAGCTGCGGAACTGATGTTGGACTACTTGATGGGTGCTGTGGCTCCCTTGTGCTGTGCCCACAGCCTGCCGGTCTGCGATTAGGGATAAACCGTAACTAAACGCCTCGGTTCCGGTGTACCGGTGATGACCTGGGTCTCCTGCTGGCTCCGATCAGTCCCCTTCTCCATCCGGGTCACCCCTCTCCTATGAGGTGCCCTCCTGTCTCGGTCGCAGGGTCCCCTGCATCCGTCCTTACTGCTGTCTTACACCATCCGTCTCTCACTGTCACCCCTCGTCTCCCGCACGTCTAGGCTCAACCCCCTGGGACCTATTTTTTATTCAGATATACGGTCCCCTGTACTAAGATGGCCTACTGTATGGGTGTTGGGGTGCAGACTCTGTAGGGTCCTCCATATCCACGGCTATAGAGGCACTACACCTTCTGTTTGGGGTGCAGTACCTCCCTGTGGCGCCTTGACATAAGGTCGCTACACACCCCCTTGGTGAACTACACTCGTCCGCGAGTGTTACAACCAAACCGGGTTTGAGCTAAACTTTCTATTACATATTAACTGGGTAACTCTTAAAACAATAAAATAACAGTACGTATACTTTTCTTCCTTTGCAGGAGGCACTTAATCTTATAACGTTGCAAACATCTATATTCTAGTCCGAAGTGGCCCAACGGGGCCGGGTGATAAGTCTCTGGCTTTCAAGTTCAATCAGGCTTTAAACAAAAGTTTACATTATGTTCATGTGATTCTGTTCAAGTGCTGCAAGAAAATGCTCAATATATAACTATATACAGTAGCACACTATTCCAGGGTAATCTTGTCAGTCGTTGCTTCTGCTGACCCGGATTGCGTACCAACCTTGGGGTCCTGCATGGCGTTCGTAAATGATGACGTCTACCCGATACAAATCCCGGTCCGGGTGGCCTTGCGGTAGGTGGGACTCCACATCTCTCCTTCCCACGAAAACCTCTACAGGGAGGCCTACCTCCCAGGCAAAGCTGTACCCGGTTCTCAGGTTGAAGGCTGTAATTGTCCCTTTCTTCTGCTGTTCCACGGGCAGTGGGGGCTGGGTGCGGGCAAAGGTGCGGGCCTGGCGGGTCTCCATCTCTTTGCCCACCATGCCTCCCGTCGCCTCTGCCGCTCTGCTTCATCGTCTTGGTTGAACTGTGGCTTCCCGACAGGTTGCTAGGGTACGGGGTCGGGGTTCAAGGACGGCTTTCATATCGCCGCATTCCCATAGTGACCCAGTTTTGTTGTTGCTCCAGGCGATCGTCCCACCTAGCTTGCGGGGCCCGGATGCCTCTGCACCGCCAGCTGCTCCCTCTCTCGGTCCTCCTCCCCAGAACTCACTGGTGGTTGCATCCTTCCTCAAACTCCTCCACAGGCAAGGTTTGGCATTCTTCTGATCTCTGACTGGGTAGTTGCCAATGTCTCTCATTCTGCACTCCGGCTGCACCCTGTTTACTTCTTATAGTCCCGAGCTGGTACAGTCGGTTCTTGAGCCACCCCCTTGGTTTGATGGCAAGGGGGGCGGGAGATCAATATGGTGCCTCTTGCATGGCCTACTGTATTAAGGAGCCGAGGCACGCCCTTGGGCCAGCACATAGTCTTTTATATATTCAAACCCGCTTAATTGGAAAAGTTCAGTCAATCAGCCCTCGGGTCTTTCCGGAGCCAGCCACTGCACTTCATTAATCCTCGGCAGAGCGGAGGGGCGGGGCTTATCTTCACGCTCTTTTCCAGCCGCGACTCTCTTCCCGCTCTGTGGCGCAGTAATGGCGGCCCAGATTTACAGTTCACAAAACAGTCAATAAAGTCCAATTTAAGCACACAGTACCCAGTTTTACCGGGCACGGGATCCTGTTCGTGATGCCAGTCGATCGACAGGGTAGGGGGTACTCGAGTACCGGGACAGGGGTTACTTTGGTGGGGATCACGGCTGGTCGGTTCCCGGTTCCGTGCCCTGGACCCTCAGTGGCGGGGTGGGGGGTGATGATGATGGGGTATTTGTAACGTGACGCCACCTGTGGTACCTGGTAATAGAGTTGCCAGTGCTGCGGCCGGCCGCTGAGGTGATGGGAATGCAGCTTTGGTAGTACAGCTCCCCACAGATGGACCTTTATCTCAGAGCAGCAGGTTGGATGAGGGGAGTAGTAGTCCTCACCTCTGTGGGGCTGTAGAGGCCCTCCGGCGGCGGATTAAAGGAGACCTGACACAAGATCAGCTCAAACAGTTCTTTACTTGAACCTGTTGAATAGTACATGATACAGTCTGGGTAAATCGGGGGCCGTAGCCGCGGATATTGGAGGCTTTTCCAGAGTCTGTCAGAGGTGTCCTAAAAATGGCGCTCCTGGTCCTGTTCCACTCTGTGCCCTATTGGCCTTGTGTACTCCCACTCATGAGTCAAGTCTCTAGCTCTCAGGGTCTGTTGCCTAAAGTCTCCTTACTTCTCAGCATCGTGACCCAGCTGCGGGACTGATATTGGACTATTTTATGGGTGCTGTGGCTCCCTTATGTCGGGCCCACAGCCTGCCGGTCTGTGGTTAGAGATAAACCGTAACTAACCGCCTCGGTTCCGGTGTTACCGGTGATGACCTGGGTCTCCAGCTGGCTCCGACCAGTCCTAGAGTGGCCCTTTTTTCCGTCCGGGTCACCCCTCTCCTAAGAGGTGCCCTTCCTCTTCGGTCGCAGGGTCCCCTGCAGTCCATCCTTGCTGCTGCCTTACACCGTCCGTATCTCACTGTCACCCCTCGTCTCCCGCACGTCTAGGCTCCAAACCGCCTGTGACCTACTGAATATACGATCCCCTGTACTAAGGTGGCCTACTGTATGGGTGTTGGGGTGCAGACTCTGTAGGGTCCCTATATCCATGGCTACGGAGGCACTACACCTTCTGTTTGGGATGCAGTCCTCCCTGTGGCACCTTCCATAGGGGCGCCACACTATCATCTAGCTATCATCTATCTATTTATATCTATCATCTATCTATCCCTCTATCCATCTATCTGTCCATCTAATAATAATAAAGTGCCATCATATATGGTCCAGCCATTAATATAATAAATAGGGGATTCACATAACGCTGCATGAACCGGTCACCGCCAGGATCTGTACAGATACAGATAAAGTGCTATATTTTGCATGGGGACAGACAGACAGTCTGCAGATGCACACGGATGACACAAGAGGCCAGATTTGGAAAAGGGAAGATATTAGACAAGGGAGGTGATAGGCCAGTCTAAAGAGATGTGTTTTTAAGGCTCGCTAAAAAACTATTGGTATTGGGAATTAATTGAATTGCTTTTGGTAATCCGTTCTAGAGAATTGGTGCAGCTTGTGAGAAGTCCTGGAGACGGGGGTGGGTTGGACTGTAGATGATGTCAGTCTTGGGTCACTTGCGGAACGGAGGGCACGTGTATGGCGATAGACAGAGATGAGGGAGGAGATGTAGGGCGGAGCGAGTGGGAGGACGAGAGCATAGAGGAGGGAGGAGATGTAGGGCGGAGCAGAACTGTGGAGGGCTTTGTGGTTGAGAGTGGATCATCTATCATTTATCTCTCTATATCTATCATCTATCTCTACCTATCTATCTACTATATCTATCATTATTATTATTTATTTTTATAGCACCATTAGATTCCAATGCACTTTACATGTGAAAGGGCAAACAAAGGCAAGTACAGTATGCATGGACAATCAAGTCACCCAGGTACAGTAGGGGAGAGGGCCCGATCATGCGGTGGAGCGATGGACCGAGTCTCACTGTAGGTTCTAGACTTGTCTGAAGAGGTGAGTCTTCAGGTTCCTTTTATAGGTTTCCAGAGTAGGTGGGTTTTGAACCGGGATCTCTGAGAAATAGGCCGCACACGGACCATCCGAGAGGCATCAGTTTTTTTCACTGATAACATTCTCATTCTGTAACTGAGACAACTGTAAAATGTTCCTGTAAATGATTATACAGTAATAGCTGCTGAGAAAAAACATGGATGTCACACAGATGTGATCTGAGAGAAATGTTGGACACTCGCACAGCAGTTGCCAAACGGACCAAAAAATGGATTTCACTCATCCGACTCTCCTGGATGAGAAATAGACCGATTTTAAGGTGGCGGGAGACAGTGTACCACCAAGTCCCCAGCTCCGTGCTGTCCACAGACAGTATACGGTACACTGTCTGTGGACAGCACAGAGCTGAGGACATGGTGGTACACTGTCTGTGCACAGCATGGAGCTGGGGTCATGGTGGTACACTGTGCACAGCACGGAGATGAGGACATGGTGGTACACTGTGCACAGCACGGAGCTGGGGACATCCCAGAAGAGGCACAATAACCACAGACAGGCGGCGGGAGAACAATGAGCCCGCCCAGGAGAACTACAACTCCCAGCACCCAACACACTGCCCAGAAACCATCCAGTAATGCCAGAACAGCCAGGAGAACTACAATTCCCAGCATGCCACACCCTGCCAACACAGGAAGGTGGAGGCTGGCGCATGGAGGCAGAGACACCTGGTACAGCCGCCATTATCACCACACACAGCCCCACTCCTCCTGCGCACCCGTCCTCCTCTCCTCTGTCCCTCCTGAACCCCCGTCCTCCTCTCCTCTGTCCCTTCTGCTGCCTCTGTCCTCTTGCCACATCCTCCTTTCCCCTCTGTCTTGCTGCACCACCGTCCCCTCTCCTCTGTTCTCATGCTGTCTTCTCACTCTGTCCACCTGTTCCTGTCTTCTGCCCCTGTCTCTTCTCCTCTGCCCCCTGTTCCTGTCCTTCTGCCCCTGTCCTCTTCTCCTCTGCCCCCTTTCCTGTCCTTCTGCCCCCTGTCCTCTTCTCCTCTGCCCCTTTTCCTTCTCCTTCTGCCCCCTGTCCTCTTCTCCTCTGCCCCTGTCTCTTGTCCTTTCTGCCCCCTGTCCTCTTCTCCTCTGCCCCTGTTCCTGTCCTTCTGCCCCCTGTCCTCTTCTCCTCTGCCCCCTGTCCTCTGTCTCCTCTGCCCCCCTGCTCTGTCCCCCCTGTCCTCTTCTCCTCTGCCCCCCCTGTCCTCTTTTCCTCTGCCCCCCCTTCCCCGTCCTCTTCTCCTCTGCCCCACCTGTCCTCTTCTCCTCTGCCCCACCTGTCCTCTTCTCCTCTGCCCCCACCTGTCCTCTTCTCTTCTGCCCCCACCTGTCCTCTTCTCCTCTGCCCCCACCTGTCCTCTTCTCCTCTGTCCCCCCTGTCCTCTTCTCCTCTGTCCCCCCTTTCCTCTTCTCCTCTGTCCCCCCTGTCCTCTTCTCCTCTGTCCCCCCTGTCCTCTTCTCCTCTGCCCCCCCTGTCCTCTTCTCCTCTGTCCCCCCTGTCCTCTTCTCCTCTGCCCCCCTGTATCCTATCCCCTGCACAGTTTCCCTCACCTCTCTGGGTCCATGGGGGTTGGAGGAGCCGCCACTGCATCAGCACTTGCAGCCATCACGGGACAGGAAGCAGCAGAGCTCCCAGCGGCTTCCTGTCAGCGTGAAGCGTGATCGCTCTCAGCGCTGAGGGGCCGGGAGCTGGACACTACATGCGGGCACCGGGCAGCAATGCACTGCCAGCGGCGACACCCTCCCTCCCCCACAAAGACTCCAGTTTTCATATGGAGTCTGTGGGGAAGGGGGAGGGAGGTAAGGAAAAAAAAAAAAAAAAAACTCTCGCGCTCCCCTGCCTTGTAAATACAGCCCTGCTGCCGCCCCCACACACCTGCTGCCCGGGGCGGACCGCCCCCTCCGCCCCCCCCCCCCCCACGCTACGCCACTGGGGCCGACTGAGACAATTTTGCCGAGACCCACAATAACCTTAAGCCGGCCCTGTCTTCATTGAAGAAGCATGCCGATGGCTTTGTGATATCTATAGTGTAGCATGACAGGGCTATGGATGGCTATAGTGAAACATGATGGGGGCTTATTAATATTTATATTGAAGTATGGCGGTGGCTCAGTTTAATCTACAGTAAAGCATAGCGCGGGCTTGGTGATATCTATAGTAAAGCATGGTGGGGGCTCAGTGATGTCTACAGTGAAGCATGATGGTGGCTCAGTGTTGCCTACAGTGAAGCAGGGCATGGGTTTGTCGATGTCTATAGTGAAGCATGGTGAAGATTTGGAGAAGTCTATAGTGAAGTATGGTGGTGGTTTAGTGATGCCTACAGCAAAGTATGATGGTGGCTTGGTGATATCTATAGTAAAGCATGGTGGGGGCTCAGTGTGATGGTGGCACAGTGATGCCTACAGTGAAGCAGGGCATGGGTTTGGTGATGTTTATAGTGAATCATGGTGGTGGTTCAGTGATGCCTATAGTAAAGTATGATGGTGGCATGGTGATATCTGTAGTGAAGCATGATGGGGGCTCGGGATGCCTTCAGTGAAGCATATCGGTGGCTTGATGATGCCTACAGTAAAGCATGGCTGTTGCACAATGATATCTACAGTGAAGCATGGTGGTGGCGTTGGGATATCTATAGTAACGCATAGCGGAGGCTTAGGAACGTCTACAGATGACAGGGACTTGTGATGTCTACAATGTTTGGTTTCAAAATAAGACCTGGAAAATTGTGGAGTGGCCCTCAGACCCCAAAAAAAGTCTTGGGGGGGGGGGGGGTTGTTGATTAGGCATTCGCAGCAAACCCACAATATTATTGACCTGGAGGCCATTGCCCATGAGGACGGTGATGAGATTCCTCAGGAATGTTCCCAGGAGCTGGTGTATGACGATGCAGCATGTCTGCAGCAGGTTATAACAGCCAGAGAGGACTCTACTAAACACAAGAGTCGATCATGAAGGGGTGAATTATCCTGAGGCTGCAGGAGACAGTGAAAGTGGCAATTTGTGCTGAATTTGGAGACGTCACTGCATATTTCCGTTGTTCTTACCTAAGTCGAGCTTTTGTTAGAACGTGTCAGTGCTCGGTCCGTCATTAGCGGAACATTCCTTCCTGGATATTTTATTTCATTTATTTGTATTTCTAGGAATTTCAGTTTAATATATTTTGGCTGAACTGTCGGCCTCTTTGTTAAACAGCCGCCCCCTCCATGGCAGCACTAAAGCCTGAAAACAAAGTCCCATAAAACACAGTCAGACGTCTACATTGTTCTGCTAAAGAATTATTCCATCACAACCAAAAAGTGAAAGGTTCATCATATCCATGATCAACTTCACAAGCTCCAAAGCTCAACTGTGGATACTGACGAACCAAAGAATAGATGGATACTCAGACTGCACTCACTATTCTGCTGGTGCAGTCATGTGTACATACATTACATTACTGATCCTGAGTTACCTCCTGTATTATCTCCAGAGCTGCACTCACTATTCTGCTGGTGCAGTCACTGTGTACATACATTACATTACTGATCCTGAGTTACCTCCTGTATTATACTCCAGAGCTGCACTCACTATTCTGCTGGTGCAGTCACTGTGTACATACATACATTACTGATCCTGAGTTACCTCCTGTATTATACTCCAGAGCTGCACTCACTATTCTGCTGGTGCAGTCACTGTGTACATACATTACATTACTGATCCTGAGTTACCTCCTGTATTATACTCCAGAGCTGCACTCACTATTCTGCTGGTGCAGTCACTGTGTACATACATTACATTACTGATCCTGAGTTACCTCCTGTATTATACTCCAGAGCTGCACTCACTATTCTGCTGGTGCAGTCACTGTGTACATACATTACATTACTGATCCTGAGTTACCTCCTGTATTATACTCCAGAGCTGCACTCACTATTCTGCTGGTGCAGTCACTGTGTACATACATTACATTACTGATCCTGAGTTACCTCCTGTATTATACTCCAGAGCTGCACTCACTATTCTGCTGGTGCAGTCACTGTGTACATACATTACATTACTGATCCTGAGTTACCTCCTGTATTATACTCCAGAGCTGCACTCACTATTCTGCTGGTGCAGTCACTGTGTACATACATTACATTACTGATCCTGAGTTACCTCCTGTATTAACTCCAGAGCTGCACTCACTATTCTGCTGGTGCAGTCACTGTGTACATACATTACATTACTGATCCTGAGTTACCTCCTGTATTATACTCCAGAGCTGCACTCACTATTTCTGCTGGTGCAGTCACTGTGTACATACATTACATTACTGATCCTGAGTTACCTCCTGTATTATACTCCAGAGCTGCACTCACTATTCTGCTGGTGCAGTCACTGTGTACATACATTACATTACTGATCCTGAGTTACCTCCGTATTATACTCCAGAGCTGCACTCACTATTCTGCTGGTGCAGTCACTGTGTACATACATTACATTACTGATCCTGAGTTACCTCCTGTATTATACTCCAGAGCTGCACTCACTATTCTGCTGGTGCAGTCACTGTGTACATACATTACATTACTGATCCTGAGTTACCTCCTGTATTATACTCCAGAGCTGCACTCACTATTCTGCTGGTGCAGTCACTGTGTACATACATTACATTACTGATCCTGAGTTACCTCCTGTATTATACTCCAGAGCTGCACTCACTATTCTGCTGGTGCAGTCACTGTGTACATACATTACATTACTGATCCTGAGTTACCTCCTGTATTATACTCCAGAGCTGCACTCACTATTCTGCTGGTGCAGTCACTGTGTACATACATACATTACTGATCCTGAGTTACCTCCTGTATTATACTCCAGAGCTGCACTCACTATTCTGCTGGTGCAGTCACTGTGTACATACATTACATTACTGATCCTGAGTTACCTCCTGTATTATACTCCAGAGCTGCACTCACTATTCTGCTGGTGCAGTCACTGTGTACATACATTACATTACTGATCCTGAGTTACCTCTGTATTATACTCCAGAGTTGCACTCACTATTCTGCTGGTGCAGTCACTGTGTACATACATTACATTACTGATCCTGAGTTACCTCCTGTATTATACTCCAGAGCTGCACTCACTATTCTGCTGGTGCAGTCACTGTGTACATACATTACATTACTGATCCTGAGTTACCTCCTGTATTATACCCCAGAGCTGCACTCACTATTCTGCTGGTGCAGTCACTGTGTACATACATTACATTACTGATCCTGAGTTACCTCCTGTATTATACTCCAGAGCTGCACTCACTATTCTGCTGGTGCAGTCACTGTGTACATACATTACATTACTGATCCTGAGTTACCTCCTGTATTATACTCCAGAGCTGCACTCACTATTCTGCTGGTGCAGTCACTGTGTACATACATTACATTACTGATCCTGAGTTACCTCCTGTATTATACTCCAGAGCTGCACTCACTATTCTGCTGGTACAGTCACTGTGTACATACATTACATTACTGATCCTGAGTCACCTCCTGTATTATACTCCAGAGCTGCACTCACTATTCTGCTGGTGCAGTCACTGTGTACATACATTACATTACTGATCCTGAGTTACCTCCTGTATTATACTCCAGAGCAGCACTCACTATTCTGCTGGTGCAGTCACTGTGTACATACATTACATTACTGATCCTGAGTTACCTCCTGTATTATACTCCAGAGCTGCACTCACTATTCTGCTTGAGCAGTCACTGTGTACATACATTGCATTACTGATCGTGTACTGATCCTCAGTATACTCTGTATTGACAGTGGTACCGATCATGGGGTCACGGTCACCCAAGACTTTTCTGACAATGCTATTTCTGTTCGATTATATCAGGCTATCTGTTCTCTGGAATCAGGGATGGTTGATGAGATTGAGCTTCAGAAGACCTTCTGGACCACGGACTTGACCTCCACTGCACGCAGCTCTTCACCTCTCTATTGTCCGACATGACATATGATGAAAGTCCAGAAGATGATTCTCCTCCAGGACTCGTTTCTTATTAACCAAATATGTAGTAGGTTTGATGAATTCTGGTTTTATTCATTGACCATGAATATGGAAGCCATCAATAGCGCCGGTTACATAATACCGTCATATATCTGAGACGCTCATATCTATTGATTGTTTCACTCATCAACGGTTTCTAAACACTCGAGTCAGAGTCTATGGACGTCACAACTCTTATTAATTACCTAAGATGACACCGGAGCAGAGAGATATCAGAGCTGTGAAGGATCCGTCATTATTAGCAACTAGTAATGAGGAGATGAAATCCACACATCTGGATGATCGCAACGAAAGAGTCACTGCACAAATGATTCCCACATCAACTGTCTGATAATGACATCTGATTTATGGAAATAACCACTATAAACTGTCTCCCTCCCCACCCCTCTAGACTGTGAGCCCTCGTGGACAGGATCCCTGGCCCCATTGTACCCGTACGATTGTTTTGTCGATTTGTCGTCGTTTTTCGACCACTTGTCTTTGTCTACCCCCTAACTTGTACAGCGCTATGTATCCTAATAGCGCTATATAAATACCTAATAATAATAATAATAATAATAAATACTGCTCCTATGTACAAGAATATAACTACTATAATACTGCTCCTATGTACAAGAATATAACTACTATAATACTGCCCCTATGTACAAGAATATAACTACTATAATACTGCTCCTATATACAAGAATATAACTACTATAATACTGCCCCTATGTACAAGAATATAACTACTATAATACTGCTCCTATATACAAGAATATAACTACTATAATACTGCTCCTATAAACAAGAATATAACTACTATAATACTGCCCCTATGTACAAGAATATAACTACTATAATACTGTCCCTATATACAAGAATATAACTACTATAATACTGCCCCTGTGTACAAGAATATAACTACTATAATACTGCTCCTATATACAAGAATATAGCTACTATAATACTGCTCCTATGTACAAGAATATAACTACTATAATACTGCCCTATGTACAAGAATATAACTACTATAATACAGCTCTTATATACAAGAATATAACTACTATAATACTGCCCCTATGTACAAGAATATAACTACTATAATACTGCTCCTATATACAAGAATATAGCTACTATAATACTGCTCCTATGTACAAGAATATAACTACTATAATACTGCTCCTATATACAAGAATATAACTACTATAATACTGCCCCTATGTACAAGAATATAACTACTATAATACTGCCCCTATGTACAAGAATATAACTACTATAATACTGCCCCTATGTACAAGAATATAACTACTATAATACTGCCCCTATATACAAGAATATAACTACTATAATACTGCTCCTGTATACAAGAATATAACTACTATAATACTGCCCCTATATACAAGAATATAAACTACTATTAATAACTTTCCTATATACAAGAATATAACTACTATAATACTGCTCCTATATACAAGAATATAACTACTATAATACTGCCCCTATGTACAAGAATATAACTACTATAATACTGCCCCTATGTACAAGAATATAACTACTATAATACTGCCCCTATGTACAAGAATATAACTACTATAATACTGCCCCTTTATACAAGAATATAACTACTATAATACTGCCCCTTTATACAAGAATATAACTACTATAATACTGCCCCTTTATACAAGAATATAACTACTATAATACTGCCCCTTTATACAAGAATATAACTACTATAATACTGCCCCCTATATACAAGAATATAACTACTATAATACTGCTCCTATGTACAAGAATATAACTACTATAATACTGCCCCTATATACAAGAATATAACTACTATAATACTGTCCCTATATACAAGAATATAACTACTATAATACTGCTCCTATATACAAGAATATAACTACTATAATACTGCTCCTATGTACAAGAATATAACTACTATAATACTGCACCTATATACAAGAATATAACTACTATAATACTGCCCCTATGTACAAGAATATAACTACTATAATACTGCCCCTATGTACAAGAATATAACTACTACTAGATGGTGGCCCGATTCTAAAGAATCGGGTAGTCTAGAATCTATATAGAGTTTATTTAGTAATAGGGGAGTGCTGTGAAATTAATTGTGTGTATACAGGCGGCTCAGTGGTTAGCAGAGTATACGGTGGCTGAGTGGTCAGCAGTGAGTGCGGTGGCTCAGTGGTTAGCAGTGAGTGCGGTGGCTCAGTGGTCAGCAGTGAGTGCGGTGGCTCAGTGGTCAGCAGTGAGTGCGGTGGCTCAGTGGTCAGCAGTGAGTGCGGTGGCTCAGTGGTCAGCAGTGAGTGCGGTGGCTCAGTGGTCAGCAGTGAGTGCGGTGGCTCAGTGGTCAGCAGTGAGTGCGGTGGCTCAGTGGTCAGCAGTGAGTGCGGTGGCTCAGTGGTCAGCAGTGAGTGCGGTGGCTCAGTGGTCAGCAGTGAGTGCGGTGGCTCAGTGGTCAGCAGTGAGTGCGGTGGCTCAGTGGTCAGCAGTGAGTGCGGTGGCTCAGTGGTCAGCAGTGAGTGCGGTGGCTCAGTGGTCAGCAGTGAGTGCGGTGGCTCAGTGGTCAGCAGTGAGTGCGGTGGCTCAGTGGTCAGCAGAGAGTGCGGTGGCTCAGTGGTCAGCAGTGAGTGCAGCACAGGCTGGAGGGGGCAGAGGCTGGAGGGGGAAAGGAGGGAGGAGGCAGAGGAGGCAGAAACTGGAGGGGTTAGAGGAGGGAGGGGTCAGAGGAGGGAGGGGGCGGAGGCTGGGGGGCAGAGGAGAGCGGAGGCTGGGGGGGCAGAGGAGAGCAGAGGCTGGGGGGGCAGAGGAGAGCAGAGGCTGGGGGGGCAGAGGAGAGCGGAGGCTGGGGGGGCAGAGGAGAGCGGAGGCTGGGGGGGCAGAGGAGAGCGGAGGCTGGGGGGGCAGAGGAGAGCGGAGGCTGGGGGGGCAGAGGAGAGCGGAGGCTGAGGGGCAGAGGAGAGCGGAGGCTGGGGGGGCAGAGGAGAGCAGAGGCTGGGGGGGCAGAGGAGAGCGGAGGCTGGGGGGGCAGAGGAGAGCGGAGGCTGGGGGGGCAGAGGAGAGCGGAGGCTGGGGGGGCAGAGGAGGGGGGAAGGCTGGGGGGCAGAGGAGAGGCTGGGGGGTCAGAGGAGAGCGGAGGCTGGGGGGTCAGAGGAGAGCGGAGGCTGGGGGGTCAGAGGAGAGCGGAGGCTGGGGGGTCAGAGGAGAGCGGAGGCTGGGGGGTCAGAGGAGAGCGGAGGCTGGGGGGTCAGAGGAGAGCGGAGGCTGGGGGGTCAGAGGAGAGCGGAGGCTGGGGGGGTCAGAGGAGAGCGGAGGCTGGGGGGTCAGAGGAGAGCGGAGGCCGGGGGGTCAGAGGAGAGCGGAGGCCGGGGGGTCAGAGGAGAGCGGAGGCCGGGGGGTCAGAGGAGAGCGGAGGCCGGGGGGTCAGAGGAGAGCGGAGGCCGGGGGGTCAGAGGAGAGCGGAGGCCGGGGGGTCAGAGGAGAGCGGAGGCTGGGGGGGGCAGAGGAGAGCGGAGGCTGGGGGGGGCAGAGGAGAGCGGAGGCTGGGGGGGCAGAGGAGAGCGGAGGCTGGGGGGGCAGAGGATAACGGAGGCTGGAGGGCTGAACACTCACTGGGCTGTTGGCGGTCAGCGGCAAGGCTGGCGGCGGTTCCGGAGGCCGGCCCCGGAGTGCGGGCGGGGCTAGCTCCGTGATGGAGGAGAGTCACCGGGTGTGTGGAGAGAGTGGCAGGACTGGGAGCGGTGCCGGCGGAGGCCGCACACCGGAGTGTGGGCCGGTCCGGGCCGGTTCCCGCATGATGGTGGGCGCAGAGCAGGCTGTGTGCGGAGCCAGTGGCGGGATGGCGGTCCCTGATGGGAGAGTGGGCGGTGAGCAGCAGGGCTGTGGGCCGGATGTGGGTGGGCGCAGACGGGGCTCTGTGCAGGGCCGGTGGCGGGATAACGGGGAGTGGTGGCGCTTTAGCGCCCACGGCGAGGCGCTGTGCCATTTTGTCAGCGGCTCGCGGTGAGCGCTATGCGCTCACCGCTCGTGGGTCTGGTACTTCCGGTTCCGGTCTTTGACACAGGGCGCAGGCCATCACGGAAGTTGAGCGGATTGGCGGGAAGTGGCCTTCGGTTTTTTATATATAAGATATATATATAGCAGTAAGATGGTATATGGTGGTAATTAGAGCACATGTATAGCAGCACTATAGTATATGGCGGTAGATTATAGTAAATGTATAGCAGCACTATAGTATATGGCGGTACATTACAGTACATGTATAGCAGCACTATAGTATATGGTGGTACATTATAGCACATGTATAGCAGCACTATGGTATATGGCGGTACATGACAGTACATGTATAGCAGTGCTATGGTATATGGCGGTACATTACAGTACATGTATAGCAGCACTATGGTATATGGCAGTACATTATAGCACATGTATAGCAGCACTCTGGTATATGGCAATACTGCGGTGACCGCGGTCCCCCACTCCTCCTGGCCCCGGTCGTCCACAGTAAAAATAAAAAAATCCTCAGTGAGGATACTCACCTGTCCGGCGGCTCGCTCCGCCTCCGCCTTGTAGGTCCTACAGGCCTTTAGGACCTGTAGTTGCCTGGGCAAGCAATCAGCTGAGGAGGTGAGGGGGGGCAGGATTGTGTTGGGGGGGCAGAATGGAGCGAGTGGGGAAAGAGTATGGAGGCGGGGCAACAGGATGGAGGCGGGGCAACAGGATGGAGGCGGGGCAACAGGATGGAGGCGGGGGGGCAGGATGGAGGCGGGGGGGCAGGATGGAGCGAGCGGGGCAGGATGGAGGCGGGGGAGCAAGAAGAGCGGGGGGCAGGATGGATTGAGCGGGGCAGGATGGAGGCGGAGGAGCAGGATGAAGCCGAAGGGGCAGGATTGAGCAGGATGGAGCGGGAGGAGCAGGATGGAGGCAGATGAGCAGAATGGAGCAAGCGGGGCAGGATGAGTAAGCGTGAGGGCAGGATGGAGGCGGGGGAGCAAGAACAGCGGGGGTGAGGATGGAGCGAGCAGGGCAGGATGGAGCGAGCGGGGCAGGATGGAGCGAGCGGGGCAGGATGGAGCGAGCGGGGCAGGATGGAGCGAGCGGGGCAGGATGGAGCGAGCGGGGCAGGATGGAGCGAGCGGGGCAGGATGGAGCGAGCGGGGCAGGATGGAGCGAGCGGGGCAGGATGGAGCGAGCGGGGCAGGATGGAGCGAGCGGGGCAGGATGGAGCGAGCGGGGCAGGATGGAGCGAGCGGGGCAGGATGGAGCGAGCGGGGCAGGATGGAGTGAGCGGGGCAGGAAGGTGCAAGGGGGGCAGGATGGTGGGTTGCGGAGCAGGATGGAGGGGGCGGAGCAGGATGGAGGGGGCGGAGCAGGATGGAGGGGGCGGAGCAGGATGGAGGGGGCGGGGCAGGATGGAGGGGGCGGGGCAGGATGGAGGGGGCGGGGCAGGATGGAGGGGGCGGGGCAGGATGGAGGGGGCGGGGCAGGATGGAGACGGAGGGGCAGGATGGAGACGGAGGGGCAGGATGGAGACGGAGGGGCAGGATGGAGGTGAGTGGCGCAGGATGGACAGAGCGAGGCAGGATGGAGAAGGCAGGGCAGGATGGAGGCGGCAGGGCAGGATGGAGATGGCAGGGCAGGATGGTGGTGGGGGAGGGGGGAGGATGTAGGGGGCGGGGCAGGATGTTGGCGGGGGGTGAGGATGGTGGTGGGGGTGCGGGATGGAGTCGGGGGGGCAGGATGGTGTTGGGGGGCAGGATGGATAGGGGGGGCAGGATGGATAGGGGGGGCAGGATGGAGGCGCTCCTCCTGACCCCTTCCGCTCCCCGCGGCACCCGTCCCTCTGGGCCTCCAGTCTCTGCGGCCGCCCTCCCTCTGGGGCTGCACACCCCCTCCCCTTCATGGTGATAATAAAATATAAAAAAACCTCAGTGAGGATACTTACCCTGCGGCGGCTCGCTCCACCCGTCTTGTAGGTGGCAGGACAGGAGCTGTCGTTGGCTGGGAAACCGATCTGCTGGGGGTGAGTGGGCAAAGCGGGGGTCAGTGGGCAGAGTGGGGGATGAGTGGGAAGAGCAGGGGTTAGTGGGCAGAGTCATTGGGCAGAGCAGGGGTCAGTGGGCATAATCAGTAGTCAGAGCAGGGTCAGTAGGCAGAGCTGGGGTCTGTGGGCAGAGCTGGGGTCAGTGGGCATGGTCAGTAGCCAGAGGGGGGGGGTAGGTAGGCAGAGCAGGGTCAGAGGGCAGAGCGGGGGTGAGTGGGCAGAGTGGGGGGTGAATGGGCAGAGCATGGTCAGTGAGCAGGATTGGGGCATCAGTGGTCAGAGCAGGGTCATAGCGGGGGTCAGTGGTCAGAGCAGGGGTTAATGGGCAGTGATTGGGCAGAGCAGGGGTCAGTGGGCACAGTCAGTAGGCACAGCAGGGGTTAGTGGGAAAAATCAGTGGGTAGAGCAGGGGTGAGTGGGCAGAGCAGGGGTGAGTGGGCACAGTCAGTGAGCAGAGCAGGGGTCAGCGGGCAGAGCGGGGGTGAGTGGGCAGAGCAGGGTTTAGTGGGCATAGCAAGGGTTATTGGGCACAGTCAGTGGGCAGAACAGGGGTTAGTGGGCAGAGCGGCGGTCAGTGGGCACAGTGAGTGGGCAGAGAAGGGTGAGTGGGTAGAGCATGGGTGAGTGGGCACGGTCAGTTGGCAGAGCAGGGGTCAGTGGGCATGGTGAAAGGGCAGAGCGGGGGGTGAGTGAACAGAGGGTGGTCAGTGGGCAGGCCAGGGTGAGTGGTAAAAGCAGGGGCGAGTGGGCAGAGCGGGGGTGAGTGGGCAGAGCGGGAGTAAATGAGCAGAGCAGGGTCAGTAGGCAGTGTGAGGGGTCAGTGGCCAGAGCATGGTCAGTGGGCAGTGTGAGGGGTAAGTGGGCATAGCATGTTCAGTGGGCAGTGTGAGGCGTGAGTGGGCAGTGTGAGGGGTCAGTGGGCAGTGTGAGGGGTCAGTGGGCAGAGCAGGGTCAGTGTGAGGGGTGAGTGGGCAGAGCAGGGTCAGTGGGGTGTGTGAGGGGTCAGTGGGCAGAGCAGGGTGAGTGGGCATTGAGGGGTCAGTGGGCAGAGCATGTTCAGTGGGCAGAGGAGGGTCAGTGGGCAGTGTGAGGGGTCAGTGGGCTGAGCAGGGTGAGTGGGCAGAGCAGGGTCAGTGAGGGGTCAGTGGGCAGAGCAGGGTCAGTGTGAGGGGTCAGTGGGGGGTGAGTAGGCAGAGCAGGATGAGTGGCCAGTGTGAGGGGTCAATGGGGCGAGCAGGGTGAGTGGGCAGAGCATGGTCAGTGGGCATAATGGTGGGTGAGTGGACAGAGAGGGGGTGAGTGAGCAGAGAGGGGGTGAGTGGGCAGAATGTGGGTGAGGGGGCAGAGAGGGGGTGAGTGGGCAGAGTTTGGGGGTGAGTGGTCAGAGTGGGGGTCAGTGGTCAGAGTGGGGGTCAGTGGGCAGAGCAGGGGCAGAGTGGGGGTGAGGGGGGCAGAGGGGGTGAGTGGGCAGAGTTGGGGGGTGAGTGGGCAGAGTTGGGGGGTGAGTGGGCAGAGTTGGGGTCAGTGGTCAGAGTGGGGGTGAGTGGGCAGGGTCAGAGTGGGGGTCAATGGTCAGAGTGGGGGTGGGTGGGCAGAGCAGGGTCAGGGGCAGAGTGGGGGTCAGTGTGCAGAGTGGGGGTGAGGGGGCAAAGAGGGGGTCAGGGGGAAGAGTAGGGGGGTGAGTGGGCAGAGTTTGGGGGTGAGTGGGCAGAGTGAGGGTCAGTGGTCAGAGTGGGGGTGAGTGGGCAGAGCAGGGTCAGGGGCAGAGAGAGGGTCAGTGTGCAGAGTGGGGGTGAGGGGGCAGAGAGGGGTTCAGGGGGAAGAGTAGGGGGGTGAGTGGGCAGAGTTTGGGGGTGAGTGGGCAGAGTGGGGGCCAGTGGTCAGAGTGGGGGTCAGTGGGCAGAGCAGGGGCAGAGTGGGGGTCAGTGTGCAGAGTGGGGGTGAGGGGGGCAGAGAGGGGTTCAGGGGGAAGAGTAGGGGGGTGAGTGGGCAGAGTTTGGGGGTGAGTGGGCAGAGTGGGGGCCAGTGGTCAGAGTGGGGGTCAGTGGGCAGAGCAGTGGCAGAGTGGGGAGTCAGTGTGCAGAGTGGGGGTGAGTGGGCAGGGTCAGGGGCAGAGTGGGGGTCAGTGGGCAGAGCAGGGGGTGAGGGGGGCAGAGGGGGTGAGTGGGCAGAGTTGGGGGGTGAGTGGGCAGAGTTGGGGTCAGTGGTCAGAGTGGGGGTCAGTGGTCAGAGTGGGGGTCAGTGGGCAGAGCAGGGTCAGGGGCAGAGTGGGGGTCAGTGGGCAGAGTGGGGGTGAGGGGGCAGAGTGGGGGTGAGGGGGCAGAGAGGGGGTCAGGGGGAAGAGTAGGGGGGTGAGTGGGCAGAGTTTGGGGGTGAGTGGGCAGAGTGGGGGCCAGTGGTCAGAGTGGGGGTCAGTGGGCAGAGCAGGGGCAGAGTGGGGGTGAGGGGGGCAGAGAGAGGGTGAGGGGGCAGAGTTGGGGGGTGAGTGGTCAGAGTGGGGGTCAGGGGCAGAGAGGGGTTCAGGGGGAAGAGTAGGGGGGTGAGTGGGCAGAGTGGGGGCCAGTGGTCAGAGTGGGGGTCAGTGGGCAGAGCAGGGTCAGAGTGGGGGTCAGTGGGCAGAGTGGGGGTGAGGGGGCAGAGAGGGGGTCAGGGGGAAGAGTAGGGGGGTGAGTGGGCAGAGTTTGGGGGTGAGTGGGCAGAGTGGGGGCCAGTGGTCAGAGTGGGGGTCAGTGGGCAGAGCAGGGGCAGAGTGGGGGTGAGGGGGGCAGAGAGGGGGTGAGTGGTCAGAGTGGGGGTCAGGGGCAGAGTGGGGGTCAGTGGTCAGTGTGGGGGTGGGTGGTCAGAGTGGGGGTCAGGGGCAGAGTGGGGGTCAGTGGTCAGTGTGGGGGTGGGTGGTCAGAGTGGGGGTCAGGGGCAGAGTGGGGGTCAGTGGTCAGTGTGGGGGTGGGTGGTCAGAGTGGGCGTCAGGGGCAGAGTGGGGGTCAGTGGTCAGTGTGGGGGTGGGTGGTCAGTGTGGGGGTCAGGGGCAGAGTGAGGGTCAGTGGTCAGTGTGGGGGTGGGTGGGCAGAGCGGGGGTGAGGAGATCGTGGGTCAGTGTGCAGCGCAGGGGGATGAATAGGCAGAGTAGGTGAGATCGGGACAGGACCTTTGATGACGTCACGGTCATGTGATATGTGACTCCACCCATCATCGTGACGTCATCAGAGGTCCTCAAGCCCCATGAATAGAGATCGTGGCTGGCTGGAGGGAGCTGTGGTAAGAGGCGGGGGGGTGACCGGAGAGTGGGGGGGTGACAGGAGAGTGGAGGGCGGCTATGGTGACAGGCAGGGGGGTGATGGGGCAGCGGGGGGAAGTGTTGTGACAGGCGGGGAGCGCGGGCAGTGGAGGATGGCTATGGTGACAGGCAGGGGGGTGATGGGGCAGCAGGGCTGTGGGCCGGATGTGGGTGGGCGCAGACGGGGCTCTGTGCAGGGCCGGTGGCTGGGGCTCTGTGGGTCTGGTGCTTCCGGTTCCGGTGTTTGACACAGGAGGGAGGCCATCACGGAAGCGGAAGCGGATTTTGGGCGGAAGTGGCCTTCGGGTTTTATATAATAGATAATACTGCCCCTACGTACAAGAATATATCTACTATAATACTGCCCCTATGTACAAGAATATAACTACTATAATACTGCTCCTATGTACAAGCATATAACTACTATAATACTGCTCATATGTATAAGAATATAACTACTATAATACTGCTCCTATATACAAGAATATAACTACTATAATACTGCCCCTATGTACAAGATATAACTACTATAATACTGCCCCTATGTACAAGAATATAACTACTATAATACTGCCCCTATGTACAAGAATATAACTACTATAATACTGCCCCTATGTACAAGAATATAACTACTATAATACTGCCCCTATGTACAAGAATATAACTACTATAATACTGCACCTATATACAAGAATATAACTACTATAATACTGCCCCTATATACAAGAATATAACTACTATAATACTTCTCCTATATACAAGAATATAACTACTATAATACTGCCCCTATGTACAAGAATATATCTACTATAATACTGCCCCTATGTACAAGAATATATCTACTATAATACTGCCCCTATGTACAAGAATATAACTACTATAATACTGCCCTATGTACAAGAATATATCTACTATAATACTGCCCCTATGTACAAGAATATAACTACTATAATACTGCACCTATGTACAAGAATATAACTACTATAATACTGCACCTATATACAAGAATATAACTACTATAATACTGCCCCTATGTACAAGAATATAACTACTATAATACTGCTCCTATATACAAGAATATAACTACTATAATACTGCTCCTATGTACAAGAATATAACTACTATAATACTGCTCCTATATACAAGAATATAACTACTATAATACTGCTCCTATATACAAGAATATAACTACTATAAATACTGCTCTTATATACAAGAATATAACTACTATAATACTGCTCCTATGTACAAGAATATAGCTACTATAATACTGCCCTATATACAAGAATATAACTACTATAATACTGCCCTATGTACAAGAATATAGCTACTATAATACTGCCTCTATATACAAGAATATAACTACTATAATACTGCTCCTATGTACAAGAATATAGCTACTATAATACTGCCCCTATATACAAGAATATAACTACTATAATTACTGCTCTTATATACAAGAATATAACTACTATAATACTGCTCCTATGTACAAGAATATAGCTACTATAATACTGCCCCTATATACAAGAATATAACTACTATAATACTGCCCCTATGTACAAGAATATAACTACTATAATACTGCCCTATGTACAAGAATATAACTACTATAATACTGCTCTATGTACAAGAATATAACTACTATAATACTGCTCCTATGTACAAGAATATAACTACTATAATACTGCTCCTATATACAAGAATATAACTACTATAATACTGCCCCTATGTACAAGAATATAACTACTATAATATACTGCCCCTATGTTACAAGAATATAACTACTATAATACTGCTCTTATGTACAAGAATATAACTACTATAATACTGCTCCTATATACAAGAATATAACTACTATAATACTGCTCCTATGTACAAGAATATAACTACTATAATACTGCCCCTATATACAAGAATATAACTACTATAATACTGCCCTTATGTACAAGAATATAACTACTATAATACTGCCCCTATGTACAAGAATATAACTACTATAATACTGCTCTTATGTACAAGAATATAACTACTATAATACTGCTCCTATATACAGGAATATAACTACTATAATACTGCCCTATGTACAAGAATATAACTACTATAATACTGCCCCTATGTGCAAGAATATAACTACTATAATACTGCTCTTATGTACAAGAATATAACTACTATAATACTGCTCCTATATACAAGAATATAACTACTATAATACTGCTCCTATGTACAAGAATATAACTACTATAATACTGCCCCTATATACAAGAATATAACCACTATAATACTGCCCTATGTACAAGACTATAACTACTATAATACTGCCCTATATACAAGAATATAACTACTATAATACTGCTCTTATGTACAAGAATATAACTACTATAATACTGCTCCTATATACAAGAATATAACTACTATAATACTGCTCCTATGTACAAGAATATAACTACTATAATACTGCCCCTATGTACAAGAATATAACTACTATAATACTGCTCTTATGTACAAGAATATAACTACTATAATACTGCTCCTATATACAGGAATATAACTACTATAATACTGCCCCTATGTACAAGAATATAACTACTATAATACTGCCCCTATGTGCAAGAATATAACTACTATAATACTGCTCTTATGTACAAGAATATAACTACTATAATACTGCTCCTATATACAAGGGAATATAACTACTATAATACTGCTCCTATGTACAAGAATATAACTACTATAATACTGCCCCTATATACAAGAATATAACGACTATAATACTGCCCTATGTACAAGACTATAACTACTATAATACTGCCCTATATACAAGAATATAACTACTATAATACTGCTCTTATGTACAAGAATATAACTACTATAATACTGCTCCTATATACAAGAATATAACTACTATAATACTGCTCCTATGTACAAGAATATAACTACTACTAGATGGTGGCCCGATTCTAAAGAATCGGGTTAGTCTAGAATCTATATATAGAGTTTATTTAGTAATAGGGGAGTGCTGTGAAATTAATTGTGTGTATACAGGCGGCTCAGTGGTTAGCAGAGTATACGGTGGCTGAGTGGTCAGCAGTGAGTGCGGTGGCTCAGTGGTTAGCAGTGAGTGCGGTGGCTCAGTGGTCAGCAGTGAGTGCGGTGGCTCAGTGGTCAGCAGTCGTAGTGTGCGGTGGTGCTCAGTGGTCAGCAGTGAGTGCGGTGGCTCAGTGGTCAGCAGTGAGTGCGGTGGCTCAGTGGTCAGCAGTGAGTGCGGTGGCTCAGTGGTCAGCAGTGAGTGCGGTGGCTCAGTGGTCAGCAGTGAGTGCGGTGGCTCAGTGGTCAGCAGTGAGTGCGGTGGCTCAGTGGTCAGCAGTGAGTGCGGTGGCTCAGTGGTCAGCAGTGAGTGCGGTGGCTCAGTGGTCAGCAGTGAGTGCGGTGGCTCAGTGGTCAGCAGTGAGTGCGGTGGCTCAGTGGTCAGCAGTGAGTGCGGTGGCTCAGTGGTCAGCAGTGAGTGCGGTGGCTCAGTGGTCAGCAGAGAGTGCGGTGGCTCAGTGGTCAGCAGTGAGTGCAGCACAGGCTGGAGGGGGCAGAGGCTGGAGGGGGAAAGGAGGGAGGAGGCAGAGGAGGCAGAAACTGGAGGGGTTAGAGGAGGGAGGGGTCAGAGGAGGGAGGGGGCGGAGGCTGGGGGGCAGAGGAGAGCGGAGGCTGGGGGGGCAGAGGAGAGCAGAGGCTGGGGGGCAGAGGAGAGCAGAGGCTGGGGGGGCAGAGGAGAGCGGAGGCTGGGGGGGCAGAGGAGAGCGGAGGCTGGGGGGGCAGAGGAGAGCGGAGGCTGGGGGGGCAGAGGAGAGCGGAGGCTGGGGGGGCAGAGGAGAGCGGAGGCTGAGGGGCAGAGGAGAGCGGAGGCTGGGGGGGCAGAGGAGAGCAGAGGCTGGGGGGGCAGAGGAGAGCGGAGGCTGGGGGGGCAGAGGAGAGCGGAGGCTGGGGGGGCAGAGGAGAGCGGAGGCTGGGGGGGCAGAGGAGGGGGGAAGGCTGGGGGGCAGAGGAGAGGCTGGGGGGTCAGAGGAGAGCGGAGGCTGGGGGGTCAGAGGAGAGCGGAGGCTGGGGGGTCAGAGGAGAGCGGAGGCTGGGGGGTCAGAGGAGAGCGGAGGCTGGGGGGTCAGAGGAGAGCGGAGGCTGGGGGGTCAGAGGAGAGCGGAGGCTGGGGGGTCAGAGGAGAGCGGAGGCTGGGGGGGTCAGAGGAGAGCGGAGGCTGGGGGGTCAGAGGAGAGCGGAGGCCGGGGGGTCAGAGGAGAGCGGGAGGCCGGGGGGTCAGAGGAGAGCGGAGGCCGGGGGGTCAGAGGAGAGCGGAGGCCGGGGGGTCAGAGGAGAGCGGAGGCCGGGGGGTCAGAGGAGAGCGGAGGCCGGGGGGTCAGAGGAGAGCGGAGGCTGGGGGGGGCAGAGGAGAGCGGAGGCTGGGGGGGGCAGAGGAGAGCGGAGGCTGGGGGGGCAGAGGAGAGCGGAGGCTGGGGGGGCAGAGGATAACGGAGGCTGGAGGGCTGAACACTCACTGGGCTGTTGGCGGTCAGCGGCAAGGCTGGCGGCGGTTCCGGAGGCCGGCCCCGGAGTGCGGGCGGGGCTAGCTCCGTGATGGAGGAGAGTCACCGGGTGTGTGGAGAGAGTGGCAGGACTGGGAGCGGTGCCGGCGGAGGCCGCACACCGGAGTGTGGGCCGGTCCGGGCCGGTTCCCGCATGATGGTGGGCGCAGAGCAGGCTGTGTGCGGAGCCAGTGGCGGGATGGCGGTCCCTGATGGAGAGTGGGCGGTGAGCAGCAGGGCTGTGGGCCGGATGTGGGTGGGCGCAGACGGGGCTCTGTGCAGGGCCGGTGGCGGGATAACGGGGAGTGGTGGCGCTTTAGCGCCCACGGCGAGGCGCTGTGCCATTTTGTCAGCGGCTCGCGGTGAGCGCTATGCGCTCACCGCTCGTGGGTCTGGTACTTCCGGTTCCGGTCTTTGACACAGGGCGCAGGCCATCACGGAAGTTGAGCGGATTGGCGGGAAGTGGCCTTCGGTTTTTATATATAAGATATATATATAGCAGTAAGATGGTATATGGTGGTAATTAGAGCACATGTATAGCAGCACTATAGTATATGGCGGTAGATTATAGTAAATGTATAGCAGCACTATAGTATATGGCGGTACATTACAGTACATGTATAGCAGCACTATAGTATATGGTGGTACATTATAGCACATGTATAGCAGCACTATGGTATATGGCGGTACATGACAGTACATGTATAGCAGTGCTATGGTATATGGCGGTACATTACAGTACATGTATAGCAGCACTATGGTATATGGCAGTACATTATAGCACATGTATAGCAGCACTCTGGTATATGGCAATACTGCGGTGACCGCGGTCCCCCACTCCTCCTGGCCCCCGGTCGTCCACAGTAAAATAAAAAAATCCTCAGTGAGGATACTCACCTGTCCGGCGGCTCGCTCCGCCTCCGCCTTGTAGGTCCTACAGGCCTTTAGGACCTGTAGTTGCCTGGGCAAGCAATCAGCTGAGGAGGTGAGGGGGGGCAGGATTGTGTTGGGGGGGCAGAATGGAGCGAGTGGGGAAAGAGTATGGAGGCGGGGCAACAGGATGGAGGCGGGGCAACAGGATGGAGGCGGGGCAACAGGATGGAGGCGGGGGGGCAGGATGGAGGCGGGGGGGCAGGATGGAGCGAGCGGGGCAGGATGGAGGCGGGGGAGCAAGAAGAGCGGGGGGCAGGATGGATTGAGCGGGGCAGGATGGAGGCGGAGGAGCAGGATGAAGCCGAAGGGGCAGGATTGAGCAGGATGGAGCGGGAGGAGCAGGATGGAGGCAGATGAGCAGAATGGAGCAAGCGGGGCAGGATGAGTAAGCGTGAGGGCAGGATGGAGGCGGGGGAGCAAGAACAGCGGGGGTGAGGATGGAGCGAGCAGGGCAGGATGGAGCGAGCGGGGCAGGATGGAGCGAGCGGGGCAGGATGGAGCGAGCGGGGCAGGATGGAGCGAGCGGGGCAGGATGGAGCGAGCGGGGCAGGATGGAGCGAGCGGGGCAGGATGGAGCGAGCGGGGCAGGATGGAGCGAGCGGCATGGGCGAGGGGCAGGATGGAGCGAGCGGGGCAGGATGGAGCGAGCGGGGCAGGATGGAGCGAGCGGGGCAGGATGGAGTGAGGGGGCAGGATGGGTGAGCGGGGCGGCAGGATGGAGGGGGCGGCAGGATGGAGGGTGGCGGAGCAGGATGGAGGGGGCGGAGCAGGATGGAGGGGGCGGGCAGGATGGAGGGGGCGGGGCAGGATGGAGGGGGCGGTGGCAGGATGGAGGGGGCGGGGCAGGAGGATGGGGGGGGGCAGGATGGAGACGGAGGGGCAGGATGGAGACGGAGGGGCAGGATGGAGACGGAGGGGCAGGATGGAGACGGAGGGGCAGGATGGAGGTGAGTGGCGCAGGATGGACAGAGCGAGGCAGGATGGAGAAGGCAGGGCAGGATGGAGGCGGCAGGGCAGGATGGAGATGGCAGGGCAGGATGGTGGTGGGGGAGGGGGGAGGATGTAGGGGGCGGGGCAGGATGTTGGCGGGGGGTGAGGATGGTGGTGGGGGTGCGGGATGGAGTCGGGGGGGCAGGATGGTGTTGGGGGGCAGGATGGATAGGGGGGGCAGGATGGATAGGGGGGGCAGGATGGAGGCGCTCCTCCTGACCCCTTCCGCTCCCCGCGGCACCCGTCCCTCTGGGCCTCCAGTCTCTGCGGCCGCCCTCCCTCTGGGGCTGCACACCCCCCTCCCCTTCATGGTGATAATAAAAATAAAAAAACCTCAGTGAGGATACTTACCCTGCGGCGGCTCGCTCCACCCGTCTTGTAGGTGGCAGGACAGGAGCTGTCGTTGGCTGGGAAACCGATCTGCTGGGGGTGAGTGGGCAAAGCGGGGGTCAGTGGGCAGAGTGGGGGATGAGTGGGAAGAGCAGGGGTTAGTGGGCAGAGTCATTGGGCAGAGCAGGGGTCAGTGGGCATAATCAGTAGTCAGAGCAGGGTCAGTAGGCAGAGCTGGGGTCTGTGGGCAGAGCTGGGGTCAGTGGGCATGGTCAGTAGCCAGAGGGGGGGGGTAGGTAGGCAGAGCAGGGTCAGAGGGCAGAGCGGGGGTGAGTGGGCAGAGTGGGGGGTGAATGGGCAGAGCATGGTCAGTGAGCAGGATTGGGGCATCAGTGGTCAGAGCAGGGTCATAGCGGGGGTCAGTGGTCAGAGCAGGGGTTAATGGGCAGTGATTGGGCAGAGCAGGGGTCAGTGGGCACAGTCAGTAGGCACAGCAGGGGTTAGTGGGAAAAATCAGTGGGTAGAGCAGGGGTGAGTGGGCAGAGCAGGGGTGAGTGGGCACAGTCAGTGAGCAGAGCAGGGGTCAGCGGGCAGAGCGGGGGTGAGTGGGCAGAGCAGGGTTTAGTGGGCATAGCAAGGGTTATTGGGCACAGTCAGTGGGCAGAACAGGGGTTAGTGGGCAGAGCGGCGGTCAGTGGGCACAGTGAGTGGGCAGAGAAGGGTGAGTGGGTAGAGCATGGGTGAGTGGGCACGGTCAGTTGGCAGAGCAGGGGTCAGTGGGCATGGTGAAAGGGCAGAGCGGGGGGTGAGTGAACAGAGGGTGGTCAGTGGGCAGGCCAGGGTGAGTGGTAAAAGCAGGGGCGAGTGGGCAGAGCGGGGGTGAGTGGGCAGAGCGGGAGTAAATGAGCAGAGCAGGGTCAGTAGGCAGTGTGAGGGGTCAGTGGCCAGAGCATGGTCAGTGGGCAGTGTGAGGGGTAAGTGGGCATAGCATGTTCAGTGGGCAGTGTGAGGCGTGAGTGGGCAGTGTGAGGGGTCAGTGGGCAGTGTGAGGGGTCAGTGGGCAGAGCAGGGTCAGTGTGAGGGGTGAGTGGGCAGAGCAGGGTCAGTGGGGTGTGTGAGGGGTCAGTGGGCAGAGCAGGGTGAGTGGGCATTGAGGGGTCAGTGGGCAGAGCATGTTCAGTGGGCAGAGGAGGGTCAGTGGGCAGTGTGAGGGGTCAGTGGGCTGAGCAGGGTGAGTGGGCAGAGCAGGGTCAGTGAGGGGTCAGTGGGCAGAGCAGGGTCAGTGTGAGGGGTCAGTGGGGGGTGAGTAGGCAGAGCAGGATGAGTGGCCAGTGTGAGGGGTCAATGGGGCGAGCAGGGTGAGTGGGCAGAGCATGGTCAGTGGGCATAATGGTGGGTGAGTGGACAGAGAGGGGGTGAGTGAGCAGAGAGGGGGTGAGTGGGCAGAATGTGGGTGAGGGGGCAGAGAGGGGGTGAGTGGGCAGAGTTTGGGGGTGAGTGGTCAGAGTGGGGGTCAGTGGTCAGAGTGGGGGTCAGTGGGCAGAGCAGGGGCAGAGTGGGGGTGAGGGGGGCAGAGGGGGTGAGTGGGCAGAGTTGGGGGGTGAGTGGGCAGAGTTGGGGGGTGAGTGGGCAGAGTTGGGGTCAGTGGTCAGAGTGGGGGTGAGTGGGCAGGGTCAGAGTGGGGGTCAATGGTCAGAGTGGGGGTGGGTGGGCAGAGCAGGGTCAGGGGCAGAGTGGGGGTCAGTGTGCAGAGTGGGGGTGAGGGGGCAAAGAGGGGGTCAGGGGGAAGAGTAGGGGGGTGAGTGGGCAGAGTTTGGGGGTGAGTGGGCAGAGTGAGGGTCAGTGGTCAGAGTGGGGGTGAGTGGGCAGAGCAGGGTCAGGGGCAGAGAGAGGGTCAGTGTGCAGAGTGGGGGTGAGGGGGCAGAGAGGGGTTCAGGGGGAAGAGTAGGGGGGTGAGTGGGCAGAGTTTGGGGGTGAGTGGGCAGAGTGGGGGCCAGTGGTCAGAGTGGGGGTCAGTGGGCAGAGCAGGGGCAGAGTGGGGGTCAGTGTGCAGAGTGGGGGTGAGGGGGGCAGAGAGGGGTTCAGGGGGAAGAGTAGGGGGGTGAGTGGGCAGAGTTTGGGGGTGAGTGGGCAGAGTGGGGGCCAGTGGTCAGAGTGGGGGTCAGTGGGCAGAGCAGTGGCAGAGTGGGAGTCAGTGTGCAGAGTGGGGGTGAGTGGGCAGGGTCAGGGGCAGAGTGGGGGTCAGTGGGCAGAGCAGGGGGTGAGGGGGGCAGAGGGGGTGAGTGGGCAGAGTTGGGGGGTGAGTGGGCAGAGTTGGGGTCAGTGGTCAGAGTGGGGGTCAGTGGTCAGAGTGGGGGTCAGTGGGCAGAGCAGGGTCAGGGGCAGAGTGGGGGTCAGTGGGCAGAGTGGGGGTGAGGGGGCAGAGTGGGGGTGAGGGGGCAGGAGAGGGGGTCAGGGGGAAGAGTAGGGGGGTGAGTGGGCAGAGTTTGGGGGTGAGTGGGCAGAGTGGGGGCCAGTGGTCAGAGTGGGGGTCAGTGGGCAGAGCAGGGGCAGAGTGGGGGTGAGGGGGGCAGAGAGAGGGTGAGGGGGCAGAGTTGGGGGGTGAGTGGTCAGAGTGGGGGTCAGGGGCAGAGAGGGGTTCAGGGGGAAGAGTAGGGGGGTGAGTGGGCAGAGTGGGGGCCAGTGGTCAGAGTGGGGGTCAGTGGGCAGAGCAGGGTCAGAGTGGGGGTCAGTGGGCAGAGTGGGGGTGAGGGGGCAGAGAGGGGGTCAGGGGGAAGAGTAGGGGGGTGAGTGGGCAGAGTTTGGGGGTGAGTGGGCAGAGGTGGGGGCCAGTGGTCAGAGTGGGGGTCAGTGGGCAGAGCAGGGGCAGAGTGGGGGTGAGGGGGGCAGAGAGGGGGTGAGTGGTCAGAGTGGGGGTCAGGGGCAGAGTGGGGGTCAGTGGTCAGTGTGGGGGTGGGTGGTCAGAGTGGGGGTCAGGGGCAGAGTGGGGGTCAGTGGTCAGTGTGGGGGTGGGTGGTCAGAGTGGGCGTCAGGGGCAGAGTGGGGGTCAGTGGTCAGTGTGGGGGTGGGTGGTCAGTGTGGGGGTCAGGGGCAGAGTGAGGGTCAGTGGTCAGTGTGGGGGTGGGTGGGCAGAGCGGGGGTGAGGAGATCGTGGGTCAGTGTGCAGCGCAGGGGGATGAATAGGCAGAGTAGGTGAGATCGGGACAGGACCTTTGATGACGTCACGGTCATGTGATATGTGACTCCACCCATCATCGTGACGTCATCAGAGGTCCTCAAGCCCCATGAATAGAGATCGTGGCTGGCTGGAGGGAGCTGTGGTAAGAGGCGGGGGGGTGACCGGAGAGTGGGGGGGTGACAGGAGAGTGGAGGGCGGCTATGGTGACAGGCAGGGGGGTGATGGGGCAGCGGGGGGAAGTGTTGTGACAGGCGGGGAGCGCGGGCAGTGGAGGATGGCTATGGTGACAGGCAGGGGGGTGATGGGGCAGCAGGGCTGTGGGCCGGATGTGGGTGGGCGCAGACGGGGCTCTGTGCAGGGCCGGTGGCTGGGGCTCTGTGGGTCTGGTGCTTCCGGTTCCGGTGTTTGACACAGGAGGGAGGCCATCACGGAAGCGGAAGCGGATTTTGGGCGGAAGTGGCCTTCGGGTTTTATATAATAGATAATAGATAATACTGCCCCTATGTACAAGAATATAACTACTATAATACTGCTCCTATGTACAAGAATATAACTACTATAATACTGCTCCTATGTACAAGAATATAACTACTATAATACTGCCCCTATATACAAGAATATAACTACTATAATACTGCCCCTATGTACAAGAATATAACTACTATAATACTGCTCCTATGTACAAGAATATAACTACTATAATACTGCTCCTATGTACAGGAATATAACTACTATAATACTGCTCCTATATACAAGAATATAACTACTATAATACTGCTCCTATATACAAGAATATAACTACTATAATACTGCTCCTATGTACAAGAATATAACTACTATAATACTGCCCCTATGTACAAGAATATAACTACTATAATACTGCTCCTATATACAAGAATATAACTACTATAATACTGCTCCTATGTACAAGAATATAACTACTATAATATTGTCCCTATGTACAAGAATATAACTACTATAATACTGCCCCTATATACAAGAATATAACTACTATAATACTGCTCCTATGTACAAGAATATAACTACTATAATACTGCCCCTATATACAAGAATATAACTACTATAATACTGCCCCTATGTACAAGAATATAACTACTATAATACTGCTCCTATGTACAAGAATATAACTACTATAATACTGCTCCTATGTACAGGAATATAACTACTATAATACTGCTCCTATATACAAGAATATAACTACTATAATACTGCTCCTATATACAAGAATATAACTACTATAATACTGCTCCTATGTACAAGAATATAACTACTATAATACTGCCCTATGTACAAGAATATAACTACTATAATACTGCTCCTATATACAAGAATATAACTACTATAATACTGCTCCTATGTACAAGAATATAACTACTATAATATTGTCCTATGTACAAGAATATAACTACTATAATACTGCCCCTATGTACAAGAATATAACTACTATAATACTGCTTCTATGTACAAGAATATAACTACTATAATACTGCTCCTATATACAAGAATATAACTACTATAATACTGCTCCTATATACAAGAATATAACTACTATAATACTGCTCCTATATACAAGAATATAACTACTATAATACTGCTCCTATATACAAGAATATAACTACTATAATACTGTCCCTATGTACAAGAATATAACTACTATAATACTGCCCCTATGTACAAGAATATAACTACTATAATACTGCTCCTATGTACAAGAATATAACTACTATAATACTGCCCCTATATACAAGAATATGACTACTATAATACTGCCCCTATATACAAGAATATAACTACTATAATACTGCTCCTATATACAAGAATATAACTACTATAATACTGCCCCTATGTACAAGAATATAACTACTATAATACTGCCCCTATATACAAGAATATGACTACTATAATACTGCCCCTATATACAAGAATATAACTACTATAATACTGCTCCTATATACAAGAATATAACTACTATAATACTGCCCCTATATACAAGAATATAACTACTATAATACTGCCCCTATATACAAGAATATAACTACTATAACGCTTGATCTTTTGGAGACATTGAAGTGATGTATTTATTTCCAGATTCTGCTGATTCCCAGACCTGACTGATGACCTTTCTTCATCTTAATGTTTCGGGGTTATGGACGCGGCGGCTCCTGCAGGTTCTCAGTGCAGATTTCAGGACGTCACATTTATTTTTTACTTTATGAACATTTTTATTCCAGAGCGCGAATGATTGTGAGAACATTGAAACAAAAACATGGAAAAAGCCGTGTCCGGTGTATTTAGATACATTGTGACAATATTTGGGTTCTCGGGATATAAGTACTGGGAAAATGGTCCCGTCCTGACGTTCCGGTGATTAATGTCGCCGTATATTTAGATATTTTGCCATTTTTTTAGACACATGCGTGATTCTATAGGATAAACATGTGAGTGTGTAACTGATAGGAGGAAATGTATAATCTGTGCTCAACTTTATAGCTTTAGTGCTTCTATCTTTGTTGTTTGGAGGGAAGGTAAATTCACAGAACAGTTTATACAGAAAGAAGCAAAGATGTAGCTACATATTATCTCTGCCTGCAGACACCACTAGAGGGCGCAAACCGCATAGACATCATATCAGTCTACAGTGAGCTCCCACTAGTGGTGGCTGCAAATCTGCAGACCCCCATTATTACACTCCACAGACACCCCATTATTACACCACACAGACACCCCATTATTACACCCCACAGATGATCAGATGCTCCATTATTACACCCCATAATACATCACTACTTATACCTCCACAGATACACCACATTATTACACCACACAGACACCATTATTACACCCCACAGACACCCCATTATTACACCCCACAGACGCCCCATTATTACACCACACAGACACCCCATTATTACACCCCACAGACCGCCCCATTATTACACTTCACAGACTGCCCTATTATTACACCCCACAGATGCCCCGTTATTACACCCCACAGACCCCCATTATTACACTCCATAGATACCACACAGACCCCCATTATTCAACCCCACAGACCTCCTATCATCAAAGCCCACAGACCCCCCATTATTACACCCCACAGACACCCCATTATTACACCCCACAGACCCCCCATTATTACTCTCCACAGACCCCCATTACTACAGTCCATAGATACCCCACAGGCCCCCCATTATTACATCCACAGACTTTCCATCATCAAAGCCAACAGACCCCCATTATTACACACCGCAGACCCTAATTATTACACCTCACAGACCCGCATTATTACACCCACAATCCCTCATTATTACACTCTGAAATGCCGCATTATTACACTCCACAGTTACCCCATTATTACTCCCCACAGACACCCCTATACTACACCTCACAGACCCCCCCATTATTACACCCCAATTCAATACCCCACAGACCCCCCATTATTACAGTCCACAGACCCATTATTACACCTCACAGACCCCCCATTTTTACTCCCCATGACCCCCAATACTACACCCCACAGACCTCCATTATTATGTTCAACAGATCCCGCATTATTACACCCCACAGACCCCCCATTGTTACACCCCACAGACCCCCCATTGTTACACCCCACAGACCCCCCATTATTACACCCCACACATGCCCCATTATTACACCCCACAGACCCTCCATTGATACACCCCACAGACCCCCCATTATTACACCCCACAGATGATCAGATGCTCCATTATTACACCCCACAGACATCACTTTATTACACTCCACAGATGCCCCCATTATTACACCCCACACATGCCCCATTATTACACCCCACAGACCCCCATTATTACACCCCACAGACCCTCCATTGATACACCCCACAGACCATCCATTGATACACCCCACAGACCCCCCATTATTACACCCCACAGATGATCAGATGCTCCATTATTACACCCCACAGACATCACTTTATTACACTCCACAGATGCCCCCATTATTACACCCCACACATGCCCCATTATTACACCCCACAGACCCCCATTATTACACCCCACAGACCCTCCATTGATACACCCCACAGACCATCCATTGATACACCCCACAGACCCCCCATTATTACACCCCACAGATGATCAGATGCTCCATTATTACACCCCACAGACATCACTTTATTACACTCCACAAATGCCCCCATTATTACACCCCACACATGCCCCATTATTACACCCCACAGACCCCATTATTACACCCCACAGACCATCCATTGATACACCACACAGACCCCCCATTATTACACCCCACAGATGATCAGATGCTCCATTATTATACCCCACAGACATCACTTTATTACACTCCACACATGCCCCATTATTACACCCCACAGACCCCCATTATTACACCCCACAGACCCCCATTATTACACCACACAGACACCCCATTATTACATCCCACAGACCTCCATTATTACACCCCACAGACCCCCATTATTACACCCCACAGTCACAGACCCCCCCATTATTACACTGCACAGACCCCCCATTATTACATCCCACAGAGCCCCATTATTACACCCCACAGACCCCCCATTGTTACACCCCACAGACCCCCCATTGTTACACCCCACAGACCCCCCATTATTACACCCCACACATGCCCCATTATTACACCCCACAGACCCTCCATTGATACACCCCACAGACCCCCCATTATTACACCCCACAGATGATCAGATGCTCCATTATTACACCCCACAGACATCACTTTATTACACTCCACAGATGCCCCCATTATTACACCCCACACATGCCCCATTATTACACCCCACAGACCCCCATTATTACACCCCACAGACCCTCCATTGATACACCCCACAGACCATCCATTGATACACCCCACAGACCCCCCATTATTACACCCCACAGATGATCAGATGCTCCATTATTACACCCCACAGACATCACTTTATTACACTCCACAGATGCCCCCATTATTACACCCCACACATGCCCCATTATTACACCCCTCAGACCCCCATTATTACACCCCACAGACCCTCCATTGATACACCACACAGACCCCCCATTATTACACCCCACAGATGATCAGATGCTCCATTATTATACCCCACAGACATCACTTTATTACACTCCACAGATGCCCCCATTATTACACCCCACACATGCCCCATTATTACACCCCACAGACCCCCATTATTACACCCCACAGACCCCCATTATTACACCACACAGACACCCCATTATTACATCCCACAGATCCCCATTATTACACCCCACAGACCCCCATTATTACACCCCACAGTCACAGACCCCCCCATTATTACACTGCACAGACCCCCATTATTACATCCCACAGAGCCCCATTATTACACCCCACAGACCCCCTCTCCTCAGCTCGCAGCCCCCCTGCTGTTATTTTTACTTCGCTCTCTTCCTTTTGCCATTTAAAGTCTAAAATCATAAAACCCGCTACATTGTGCCGAGATCGTGACCGACGCCGAAACCTTAATTATGGGAAATTTAGTAGTGACGCCACTGACTCCAGTCATCACATCTATAACCTCCAGTCTAAATGAGAAAATAAAAAAGGCCTCGTGTTTCTTCAGTTTTGCAAGTGACTGAAGTGACTGAAGTGACTGAAATAACTGAAATGTCTGAAGTGACTGAAATGATTAAAGTGACTAAAGTGACTGAAATTACTGAAATTACTAAAGTGACTGATGTGACTAAAGTGACTGATGTGACTGATGTGACTGAAATGACTGAACTGACTGATGTGACTGATGTGACTGAAATGACTGAAGTGACTGATGTGACTGATGTGACTGAAATGACTGAAATGACTGATGTGACTGATGTGACTGATGTGACTGATGTGACTGAAGTTACTGAAGTGACTGATGTGACTGAAATGACTGAAGTGACTGATGTGACTGATGTGACTGATGTGACTGAAGTGACTGAAATGACTGAAGTGACTGATGTGACTGATGTGACTGATGTGACTGAAGTGACTGAAATGACTGATGTGACTGATGTGACTGAAGTGACTGATGTGACTGAAGTGACTGATGTGACTGATGTGACTGAAGTGACTGATGTGACTGATGTGACTGATGTGATTGATGTGACTGATGTGACTGAAGTGACTGCTGTGATTGATGTGACTAATGTGACTGAAGTGACTGAAATGGCTGAAATGACTGAAGTGACTGAAATGACTGATGTGACTGATGTGACTGAAGTGACTGATGTGACTGAAGTGACTGATGTGACTGATGTGACTGAAGTGACTGATGTGACTGAAGTGACTGATGTGACTGATGTGATTGATGTGACTGATGTGACTGATGTGACTGAAGTGACTGATGTGACTAAAGTGACTGCAGTGACTGATGTGATTGATGTGACTGAAGTGACTGCAGTGACTGATGTGACTGATGTGACAGAAGTGACTGATATGACTGAAGTGACTGATGTGACTGATGTGACTGAAATAACTGAAGTGACTGAAATGATTGAAATGTCTGAAGTGACTGATGTGACTGATGTGACTGAAGTGACTGAAATAACTGAAGTGACTGAAATGATTGAAATGTCTGAAGTGACTGATGTGACTGATGTGACTGAAGTGACTGATGTGACTGATGTGACTGATGTGACTGATGTGACTGAAGTGACTGATGTGACTGATGTGACTGATGTGACTGATGTGACTGAAGTGACTGATGTGACTGAAGTGACTGCAGTGACTGATGTGATTGATGTGACTGAAGTGACTGATGTGACTGATGTGACAGAAGTGACTGATATGACTGAAGTGACTGATGTGACTGATGTGACTGAAATAACTGAAGTGACTGAAATGATTGAAATGTCTGAAGTGACTGATGTGACTGAAATGACTAAAGTGACTAAAGTGACTGATGTGACTGATGTGACTGATGTGACTGAAGTGACTGAAGGGACTGAAATGGCTGAAATGACTGATGTGACTGAAATTACTAAAGTGACTGATGTGACTGAAATGACTGAAATGACTGAAATGGCTGAAATGACTGAAGTGACTGATGTGACTGAAATGGCTGAAATGACTGTGACTAAAGTGACTGAAGTGACTGATGTGACTGAAATGGCTGAAATGACTGTGACTAAAGTGACTGAAGTGACTGATGTGACTGAAATGGCTGAAGTGACTGAAGTGATTGATGTGACTGAAGTGACTGATGTGACTGAAGTGACTGAAATGGCTGAAATGACTGTGACTAAAGTGACTGAAGTGACTGATGTGACTGAAATGACTGAAGTGACTGATGTGACTGAAGTGACTGAAGTGACTGAAGTGACTGATGTGACTGAAATGACTGAAGTGACTGATGTGACTGAAATAACTGAAGTGACTGATGTGACTGAAGTGACTGAAATGACTGAAGTGACTAATGTAACTGATGTGACTGAAATGACTGATGTGACTGAAATGACTGAAACAACTGAAGTGACTGAAATGACTGAAATGACTGAAATGACTGAAGTGACTGATGTGACTGAAATGACTGATCTGACTGAAATGTCTGAAGTGACTGATGTGACTGAAGGTACCTTTACACGCCACAACTTTTGGCGGCGATCGGAGCCAACCGAACGTGCGCGTGCACGTCTTTCTCGGTTGCCTCCAAACGCCGAAGGCGCATTTACACGCCGCAATTGCGCCCTCAACCTAACATGATGTGTAGTCCCGGAAGTTCCCACACCAACATTGGGAAACATCCGGTTGACTCCTGACGCCGCTTCAGACGCCGCAATCCCCAAAGGAATGTGGCCGTACATGTTCAGTGCCGCAAGAACACAGGCGTGACACACTGGTGTATTCTGCACCCTAAACACGCTGATTGGACAACGCAATAGCGTCATGATTGGCCAGCCTGCGCAGGAAGGCTGGCTAGTACATGACGCCATTGCAATTGTGTAGTGTGAATGGACAGCTGTTCAAATATGTCGCCCTGTGAAGGAACAGCCAATGGAAACACAGTAGCCCCCACCAATCATCGCTGGGGGGGGGGGGCAGTATCCAGCACGCTGTGGTACGCCTCCGGGAAATCAGTAGGCGACACAGATTCCATCCCTATCGCCCCTTCACACGCCGAAACCAGGGGAAATCACCTTCAGGGTTGCGTCTGGTTTTTGAACAATGCTCTGAAATCGCAACCGGGAGCAACTTTAAAAATCACCACCGGGTTCAACATATACACACCGCAACTTCATAGCAATTTCAGGGCAACGATGACGCAACTCCTGATTGCCTCTCAGTTTCTACACCGTAGTTGCGGCGTGTAAAGGTACCTTGAAGTGACTGACTGAAATGACTGAAGTGACTGAAGTGACTGAAATGACTGAAGTGACTGAAGTGACTGAAATGACTGAAGTGACTAAAGTGATTGATGTGACTGAAGTGACTGAAATGACTGAAATGACTGAAGTGACTGATGTGACTGAAGTGACTGAAATGACTGAAGTGACTGAAGTGACTGATGTGACTGAAGTGACTGAAATGACTAAAGTGACTGAAGTGACTGAAATGACTGAAGTGACTGAAATGACTGAAATGACTGAAAAGACTGAAATGACTGAAAGGACAGAAATGACTGATGTGACTGAAATGACTGAAGTGACTGAAATGACTGAAGTGACTGATGTGACTGAAATGACTGAAGTGACTGAAATGACTGAAATGACTGATGTGACTGAAATGACTGAAATGACTGATGTGACTGAAATGACTGAAGTGACTGAAATGACTGAAGTGACTGATGTGACTGAAATGACTGAAGTGACTGAAATGACTGAAATGGCTGAAATGACTGAAATGGCTGAAATGACTGATGTGACTGAAATGACTGAAGTGACTGAAATGACTGAAATGACTGATGTGACTGAAATGACTGAAATAACTGAAGTGACTGATGTGACTGAAATGACCGATGTGACTGATGTGACTGAAATGACTGATCTATATATATCAATAAATGACGGCATCACCTCAAGGTGATGCCGTCATTTATTGATATATATAGTATAATTTTTTTGACGAGCTCCCTTTCCCCTCCCCCAGCCCAGTGGCTGTGACCTGACTCCATCCTGCTGTAGCCCCAGTCCACAGACACACTATACCAGCAGGTTTTAATTGCAACTCACAGACATAAAAATCTCAAACTAGCAACTACATACCGCATGAAGCACTAGTGCGTTAGGACCCGGTAGGTAGAGAGCACTTTGTCGCAGTTACCGGGCTCTTCCCCAATAGCTATTGTTGAAGCTAAGACTCTCTTTTTTTCCTTATATTCTATAGCAGCATTTACTGTGTTTCATTGTCATATATACCACCTTAGCTATACATAGCCTTAAACATAGCCATATGCTTGTTCATTTACATCATGATCAGTGTTGCGGCAATTAATCTCTTTATTCATGAAATGACTGATCTGACTGAAATGTCTGAAGTGACTGAAGTGACTGATCTGACTGAAATGACTGAAATGACTGAAGTGACTGATGTGACTGATGTGACTGAAGTGACTGATGTGACTGAAGTGACTCATGTGACTGAAGTGACTGATGTGACTGAAGTGACTGATGTGACTGAAGTGACTGATGTGACTGAAGGTACCTTTACATGTCACAACTTTTGGCGGCGATCGGAGCCAACCGAACGTGCACGTGCACGTCTTTCTCGGTTGCCTCCAAACGCCGAAGGCGCATTTACACTCCGCAATTGCGCCCTCAACCTAATGTGATGTGTAGTCCCGGAAGTTCCCACATCAACACTGGGAAACATCCGGTTGACTCCTGACGCCGCTTCACACGCCGCAATCCCCAAAGGAATGTGGCCGTACATGTTCAGTGCCGCAAGAACATAGGCGTGACAGACTTGTGTTTTCTGCACCCTAAACACGCTGATTGGACAACGCAATAGCGTCATGATTGGCCAGCCTGCGCAGGAAGGCTGGCTAATACATGACGCCATTGCAATTTTGTAGTGTGAATGGACAGTTCTTCAAATATGTCGCCCTGTGAAGGAACAGCCAATGGAAACACAGTAGCCCCCACCAATCATCGCTGGGGGGGGGGGCAGTATCCAGCACGCTGTGGTACGCCTCCGGGAAATCACTAGGCGACGCTGATTCTATCCCTATCGCCCCTTCACACGCCGAAACCAGGGGAAATCACCTTCAGGGTTGCGTCTGGTTTTTGAACAATGCTCTGAAATCGCAACCGGGAGCAACTGCGAAAATCACCACCGGGTTCAACATATACACACCGCGCAATTTCAGGGCAACGATGACGCAACTCCTGATTGCCTCTCAGTTTCTACACCGTAGTTGCGGCGTGTAAAGGTACCTTGAAGTGAATGACTGAAATGACTGATGTGACTGAAGTGACTGAAATGACTGAAATGACTGAAATTAGTGAAGTGACTGAAGTGACTGAAATGACTGAAATGACTGATGTGACTGAAATGACTGAAATGACTGAAGTGACAGAAATGACTGAAGTGACAGAAATGACTGATGTGACTGAAATGACTGAAGTGACTGAAATGACTGATGTGACTGAAATGACTGAAATGACTGATGTGACTGAAATGACTGAAGTGACTGAAATGACTGAAATGGCTGATGTGACTGAAATGACTGAAGTGAGTGAAATGACTGATGTGACTGAAATGACTGATGTGACTGAAATCACTGAAATGTCTGAAGTGACTGATGTGACTGAAATGACTGACGTGACTGAAGTGACTGACGTGACTCACATCGCCTGGAACTGGGCAGTGATGAAAACGATCTCACCATATATGAGGAAATTAGTCACTATATGGCGGTATTATTTACCCACTGGTATCATTGGCAGCTTCATTGAGCATTGAATGGTAAGATCGTGCAGAAATATGATAGGAGTATCATCTATTGGGTGTGTTATGCAGTATTATTAGGATATTGTATGAAAGTATTATTCATCAATTATTTGGTGCCGCGGTATTAATTAGACACTGGCAGTAATGCTGTAATCAAAGATAGAATGGTATTGCTGTATAAAACAGTTACTGGAGCATTATATTAGCATAATTTATCATTATTTTAATTTTTGGCAGTATTCCTTATATATATAGCATTGTATGGCAGTACCAAATAGACAATTTATGTCAGTATTATGTGTAATTTCATGGCAGTATAATACAGGAGGTAACTCAGGATCAGTACAGGATCAGTAATGTAATGTATGTACATAGTGACTGCACCAGCAGAATAGTGAGTGCAGCTCTGGAGTATAATACAGGAGGTAACTCAGGATCAGTAATGTAATGTATGTACACAGTGACTGCACCAGCAGAATAGTGAGTGCAGCTCTGGAGTATAATACAGGAGGTAACTCAGGATCAGTAATGTAATGTATGTACATAGTGACTGCACCAGCAGAATAGTGAGTGCAGCTCTGGAGTATAATACAGGAGGTAACTCAGGATCAGTAATGTAATGTATGTACATAGTGACTGCACCAGCAGAATAGTGAGTGCAGCTCTGGAGGATAATACAGGAGGTAACTCAGGATCAGTAATGTAATGTATGTACACAGCGATTGCACCAGCAGAATAGTGACTGCAGCTCTGGAGTATAAGACAGGAGGTAACTCAGGATCAGTAATGTATGTACACAGTGACTGCACCAGCAGAATAGTGAGCGCAGCTCTGGAGTATAATACAGGCGGTAACTCAGGATCAGTAATGTAATGTATGTACACAGTGACTGCACCAGCAGAATAGTGAGTGCAGCTCTGGAGTATAATACAGGAGGTAACTCAGGATCAGTAATGTAATGTATGTACACAGTGACTGCACCAGCAGAATAGTGAGTGCAGCTCTGGAGTATAATACAGGAGGTAACTCAGGATCAGTAATGTATGTACACAGTGACTGCACCAGCAGAATAGTGAGTGCAGCTCTGGAGTATAATACAGGAGGTAACTCAGGATCAGTAATGTAATGTATGTACACAGTGACTGCACCAGCAGAATAGTGAGTGCAGCTCTGGAGTATAATACAGGAGGTAACTCAGGATCAGTAATGTAATGTATGTACATAGTGACTGCACCAGCAGAATAGTGAGTGCAGCTCTGGAGTATAATACAGGAGGTAACTCAGGATCAGTAATGTAATGTATGTACATAGTGACTGCACCAGCAGAATAGTGAGTGCAGCTCTGGAGTATAATACAGGAGGTAACTCAGGATCAGTAATGTAATATATGTACACAGTGACTGCACCAGCAGAATAGTGAGTGCAGCTCTGGAGGATAATACAGGAGGTAACTCAGGATCAGTAATGTAATGTATGTACACAGCGATTGCACCAGCAGAATAGTGACTGCAGCTCTGGAGTATAAGACAGGAGGTAACTCAGGATCAGTAATGTATGTACACAGTGACTGCACCAGCAGAATAGTGAGCGCAGCTCTGGAGTATAATACAGGCGGTAACTCAGGATCAGTAATGTAATGTATGTACACAGTGACTGCACCAGCAGAATAGTGAGTGCAGCTCTGGAGTATAATACAGGAGGTAACTCAGGATCAGTAATGTAATGTATGTACACAGTGACTGCACCAGCAGAATAGTGAGTGCAGCTCTGGAGTATAATACAGGAGGTAACTCAGGATCAGTAATGTATGTACACAGTGACTGCACCAGCAGAATAGTGAGTGCAGCTCTGGAGTATAAGGGTATGTGCACATCAGTCGTTTTGTGGGCTGCTTTTGGACGTTTTCCATCGGCGTTTTCCGCTCAGTTTTATGTTAATTTATGTTAATCCTATCCTCCGGTTGGATTAACATGCTAGTCAATGGATTTTAGAAAACTCTGTCTTCATTAGAACGGTTTTCTTCTGGTCGTTTTCAGTCAAAACTGAGTTTTATCACCGTTTTCCAAAAATAGAGCAAGTGACTTCTTTCCTCCGTTTTTCCACCGGTTTCAGCTGAACAAGTGTACTAAAAACTCAGTTTTTAAAACCGCTCAGAAAAACCGCCGACAAAACCCAGCAGAAAACGAGCAAAAAACGAGCAAAAAACTAGGGACACTGCTGAGCACAGAAAACTCAGTTTCTGCTAAAAAACCCAGGTTTTTGGACGGTCTGCAGAGATGCACAAACGTCAGATGTGCACATAGCCTAATACAGGAGGTAACTCAGGATCAGTAATGTAATGTATGTATACAGTGACTGCACCAGCAGAATAGTGAGTGCAGCTCTGGAGCATAATACAGGAGGTAACTCAGGATCAGTAATGTAATGTATGTACACAGTGACTGCACCAGCAGAATAGTGAGTGCAGCTCTGGAGTATAATACAGGAGGTAACTCAGGATCAGTAATGTATGTACACAGTGACTGCACCAGCAGAATAGTGAGTGCAGCTCTGGAGTATAATACAGGAGGTAACTCAGGATCAGTAATGTAATGTATGTACACAGTGACTGCACCAGCAGAATAGTGAGTGCAGCTCTGGAGTATAATACAGGAGGTAACTCAGGATCAGTAATGTAATGTATGTACACAGTGACTGCACCAGCAGAATAGTGAGTGCAGCTCTGGAGTATAATACAGGAGGTAACTCAGGATCAGTAATGTAATGTATGTACACAGTGACTGCACCAGCAGAATAGTGAGTGCAGCTCTGCAGTATAATACAGGAGGTAACTCAGGATCAGTAATGTAATGTATGTACACAGTGACTGCACCAGCAGAATAGTGAGTGCAGCTCTGGAGTATAATACAGGAGGTAACTCAGGACCAGTAATGTAATGTATGTACACAGTGACTGCACCAGCAGAATAGTGAGTGCAGCTCTGGAGTATAATACAGGAGGTAACTCAGGATCAGTAATGTAATGTATGTACACAGTGACTGCACCAGCAGAATAGTGAGTGCAGCTCTGGAGTATAATGCAGGAGGTAACTCAGGATCAGTAATGTAATGTATGTACACAGTGACTGCACCAGCAGAATAGTGAGTGCAGCTCTGGAGTATAATACAGGAGGTAACTCAGGATCAGTAATGTAATGTATCTACACAGTGACTGCACCAGCAGAATAGTGAGTGCAGCTCTGGAGTATAATGCAGAGAATATACAGCATCCTTGATTCTCCTTTATTTCTATAGATTAGTCAGTAATGGATAAAGAGTTTATTTGCTGGTTGCGCTCGGTGTCCTTTGCAGCAGACAAGATGAAGGATTCTCTTGTGGAATCGAATGCATTGATTTAAGGCTTAGTCCTGCAGGGACAGAGTTCAGTGACCGGCAGACGACAAGAATATCTTCAAGGTGAAGCTATCAGTGAGTCAAACTGCACTTAAGATGTTACCGAGAACTGAGGATATGTGAGAAAATAACCGAAATCACACAATGATGGGGAGGAAACGGCGACAAATGGCCGCTCGGTACCACTGTGCGAGGGCTGAGACCTTCTCACCATCATTAACAGAAGTATCTGAGCTCTGGTCAGGAACACGTCATCAATGGAACGTCACAAATAATTCTGATATGAAGATGTGTAAGAGATAGGAGATGTGTGAGAGATAGGAGATGTGTGAGGACAAGAAAAGTAAAAAGAACAGGTATTTTTTTTTTAATCAATATCTTCACTAAATATAGTCCAGTTGGGGTAATATGCAATGTGCCTTGTATGTAAACTGAAATAAATGCATCCTTGGTTTTTAGTAGGCTAATATCCCTGGTGTCTGGTGGGCTAATACTAATATCCCTGGTGTCTAGTGGGCTAATAATAATAATATCCCTTGTGTCTAGTGGGCTAATAATAATATCCCTGGTGTTTAGTGGGATAATAATAATATCCCTGGTGTCTAGTGTGCTAATAATAATATCCCTGGTGTCTAGTGGACTGTTAACAATATATCTGGAGTCTTGTGGACTAATAACAATATCCCTAGTGTCTAGTGGACTAATAACAATATGCCTGGTGTCTAGTGGACTAATAACAATATCCCTAGTGTCTAGTGGACTAGTAATAATATCCCTGGTGTCTAGTGGACTAATAATAATATCCCTGGTGTCTAGTGGACTAATAATAATATCCATGGTGTCTAGTGGACTAATAACAATATCCCTGGTGTCTAGTGGACTAATAATAATATCCCTGGTGTCTAGTGGACTAATAATAATATCCCTGGTGTCTAGTGGGCTAATAATAATATCCCTGGTGTCTAGTGGAATAATAATAATATCCCTGGTGTCTAGTCTAGTGGACTAATAACAATATCCCTGATGTCTAGTGGACTAATAACAATATCCCTTGTGTCTAGTGGGCTAATAATAATATCCCTGGAGTCTAGTGGGCTAATAATAATATCCCTGGAGTCTAGTGGGCTAATAATAATAATATCCCTGGTGTCTAGTGGGATAATAATAATAACCCTGGTGTCTACTGGGCTAATAATAATATCCCTGGTGTCTAGTGGACTAATAACAATATCCCTGATGTCTAGTGGACTAATAACAATATCCCTTGTGTCTAGTGGGCTAATAATAATATCCCTGGAGTATAGTGGGCTAATAATAATATCCCTGGAGTCTAGTGGGCTAATAATAATATCCCTGGAGTCTAGTGGGCTAATAATAATAATATCCCTGGTGTCTAGTGGGATAATAATAATAACCCTGGTGTCTACTGGGCTAATAATAATATCCCTGGTGTCTAGTGGACTAATAATAATATCCCTGGAGTCTAGTGGGCTAATAATAATATCCCTGGTGTCTAGTGGGATAATAATAATAACCCTGGTGTCTAGTGGACTGTTAACAATATATCTGGTGTCTTGTGGACTAATAACAATATCCCTGGTGTCTAGTGGACTAATAACAATATGCCTGGTGTCTAGTGGACAAGTAATAATATCCCCGGTGTCTAGTGGACTAATAATATTATCCCTGGAGTCTAGTGGGCTAATACTAATATCCCTGGTGTCTAGTGGGCTGATAATAATATCCCTGGTGTCTAGTGGGCTAATAATAATATCCCTGATGTCTAGTGGACTAATAACAATATCCCTTGTGTCTAGTGGGCTAATAATAATATCCCTGGAGTATAGTGGGCTAATAATAATATCCCTGGAGTCTAGTGGACTAATAACAATATCCCTGGTGTCTAGTGGACTAATAACAATATCCCTTGTGTCTAGTGGACTAATAATAATATCCCTGGTGTCTAGTGGGCTAATAATATCCCTGGAGTCTAGCCTAGTGGACTAATAACAATATCCCTGGTGCCTAGTGGACTAATAACAATATCCCTGGCGTCTAGTGGACTAATAACAATATCCCTGGTGTCTAGTGGGCTAATAATAATATCGCTGGTGTCTAGTGGACTAATACTAATATCCCTGGTGTCTAGTGGACTAATAATAATATTGCTGGTGTCGAGTAGACTAATAATAATATTGCTGGTGTCGAGTAGACTAATAATAATATCGCTGGTGTCTAGTGGGCTAATAATAATAATATTCCTGGTGTCTAGTGGAATAATAATATTATCCCTGGTGTCTAGTGGGCTAATAATAATATCCCTGTGTCTAGTGGGCTAATAATATTATCCCTGGTGTCTAGTCTAGTGGACTAATAACAATATCCCTGGTGTCTAGTGGACTAATAACAATATCCCTTGTGTCTAGTGGACTAATACTAATATCCATGGTGTCTAGTGGACTAATAATAATATTGCTGGTGTCGAGTAGACTAATAATAATATCGCTGGTGTCTAGTGGGCTAATAATAATAATATCCCTGGTGTCTAGTGGAATAATAATATTATCCCTGGTGTCTAGTGGGCTAATAATAATATCCCTGGTGTCTAGTGGACTAATAATAATATTGCTGGTGTCGAGTAGACTAATAATAATATTGCTGGTGTCGAGTAGACTAATAATAATATCGCTGGTGTCTAGTGGGCTAATAATAATAATATCCCTGGTGTCTAGTGGAATAATAATATTATCCCTGGTGTCTAGTGGGCTAATAATAATATCCCTGGTGTCTAGTGGGCTAATAATATTATCCCTGGTGTCTAGTGGACTAATAATATTATCCCTTGTGTCTAGTGGGCTGATAATAATATCCCTGGTGTCTAGTGGACTAATAATAATATCCCTGGTGTCTAGTGGACTGATTATTATCATCCCACTAGACTTCAGGGATATTATTATGACCCTGGTGTCTAGGGGGCTAATAATAATATCCAGCACAGGTTTTATAAGCTTTCTCTCAAGCAAAATTAAACCACCACCAAAATAGCTTGCAATAAAAACTGTGCAAATGCACATATTACTTCCAAACTGTATAATATAGTAAAATTTGAGATATTTGACGAAATATTGATCAATCTTTTGAGCCACCCTGCCATATCAAGGCAATCTCATCAGGGTGGTCCTACAACATACACACACAGTGGACCATAAAAAGCAGCATTTACTTGGTGCATCTTAGAAACCCGCTCCCATGATGCCAGTCCAGTGCAAATGAATAAAGGTAACTGATGCCACATATGTCTGAGCTTTTCAGAGTTAACACTCACCGCACCAGGCCAGCACTCATAAATAAAGACGGGGCAGGCCCCAGCAACTGGAGCATGAATTAAACTGAGCTGAAGGATAACTAAGTGTGAACAGTTACCAACAATTGCCACCAACAACTCAGATGGAACAACAAGCCAAACCTGGTGTGCAAGGCACAGTGGGGGTCAGCCACAAATCAACAACAAAAATCAGCAAAAAAAGCCAGCACCACTAGAAGATAGCTTGCAATAAAACCGTGCAAATGCACATATTCCTTCCAAACTGTATAATAGTAAAAAAATGGAGATATTTGGCAAAATATTGATCAATCTTTTGAGCCACTCTGCCACGTCAAGGCAATCTCATCAGGGTGGGCCCACTCAATATATTGTTATTTTAGTTGTGCCATGCGGCCTCCAACATTCACATAAAGCTGAAACATGTTTTTTTTTAGCAATGACCTTTTGTGGCTTACCCTCCTTGTGGAGTGTGTCAATGACTGCCTTCTGGACACCTATCAAGTCAGCAGTCTTCCCCATGAATGTGTAACCTACTGAATGGTACTGAGGGACCATTTTAAATGCTTAGTAAGCCTTTGCAGGTGTTTGTGTTAATTATTATAATTTTCTTAGATAATGACCTCTGGGTTTTCATCGGCTGTAAGCCATAATCATCAATATTAACAGAAATAAACACATGAAATAGATCCCTCTGTGTGTAATGACTCTATATAATATGCGTTTCACTTTATGTATTGAATTACTGAAATAAATCAAATTATTGATCACATTCTAATTCATTGAGATGCTTCTGTATATACCAGGATGGACCTAGAATGAAGTACATATATACCATGATGGGGAAACATATACCAGTGTGGGCCCAGCATGAGGTACATACATATCAGGATGGGGGACATATATACCAGGATGGCCCATATATACCTGGATGGGGACATATATACCAGGATGGGTGCCATATATACCAGGATAGGCCCAGGATGAGGACATATATACCAAGATGGGGGACATACATACCAGGTTGAGGATCATATATACCAGGATGGGGACATGCATACCTGGATGGGGTGATATATACCAGGATGGGGCATGTATACCAGGATGGGGCATGTATACCAGGATGGGGCATGTATACCAGGATGAGGTCATGTATACCAGGATGAGGTCATGTATACCAGGATGGGGCATATATACCAGGATGGTTACATACATACCAGGAAGTGGCCCAGGATGGGGGACAATAGTATAGGATGGGAATATTACTATATACTGAAGGGGGAGGAGGGGCACCCTGTATATATTTATAGCATTTATAATGTTACACGAGCTCATTCAACTGACCAAGATGCAGGTTGGGGGGTTGCAAGTCCAATTTTTGCATCCGTCTAATTCATCCTTTATCTCTCAAACACCATTGTCACCAGATAGTCCATGTTATCTCTTTTCCGGTCAATGGTTGTATGTTGGGTCTGAGGGCAGTGAACGGCCATTGTCTCTTTTCCCATCAGTGCTTGTATGTTTTGTCTGAGAGCGGTGAACGGCCATTGTCTCTTTTCCTGTCAGTGTTGTATGTTGGGTCTGAGGGCAGTGGACGACCATTGTCTCTTTTCCGGTCAGTGCTTGTATGTTGGGTCTGAGAGCGGTGAACGGCCATTGTCTCTTTTCCTGTCAGTGCTTGTATGTTGGGTCTGAGAGCGGTGGACGGCCATTGTCTCTTTTCCGGTCAGTGTTGTATGTTGAGTCTGAGGGCGGTGGATGGCCATTGTCTCTTTTCCGGTCAGTGGTTGTATGTTGGGTCTGAGGGCAGTGGACGGCCATTGTCTCTTTTCCGGTCAGTGTTGTATGTTGAGTCTGAGGGCGGTGGATGGCCATTGTCTCTTTTCCCATCAGTGGTTGTACGTTGGGTCTGAGGGCGGTGGACGGCCATTGTCTCTTTTCCCGTCAGTGTTGTATGTTGGGTCTGAGGGCAGTGGACGACCATTGTCTCTTTTCCGGTCAGTGCTTGTATGTTGGGTCTGAGAGCGGTGAACGGCCATTGTCTCTTTTCCTGTCAGTGCTTGTATGTTGGGTCTGAGAGTGGTGGACGGCCATTGTCTCTTTTCCTGTCAGTGCTTGTATGTTGGGTCTGAGAGCGGTGAAAGGCCATTGTCTCTTTTCCTGTCAGTGCTTGTATGTTGGGTCTGAGAGTGGTGGACGGTCATTGTCTCTTTTCCTGTCAGTGCTTGTATGTTGGGTCTGAGAGCGGTGGACGGCCATTGTCTCTTTTCCGGTTAGTGTTGTATGTTGGGTCTGAGGGCGGTGGACGGCCATTGTCTCTTTTCCGGTCAGTGTTGTATGGTGGATCTGAGGGCGGTGGATGGCCATTGTCTCTTTTCCCATCAGTGGTTGTATGTTGGGTCTGAGGGCGGTGGACAGCCATTGTCTCTTTTCCTGTCAGTGCTTGTATGTTGGGTCTGAGAGCGGTGGACGGCCATTGTCTCTTTTCCGGTCAGTGTTGTATGTTGGGTCTGAGGGCGGTGGATGGCCATTGTCTCTTTTCCGGTCATTGTTGTATGGTGGATCCGAGGGCGGTGGATGGCCATTGTCTCTTTTCCCATCAGTGGTTGTATGTTGGGTCTGAGGGCGGTGGACAGCCATTGTCTCTTTTCCTGTCAGTGCTTGTATGTTGGGTCTGAGAGCGGTGGACGGCCATTGTCTCTTTTCCGGTCAGTGTTGTATGTTGGGTCTGAGGGCAGTGGACGACCATTCTCTTTTCCGGTCAGTGTTGTATGTTGGGTCTGAGAGCGGTGGACGGCTATTGTCTCTTTTCCGGTCAGTGTTTTATGTTGGGTCTGAGGGCGGTGGATGGCCATTGTCTCTTTTCCGGTCAGTGTTGTATGGTGGATCTGAGGGCGGTGGATGGCCATTGTCTCTTCCCTTTGTGTTGTGTTTGCTGTTTATGTCGCATTGTACTGATTTCGGTAAAGCTGTATGAATACCTTTGCTTCCATGTTACGAGGCAGCGATGTGCACTTTACCAGCGCTGCTGTCTACAGTCAATTACTTATTCAGTCGAGAAGGACTTCTCAAGGACGGCTGTCATTATGCCTTGAGATCGCCCTTGGGAAGATGATGGCACAGCAACGGCAATCAATGTCATCGCTCAGGCACCCAGGAGTGGCGGCGAGCGGTGCGTGTAGCTGAGGGCCATTCTGAATGATAGACCAGATGTCACGTTTACCAGCGAAGCCGCCAGGGTACGATACGAGGGATCTGCTCCGGCTGGACACATCGGTGAATGTGACATGGATTATGAGTACACGCTACTACTAATGTACAATAACTGTCACGCCGCGGACTTAGGAGCGTCCAAACAAGGTGCGTGACAGTGGTGCCCGGACCAACGATGTCCAGCGCACTACACAAAACAGACTGGGGAAACACCAGGAGGTGGAACAAATATAACGGGGGGCCCTGCTCATAGGGAACAGGAAAAGGACACTACCTGTGCTCACCTGTGCCCTGATCTCCCTACCATCCCTATATGGGTTCTTTCACCCAGTCGCCTAGCAGGATACCTATGCCTTCGCTGGCCCTGATGTTAACCCTCAATAGTGAGATGGCCGGCTGGAGCACTAGTCCCAACCACTGCAACAAACAAGACAAGAGGGATAGAAAGACAGACAGGGAAACAATAAGGCAACATCATACCTGCTGCCACACTCCAAGGAAGCAGATGGCTTGGCAATGATCAGCTCTCCAGAGTATTATTATTATTTATTTATATAGCACCATTAGATTTCATGGTTTTTTACACATGGAAAGGGTAGACAAGGGCAGGTACAATATATATATGGACAGTTAAGTCGTGCAGATACAGGAGGGGAGAGAGCCCTGTCCGCGAGGGCTCACAGTCTACGAGGGACAGGTGGGGATACAGTAGGAGGGGGTGGTACCTATTGTGAGATGGTGCGGTGGATCGGGTCTCATTGTAGATTGTAGGCTTGAAGGAAGAGGTGGGTCTTCATTTTTTTTTAAGGTTCTCAGGGTAGGCGAGTGTCTGATGTGTTGGGGCAGAGAGTTCCAGAGTATGGCGGAGGGACAGGAGAAGTCCTGTATGCGGGTGTGCGAAGAGGAGATGAGAGGGGAGTAGAGGAGGAGCTCTTGGGAGGATCGCAGGTTGCGCGAGGGGAGGTATCGGGAGACCATGTCGGAGATGTATGGAGGGGACAGGTTGTCGATGGTTTTGTATGTCATGGTTGGTGTTTTAAACCAGGATCTCTGGGAAGTAGGGAGCCAGTGTCGAGCCCACTGGGACGAGGGTACTCGGTATCGGACCGCGTTGCTGCGGGGGATGTCATGGGTGGTCCTGGTCCGGACCATGCCCCGGGCCCTGGCAAATAAAAGGGGTGTATTTACAGGGGAGAATAGTTTATCGTGACGCCACCCACTGTATGCGGCCAGTAGTGGGGCCGCCGCTGCTGCAGAACCTCCGGGGATGATGTGATGGCAGCAGGGATGGAATAGTTCCCGTGGGCAGAACTGTATTCCCTGGGGCAGTGATGGTAAAGTCTATGATGGATGTGGATAGTGGAGACGGGGTGAAAGGAACACACACTCACGTTTTGTAGTTTCCAAAGCTTTACTGCAGTTCTTGTAGCAGATTATAGTCCACGGAGTCTGTACGGGGCCGGGTTTTCCTCCCACCCTGTCCGGGTCATCAGCTTCCTGGTGCTGCACTGTGTGTGTGTCCTGGCTGCTGCGTCTAGCTGAGCTGCTGGGACTGTCTCACTCTCTCTCTGCTCTGCTGCTGGTACCACTTGGCTAGGCAACTTGAGTCCTCTGTGCTGTGCTGACCCCTCCGTGTTGCTTTGCTCTGGTACTGTGGGTGTCTGGAGCCTCCACTATTCCTGGATTCACTGTGCTGTTGGTGCCAGACACAGTGCTGGATCCGGTGTCCGTTCTGTGCGCTCTTCTGGGGCGAGTGAAGGTGGCACTCACGCTCCCAGATGTGTCTCTCTGCTTGTAGTTCTCCTTTCCTCAGACCCTCACTAGACCTGGAATCGGTGAGCAGATTGTACAGAAGCCTCTCGCAGCTTCTTGACACTACAGTCTCTCTCCTCTTCACAGTACTGCCTGTACTGAACTCTGCACTAAACTGTGCTCTTCACAGCACTGCTCCGTGCTGCACTGAGCTACTTCCTGTGGACCTGGAGTATTTAAGAGAGCAGGTTGTGCTCCCCCTCCTGGCCCAGAGGTGCTAGTGTTTGTCAGTGTGTTGTGGGGAGGGAACCCGTGTGATGTTACTGTGGCACATTAACCCATGGGGTGCCACACTAGTGAAGGGCTTTGCAGAGAGGGGAGACAGGGGAGTAGCGGGGGGACAGATGGATTAGTCGGGCAGTGGAGTTTAGGATAGATTGGAGAGGTGTGAGGGAGTTAGCTGGGAGACCAGTAAGTAGGAGGTTGCAGTAGTCAAGGCGGGAGATGAAGAGAGCATGAATGAGTGTTTTAGCAGTGTCGTGGTCAAGGAAAGTGTGAAATGTTTTTGAGCTGGAGTTGGCAGGAGGTGGCGAGGGCCTGGATGTGGGGCTTGAAGGAGGGGGAAGAGTCGAGGATTACCCCGAGGCACTTGGTGTGGGGGACTGTGGAGAGAGAGCAGTCGTTGCCAAAGATGGATAGGTCGGGTAGTGGGGGAAAGGGGCTTGGGGGGAAGACAATGAACTCAGTTTTGTCCATGTTCAGCTTAAGGAAGTGAGCAGAGAAGAAGGATGAGATGGCGGACAGGCAGTGTGGGATTTTGGAAAGTAGAGAGGTGATGTCGGGGCCGGACAGGTAGATTTGGGCATCGTTGACATAGAGATGGTACTGAATGCCGAGAGTGTAGACAGAGAAGAATAGTGGTCCCAGAACTGAGCCTTGGGGGACACCGACAGGTAGGGGGTAGGACGAGGAGGTGGTGTGGGAGTGGGTGGCGCTGAAAGTCCGGTCTGTTAGGTAAGAGGAGATCCATGAGAGGCGTGTTTGAAGACTGAGGGTAAGTCGTCAGTAGTAAGTAATAAGTTGAAGAGATGGGTTAGGGCTGAGATGAAGACAGAGGTGAGGTTGGGAATGAGGTGGGATGGGAACGGGTCGTTGGTGCTGGTGGTGAGGTGTGATTTTGACAGAAGGGAGGAGAGTTATGCAGCCTTGAAGTCAGTGAGGGACTGTTGGAATAACCCGAAGTACTCAGTGGAGCGAGATTCCTTCCATCTCTCGGCGGCCCTAGAAGCCCGTCTCAGGTCTTTAGTGGGGGTGGTGTGCCAGGATTGCCTGTTTGTGCGAGGAGCGTTATATGTGAGAGGGGCGACTAAGTCGAGGGCCATAGTTATAGTCGTGTTATATAGGGTGGTGGCAGCGTCTGTGTTGCGTATGGAAGTTATGTCAGCGAGAGGGAGAAGAGATTGAGTACTACCTACACCTCAGATAGCGAGGCCAGGAATGGAGTTCAATCACCGTCAAGGAATGCTGGATCATGTGACCACATAAAGAAGATGGGAGCGATCACAAAGTAGCCACACCTGGAAGAGAACTAGGGAGCTTGCTACCAACAGACACTGACATTAACTCCAGCACTGCCAAAGGAAAGAAACACGTTTAACATGAAGTCTAAATACAGGAAAGAGACAGAGGTCCAAAACCTGTCACAGGTCTCCAAAGTAAGAGAGACCATCGTGACAATAAACTTATGTGTAACACAAGGGACTGGACTCTTCATGCCAATATGTCCCAACCACAGTCACCTTTAGAAAACCTTCATGAACAGAACTCCTTTCATGAAGAATGATCAAGTGATCACACTAAGTCCATCTTTTCTTACTCAAGTCAACAGCTCTTACTGCAGTAGGAAGCCACGGCCAACCATACATTTCCAGAGGTTGCCTTTTGAGGGATCTTCTTATAAAAGCCCCTATGAAAGAAAATGTTGTGCTTTGAGATTCGAACTCTGTGCTGTGTGATTTGCTTCTTTCTCCTCTGAGCCACACTGGATTGTTTCTTTCCGGACTCTTGTTGTCCTTGTCTCATTCCCCCTCGGACAACAGGTGTTTTCATTTGCTTATTTAGTCTGCCCTATCACCTATTTAAACCTTCCCCTGACTGATCTTTCCTGCTGATGATATTCCTTGTGGATTCTCCCTGTTGTTACAGCCATACTGCTGTGGGATTTCTGCCAGTCAGATGGAGATCAGCTCGGTTATTCATCTCTGCTGTTTCTTATACCTGTCCTGCTCCTTACTGCTTTCTTTAGTTAGGAGGTAGGAGGCAATTCTTTCCAGTAGTTGTACTTCACCTTTTCTCTGTGTTTGTGGTTGTGTATTTCTCACTCAGGGATCCTTGCATTCTCTACACACCTTCCTGATTCAAGGTTTTCATGCTCTTCCCCTTTCCCTGGTTCCTAAGGAGGTACTGTGTCAGTCCCAAGGGCCGGGGTACTCAGCTGGCAGGGGGAGGCAGTCTCGATCACGGTGGCAGCTCACAGCAGCTATGGCACTAACCATACATGGAAAGGGGTTGTTTAGGGGATAAGAGGTGGTAGATAGTTCATGACGCCAGCTCAGGTGTCCAGTCAGTGGTGATCGGCGCTGCATGTGGGGTCTCCAGGGGATAGTGTAGCAGCGGGGCGTTATACTCTCCTCAGCCAGAGCAGGCCCCTGAGGTAGTATAGATGTAGGGATGATGATGGGGGTTGTAGTACTGCGAATTGTAGAGATGCCGCAGAAGGAGACTAACGGTTCTGTACCTTTACTGATGACTTGGTAAGCACGGCCAGGACTTCTGTGGTGTATCAGGTAGGCGGGTCGGCCAGTCCAGAGAGCGATGCTGACTTCTAACTCCAGGTTACGAGTCTACCCTCCGCGTTGTCCTCAAGTCTTCCCTGGTCTGTGGCTACCCTCCAGCTGGACAGGTGGCACAAGTCCTGCGAGCGACCTCTCGCTCTTTCATTGCCACTATGTCTTGGACAGGTCCACAAAGGTGACTACCAGACTTGAAATCTGATAGCCTCTAGGATCTGTGGCCAGGTCCCTGAGACCTGGAGCCTAGCCCCTGCTTGCAGCCTCGTTCCTCTGCTCAGCTGCTCTGAACAGGCAACAGATACGACCAGTCGACCTCACGGCCCAACATTCAGTCTGAAGCTTCTCCTCTGCCTACCTCTCCCTATCCTAACTGTTCTCTCCAAACTGAAGTGGGGTCAGCCCTAAGGTGGGTCTCTTCTGCCCTGCACTACCTGATTGGAGTTAGGACTGTGTTGGGTGTGTGATCCTTACCCTTGTCCAGGCATGACATTGCAGGGTGTTGAGTGCTGTACCATTTATGGCAGCTGGACCGCAGGGGCACCACAGTACAAGGAACACTCGATGGACAATTAGGAAGCCAGGTCCAAGTTGCCATCTACAAGTCCTGTGGTTAGGGTTATCCCAGCCATGGTGGGGAGCCTTAGTCTACCCATGAACTGATTGAAACAGATGTGTTTGTTCTTAGATAGGCCCTAGGGTTTTTTGAGCTTCCTTGTCCGGCACTCTGGTACCTCTTGTGCTTCCTAAGCCCTGGCGACCTCATGATCATCATCATCTCCATAGATGACCTACTTACAGAGAGATTGGTGGTGATCACTATCACTTCTTATAATTTGTCAAACCAGCCTAAGACTAGAAAATGCAACTAAAAGAGGCAAATTAATCGAGTCATTAGAACATAACAAGTAATAATAGAAGAAATCAGATAGCACTTACTTACAAACAAGGGAGGGCGGGGGATCGGGAACACAAGGACGACAGCAGCTGTTTCGCACCAGGTGGTTGATCTTTGCTCCGTTGCCCTCACTTTTCTACATGTGGACACTATGTAGGGGGCACCGAAAAACAAACAAAAGCCCATGGTCTTGTCCCTGGTCACCCAACATCATGTCATATGTATTCCAATTCTATTCATTCAGTGGTGTCTGACTATTGGATTCCTCCAAGCCTCTCTGTTCATCACATCATCCTCCAGTTCTCTGACCGTCATTCCCGTATCGGTCATGATGGTGTCCAGCCAATGGGTCTTAGGTCTTCCACGACCTCTACTGCCACTGACCATACCAAATATCATGGCCTTCTCCAGGGAATTTGCTCTTATCACATGGCTGAAGTAAGACAGTTTCTGGTTTATGTCTTTTCCAACTAGGGAAGTCTGTGGACTGACACATTCCAGATCAGCCTTATTTGTGATCTTGGCTGATTGGTTGCGCTCCATAGATGTTCATTTCATCGCACTCCCGATGCGATAGCATCAGGCTTATTTCTAGTATTATATAAAGCTTAGTGTATGTATGTGTGTGTATGTGTCATAGCTCTACCCACTCCATGTATCCCAATCCACTTCACAGCAATGCCAACTCCACATGTCTACGCCCACTCCATATAGCCATGCCCACACCACATAGTCACACCCCTTTATGGGGTGTGACTATCTATACATTATAATGCAGATTTATAGTCCTCCATATAGTATAATGCATATCCATAGTCCTCCATATAACAAAATGCAGTTTCATAACCCTCCATATATTATAATGCACCCTCATAGTCCTCCATATAGCATAATGCAGCCTCATAGCCTTCCATATAGCATAATGCAGCCTCATAGCCCTCCATATAGCATAATACAGCCTCATAGCACTCCATATAGTATAATGCAGCCTCATAGCACTCCATATAGTATAATGCAGCCTCATAGCCTCTCAATATAGCATAATGCAGCCTCATAGTCCTCCATATAGCATAATACAGCCTCATAGCCCTCCATGTAGTATAATGCAGCCTCCAAGCCCTCCATATAGCATAATACAGCCTCATAGCACTCCATATAGTATAATGCAGCCTCATAGCCTCTCAATATAGCATAATGCAGCCTCATAGTCCTCCATATAGCATAATGCAGCCTCATAGCCCTCCATGTAGTATAATGCAGCCTCCAAGCCCTCCATATAGCATAATACTGCCTCATAGCACTCCATATAGTATAATGCAGCCACATAACCCTCAATATAGCATAATGCAGCCTCATAGTCCTCCATATAGCATAATGCAGCCTCATAGCCCTCCATGTAGTATAATGCAGCCTCCAAGCCCTCCATATAGCATAATACTGCCTCATAGCACTCCATATAGTATAATGCAGCCACATAACCCTCAATATCTAATATATAAAGCTGAGTGTATGTATGTGTGTGTGTATATATGTGTGTATATCACAATACACTGTGTGCAGAATTATTAGGCAAATGAATATTTTGTTCACATGATACTTTTTATACATGTTGTCCTACTCCAAGCTGTATAGGCTTCAGAGCCAACTACAAATTAAGTAAATCAGGTGATGTGCATCTCTGTAATGAGGAGGGGTGTGGTGTAATGACATCAACACCCTATATAAGGTGTGCTTAATTATTAGGCAAATGCCTTTCCTTAGGCAAAATGGGTCAGAAGAGAGATGTGACGGCTCTGAAAAGTCCACAATTGTGAGATGTCTTGCAGAGGGATGCAGCAGTCTGGAAATTGCCAAACTTTAGAAGATTGATCACCGAACAATGAAGCATTTCATGGCAAATAGCCAACAGGGTCACAAGAAGCGTGAGGGCAAAAAAGGCGCAAAATAACTGCCCATGAATTGAGGAAAATCAAGCGTGAAGCTGCCAAGATGCCATTTGCCACCAGTTTTGCCATATTTCAGAGCTGCAACGTTACTGGAGAATCAAAAAGCACAAGGTGTGCTATACTCAGGGACATGGCCAAGGTAAGGAAGGCTGAAAAACCACCACCTCTGAACAAGAAACATAAGATAAAACCTCAAGAAATGTCTTAAGAATGATTCTTCAAAGGCTTTATGGCCTGATGAAATGAGAGTGACTCTTGGTGGCCAGATGGATGGGCCAGAGGCTGGATCAGTAAAGGGCAGAGAGCTCCACTCCGACTCAGACCCCAGCAAGGTGGAGGTGGGGTACTGGTATGGGCTGGGATCATCAAAGAACAACTCGTGGGACCTTTCCGGGTTGAGGATGGAGCGAAGCTCAACTCCTGGACCTACTGCCAGTTTCTGGAAGACAACTTCTTCAGTGGTACATGAAGAAGTCGGTATGATTCAAGAAAAACATGATTTTCATGCAGGACAATGCTCCATCACATGCATCCAACTACTCCACAGTGTGACTGGCCAGTAAAGGTCTAAAAGAAGAAAAAATAATGACATGGCCCCCTTGTTCACCTGATCTGAACCCCATAGAGAACCTGTGGTCCCTCCTAAAATGTGAGATCTACAGGGAGGGAAAACTGCACACCTCTGGGAACAGTGTCTGGGAGGGAAAACAGCACACCTCTGGGAACAGTGTCTGGGAGGCTGTGGTGGCTGCTGCACGCAATGTGGATCGTAAACAGATCAAGCAACTGATACAATCTATGGATGGAGGCTGCTGAGTGTCATCATAAAGAAAGGGGGCTATATTGGGCACTCATTTTTTTGGGTTTTGTTTTTGCATGTCAGAAATGTTTATTTCTACATTTTGTGCAGTTATATTGGTTTACCTGGTGAAAATAAACAAGAGAGATGGGAATATATTTGGTTTTTATTAAGTTGCCTAATAATTCTGCACAGTAATAGTTACCTGCACAAACAGATATCCTCCTAAGAGCCGAATCTGAAAAACCCCACTCCAACTTCCAAAAATATTAAGCTTTGATATTTATGAGTCTTTTGGGTGATTGAGAACTTAGTTGTTGATCAATAATAAAAATAATCCTCTACAATACAACTTGCCTAATAATTCTGCACACAGTGTACAATTAATTAAATGCAAATCCAAAAGTATAACTCAGGAGACACAAATACAGTGACGTGACCCAGAAGGTTATAGGTAACATTCTATTGTAACATCACCATTTTGTTCTATAACTAAGCACAGTCAGTTACTATGCCGGGCAATGCCAGCCTCTACAGCCCTGATCTAATTATATAATTGTGATGTGGCTCCTCCACTTCCTGGATGTCGCCTATGTCACTTCCAGTTGTGCCATATTTCTACACCCAAGTGATGGGTATGGAAATATGGCAGCCACAGTCCGCGGCATGCTCTGACTGCCCCCACTCCCAGCAGATCTCCGGTGAACCCCTGCCCGATCACTGCCGCCAGGTCCCCACAGTCCCCCTCACTAACCTGATACCGCAGCCCACCGCCAGCTATCCCCCCCCGCTGCTGCCGATAAGCTGGGATTTACAGGACCTGTGGTAATGTCACTATCATGGATGGAGCCAGGTCACATGACCATGATGTCACCACAGGTCCTTCAGCAGAATTGATGGGAGAGCAGAGAGCAGCCAGGTAATGCAGCGGCAGCCCACTCTCAACCCACAGCACGGTCAGCCTGCACTCACTCAGCCCCAGCACTTCGCACTCCCTCCCCCATGCTCTGCCTGCACACTTCCCGCTCTCTCCCCTGCGCTCTACCTGCTCTCTTCCCTGTGCTCTCTGCTCTCTACCCAATCTCTCCCCTGTGCTCTGACTGCTCTCTCCCTGCGCTTTTCCTACTCTCTCCCCTGCGCTCTACCTGCTCTCTTCCCTGTGCTCTCTGCTCTCTACCCAATCTCTCCCCTGTGCTCTGACTGCTCTCTCCCTGCGCTTTTCCTATTCTCTCCCCTGTGCTCTGCCTGCTCTTTCACTGCTCTCTCCCCTGTGCTGTCTGCTCCCTCCCTGCTCTCTCCCCTGCACTCTACCTGCTCTCTCCCCTGTGCTCTGTCTACTCTTTCCCCGCTTTCTCCCTGTGTTCTGACTGCTCTTTCCCCGCTCTCTCCCCTGTGCTGTCTACTCTCTCCTGGCTCTCTCCCCTGCACTCTGACTGCTCTCTGCTCTCTCCCCTGTGCTCTGTCTACTCTTTCCCCGCTTTCTCCCCTGTGTTCTGCCTGCTCTCTCACTGCTCTCTCCCCTGTGCTCTCGGCTTTCTCCCCTGTGTTCTGACTGCTCTTTCCCCGCTTTCTCCCCTGTGCTGTCTACTCTCTCCCGGCTCTCTCCCCTGCACTCTGACTGCTCTCTCCCCTGTGCTCTCTGCTCTCTCCCCTGTGCTCTGTCTACTCTTTCCCCGATTTCTCCCCTGTGCTCTGACTGCTCTCTCCCCGCTTTCTCCCCTGTGTTCTGCCTGCTCTCTCACTGCTCTCGCCCCTGTGCTCTCTACTCTCTCCCCACTCTCTCCCCTGTGCTGTCTGCTCTCTGCCCGCGCACTCCCCTGCACAAATCACACATGGCGGGCAATGGGTGTGCACGGCCATGCGCACCCGAGCGCATACACCGTGCTTCCCCATGTTAAACATAGGGACGCACGGTGTATGCACTCGGCTTGCGCTTGCCCGCCTCAATACGCAGTGGCGAGGAACGCACGTGTGAAGCCACCCATAGGAAATCATTCCTCCAGCGATCGGTAAGTGATATCCTTTCCAGTGGATAGGTAATAACTTAAGAACTCGGCACGAATTCTTTAAGGACCAGACAATAACTTCTTTTTTTACCCTTCCTGATCATAAAACTTTTATTATGTCTAATTATATGTCTGAATGTGGTCCTGTAGACATTTTGTACCTTCTAATTTTATCCTTTCGGAAGATGCCAATATTAGTATTTAATTTATAACAATTTAATTTTGAAAAATACCCAAAACACTATTTTATACTGTTTTGTTCACTATCATCGTTAGGAAAGACCAGGTGATGGAAATGTCACAGCTTTATAGAAACTCAGCCTCCTCTAACCTTGTGCCAAAAAACAGCAGCTATGGGTTCTTCTAAGTAGCTGCCGAGCACCCTGAAAATGAAAATGGGGGAGACCCACAAAGCAGGAGAAGGCAGTAAGAAGACAGCAAAGTGTTCTCAAGTTGTTCTTTTCTCAGTTCCAAATGTAATTTAACAAATGGCAGTTATCAGGAACAGTGGAGGTCAAGATAAGGTCCGGAAGACCAAGCAAAATGAGCTGAAAAGCTGAAGTTGAAAAAATATGGCTTATCCAAATAGATAATGATCCTAAACTCACATCAAAAGCAACAATAGATGCCCTCAAAAGGTGCAAACTGAAGGTTTTACAATGGCCCTCACAGTCCCCTAATCTGAACATCACTGAAAATCTGTGGTTAAACCTCAAAAGAACAGAGCATGCAAGAGGAGCTAGGAATCTCACAGAACTGGAAGATGAGCCGGGAATCTCACAGAACTGGAAGATGAGCCAGGAATCTCACAGAACTGGAAGATGAGCCAGGAATCTCACAGAACTAGAAGTAGAGCCAGGAATCTCACAGAACTGGAAGATGAGCCAGGAATCTCACAGAATTGGAAAATGAGCCAGGAATCTCACAGAACTGAAAGAAATGCCAGGAATCTCACAGAAACTGGAAGATGAGCCAGGAATCTCACAGAACTAGAAGACGAGCCAGGAATCTCACAAAACTGGAAGATGAGCCAGGAATCTCACAGAACTAGAAGTAGAGCCAGGAATATCACAGAACTGGAAGATGAGCCAGGAATCTCACAGAATTGGAAGATGAGCCAGGAATCTCACAGAACTGGAAGACGAGCCAGGAATCTCACAGAACTGGAAGACGAGGCAAGAATCTCACAGAACTGGAAGACGAGCCAAGAAACTCATAGAACTGGAAGATGAGCCAGAAATCTCACAGAACTGGAAGATGAGCCAGGAATTTCACAGAACTGAAAGACGAGCCAGGAATCTCACAGAACTGGAAGATGAGCCAGGAATATCACAGAACTGGAAGACGAACCAGGAATCTTAACTGGAAGACGAGCCAGAAATCTCACCGAACTGGAATATGAGCCAGGAATCTCACAGAACTGGAAGATGAGCCAGGAATCTCACAGACCTGGAAAATGAACCAGGAATCTCATAGAACTGAAGATGAGCCAGGAATCTCACAGAACTGGAAGATGAGCCAGGAATCTCACAGAACTGGAAGATGAGGCAGGAATCCCACAGACCTGGAAGATGAGCCAGGAATCTCACAGAACTGGAAGATAAGCCAGGAATCTCACAGAACAGGAAGATGAGCCAGGAATCTCACAGAACTGGAAGACGAGCCGGGAATCTCACCGAACTGGAAGACGAGATAGGAATCCCACAGTACTGGAAGATGAGCCAGGAATCTCACAGACCTGGAAGATGAGCCAGGAATCTCACAGAACTGGAAGACGAGCCGGGAATCTCACCGAACTGGAAGACGAGATAGGAATCCCACAGTACTGGAAGATGAGCCAGGAATCTCACAGACCTGGAAGATGAACCAGGAATCTCATAGAACTGAAGATGAGCCAGGAATCTCACAGAACTGGAAGATGAGCCAGGAATCTCACAGAACTGGAAGATGAGGCAGGAATCCCACAGACCTGGAAGATGAGCCAGGAATCTCACAGAACTGGAAGATAAGCCAGGAATCTCACAGAACAGGAAGATGAGCCAGGAATCTCACAGAACTGGAAGACGAGCCGGGAATCTCACCGAACTGGAAGACGAGATAGGAATCCCACAGTACTGGAAGATGAGCCAGGAATCTCACAGACCTGGAAGATGAGCCAGGAATCTTACATAACTGGAATATGAGCCACAAATCTCACCAAACTGGAATATGAGCCAGGAATCCCACAGACCTAGAAGATGAGCCAGGAATCTGACAGAACTGGAAGACGAGCCAGGAATCTCACAGAACTGGAAGACGAACCAGGATTCTCACAGAACAGGAAGATGAGCCAGGAATCTCACAGAACTGGAAGACGAGCCGGGAAATCTCACCGAACTGGAAGACGAGATAGGAATCCCACAGTACTGGAAGATGAGCCAGGAATCTCACAGACCTGGAAGATGAGCCAGGAATCTTACATAACTGGAATATGAGCCACAAATCTCACCAAACTGGAATATGAGCCAGGAATCCCACAGACCTGGAAGACGAGCCAGGAATCTGACAGAACTGGAAGACGAGCCAGGAATCTCACAGACCTGGAAGACAAGCCAGGAATCTCACAGAACTGGAAGACAAGCCAGGAATCTCACAGAACTGGAAGACGAGCCAGAAATCACACAGAACTGGAAGACGAGCCAGGAATCTCACAGAACTGGAAGACGAGCCAGGAATCTCACAGAACTGGAAGATGAGCCAGGAATCTCACAGAACTGGAAGACTTTTCCAAGGAACAATTGATGAAAATTCTTCAAACAAGAGTTGAAAGACTCTTGGCTGTTACAAAAAGCATTTACAAGCTGTGATAGGGGGTGCTACCAGGTACTAACCATGCAGGGTGCACAAACTTTTGCATCCACCCATTTTCCTTTTGTAATTTTTAAAATGTAAAAGATGAAAATATATTTTTTTGCCTATATTACAAAGGAAATGTGTCATCTTTATCTTTCTGCCATTTAGAGATTTATTTAATCTTCACTTTTCTTAACTGTTCACAATAACAGTCATTTTGACCAGGGGTGCCTATACTTTTGCATGCCACTGTGTGACGTACCTGTTGTTAGGCACATAGGAGCTATTTTGTGTTACCTTATACAATTTTGTTATTTTATTATATTTTATGTTCTTTTTATGTTATTTTGTGTTAAATTATGATATTTTAGGTTTTACCATTTTTTTGTGATATTTTAGTTTACACAATTTTATATAATTTTGTGGTATTTTAATCGATATCTTTTTTTGGCATTTTATTTAATTTAATATTATGGTACTTTATGCTGTATTTGGTATTTTATGTTTATGGCATTTTATGTCATTATTTTATGGTGTTTTATAATTTTATGCAATATTATCTTATATGATGGTGTTTTATATTACATTATGGTGGTTTATGTTATTTTATGGTTTTATATGTGATATTTTTATATTTTTTTTATTTATTTATTTTCATTTTATACTACTTTATGTTATATTATGGTATTTTATGTTAATTCCTCTTATGGTATCTTTTGTTGTACATTGTTATATTATAGTATTTTATGTTAAATTATGGTAGTTTATTAAATTATTTTATAGTGTGATTTTATATATTTTTTCTTATTTTATGGCTTTTTATAAGTTGAAGTTATTTTATGATTTATTATGGTATTTTATGTTACATCTTATTAAATTTTAAGTTATATTATTTATGATTATTTTTGCTTTACAATTATGTTATATCATTTTATGTTATTTTGTCACACTATGCCATGTATATTTATTGCATTTAGTTATATAAAATATTATTTTACATATTTTTTAATCCCATATAAGGACTTAATGGTTTGCTCACACATGATGGATGTATTGTTGATTTTTGCATTTTTTGGGTACAAAATAATCACCGTATTACAGCATTAGCATAGGGGGTGAGATGATGCTAAATCTTATCCACATAAGTAGTAAACTGCAAAATGAAGGTGCAATATTGGCAGATTGTTCCTAAGGGGTAACGACAGGGCTGGTTCCAGGTTTTGTGGGCCCTAGGCAAAAGAGTCTCAGTGGGCCCCCTTTAACACTCTGCCCCGTCACTCCCCTCTGCTGCACGTCCGCTCCTTAAGCCGCACCCCAGGCTTAGACAGAAGAAAGTAAGTATGGCTCTGTTACCTAAACATGCAGACACACACAGCTCTGCTACATGCACTTGACATGCACATACAGGTACACACACACAGCCCTGCTACATGCACACTACATGAACATACAAACACACACAGCTCTGCTACATGCACACTACATGCACATACAAACACACCGCCCTGCTACATGCACACTACATGTACATACAAACACACACAGCCCTGCTGCATGCACACTACATGAACATACAAACACACAGCTCTACTACATGCACATTACAAACACATACACGCACACACATCCCTGCTACATGCACACTACATGTACATACAAACACACACAGCTCTGCTACATGCACACTACATGCACATACAAACACACACAGCTCTACTACATGCACATTACAAACACATACAAGCACACACATCCCTGCTACATGCACACTACATGCACATGCAAACACACACAGCTCTGCTACATGCACACTACATGCACATACAAACACACCGCCCTGCTACATGCACACTACATGTACATACAAACACACACAGCCCTGCTGCATGCACACTACATGAACATACAAACACACACAGCTCTGCTACATGCACACTACATGCACATACAAACACACCGCCCTGCTACATGCACACTACATGTACATACAAACACACACAGCCCTGCTGCATGCACACTACATGAACATACAAACACACAGCTCTACTACATGCACATTACAAACACATACACGCACACACATCCCTGCTACATGCACACTACATGTACATACAAACACACACAGCTCTGCTACATGCACACTACATGCACATACAAACACACACAGCTCTACTACATGCACATTACAAACACATACAAGCACACACATCCCTGCTACATGCACACTACATGCACATGCAAACACACACAGCTCTGCTACATGCACACTACATGCACATACAAACACACCCGCCCTGCTACATGCACACTACATGTACATACAAACACACACAGCCCTGCTGCATGCACACTACATGAACATACAAACACACACAGCTCTGCTACATGCACACTACATGCACATACAAACACACCGCCCTGCTACATGCACACTACATGTACATACAAACACACACAGCCCTGCTGCATGCACACTACATGCACATACAAACACACACAGCTCTACTACATGCACATTACAAACACATACACGCACACACATCCCTGCTACATGCACACTACATGTACATACAAACACACACAGCTCTGCTACATGCACACTACATGCACATACAAACACACACAGCTCTACTACATGCACATTACAAACACATACAAGCACACACATCCCTGCTACATGCACACTACATGCACATGCAAACACATAGTAAAGAAAGGTGTGAGGCTCCACCACCCTATATCCACCAGGATTCCCAGGCAATGAATAGACAGCATACGTCCATTGAAGAATTTTTGAAAATAGATCCAATGCCACATGTGGTTAATTCCTTTACTCTTTAAATGCAAAACATACAGATGCCCCTGTGGGGCTGCTATACGCGTTTCGGAGCTATACTCCTTATTTGTTAGCCTTGGCTAACAAATAAGGAGTATAGCTCCGAAACGCGTATAGAAGCCCCACAGGGGCATCTGTATGTTTTGCATTTAAAGAGTAAAGGAATTAACCACATGTGGCATTGGATCTATTTTCAAACATACAAACATACACAGCTCTGCTATATGGGCACTACACAAATACCCACAGATCTGCATTTACACACACTATATGTTATCACATCTTGCAGTTCTTAATCAGTGCATGGAGGTTGGAGAAGTTGAGCAGCTGCATGATCTTCCAGGACCTTCATTTCAGTCTCATGACTAGAAGGTCCTTCAGCTGCACGGCTTCTGAAGACTCCATGTAGCTCCCGGTTAGCTTTCTCCCCTGCTGTGTATAGATCACATAGATCAGTGCAGAGCAGGTGAGAGAGAGGGCGAGTGTCTGTGAGCAGGTTCCTCTCCTTGCTTCACTGATGAATGGGCCCCCTCACCTGACCAGGGTCCCTGCACTTGCCCTTGGGTGCCAGTTGCTGACACTGGCCCTGGGTAACATTTCTCCTTGTAGAGAGTGACATACCAGGTTTGGCAATTATCTTAAATCATATGATAAGGCTCATTAAATGGTTGATATTGACTTTTAGGATTGCTACTTCCAACATTTGGCGTTAGAGTTCAAGTTCTCTTCCTCACTTAAGAGGCAGTTTGCATATTATATTTCCCAGAGGAGCATTGCAGGCATTTAAGTCTTCTCATATTGGTATGTCACTCTCCACAAGGACAAACCTTACCCTTTAGATCACAGTCTTATCCTCTCACCTAGCCAAATCAGATCTCATACTCTGCACTGACGAGGGTCCGATTTGGCTTTTTATCCTACGTCATATGGCAAAGCTCGTTAGTGGGCCGATGTTGACTCTTAGGATTGCTACTTCCAATAGGTGATACTAGACTTCAAGTCCTCTTCATCTTCATGATGAGGCAATTTGCCTATTAAACTTCTCAAAGGAGCATTGCAGGGGCTTAAGTCTCCTCATACCGGCATGTCACTCTCTAGAAGTCAAAATTTTACCCATTAAATTTCAGTCTTAGCCTCTCACCAAACCAAATCAGATCTCATACTCTGCATTGATGAGGAGCAAGATCATGAAACACTGTGCTATGGGATAGGTTTTCTCCTACTGGAGAGTGACATGTTGGGTCTGGTATGTCACTCTCCACAAGGAAAAACGTTATCCCATAGATTCCAGCCTTAGCTTCTCACCTTTCAAAATCAGATCTCATACTTTGCAGTGACGAGGAGCAATACCCTGAAACACTGGGTCTCCAAATAGAGATTCTGGTATGAGTATTATCATATGACAAAGCTCGTTAAAGAGTCAATATTAACTTTTAGGATTGCTACTTCCAATAGGCAGCACTAGTTTGTCCTCTTCCTCTCTAAAGAGGCAATTTGCATATTTAATTTCCCAGAGGAGCATTGCAACCATTTAAGTCTTCTCATACTGGCAAGGAGAAACCTTACCCTTAGATCACATTCTTAGCCTCTCACCCAGCCGGATCCGATCTCATACTTTGTACTGATGAGGAGCTGGTTTGGATTTTATTCTAAGTCATATAACAAGACTTGTTAAAGGGCGATGTTGACTTTCACAATTGCTACTTCCAATAGGTGGCACTAGACTTGTCTTCTTCCTGTCTGAAGAGTCAATTTACAGATTTTTTTAGCACAGATTTGCAATACATAGGGCCACATGCTGTCTGATGATGCCTACCCTGCCCATCAGGGGGCCCCCTCCATAGTTCCAGTGCTGTGACCATACTTGATCGCAGCACTGAAGCAGTTGAACACCACGGTAAAAGGTTACCCTGATCCCCAAGGCTTGGGTACGAGTAGTGCTGGGTATCACAGCTCCGGCTGAGGATTTAATGGCACATTGACATCATCCTAAGGTCGCCGTGATACAACCGACTACCGCCGCTGCCATTGCCGCCAATGGTCGCCAGCTGATTACATTATTTGGTGCTGTATCCATAAGTAAAATCGGTAACAGCCGGCGTAGGATTGGTAATGCGGAAGACGCGGAGTTTATCTTGTGTTAATACATATGCAAAACAGGCAAAAAAAACATTCTAAACAAAAATAAATCAGAATCCAAGTGATCCGATCACATGAATTATGTAAAAATGTCACTGATTGGATCCAGATTGCCTCATTTCTGGCAATTCTTCAGGATGACCTCTCATGGGGACCCATCAGACTTGATTAGAGCTTTGTCAGTAGGAAAAGCAGTAAATGCGCTCTGATTTCTGTGTGTCTTCCCGTCTGCAGATGCTTCAACAAGGATCAGACCCAAAGAAGAAACAAGAACATCTCGTGGAGTTATCACATGGATGTGCCACTATAACCCCAGTAGGGGGCGCCACCAGCTTTCCCTGCCCGCTGTATGTCCACCATGTCATGTAGGCTGCAAGATTGGGGAATACTAAGGACATCATTACTCCTGTCACTTTCCATTGATTTGTCTGAGATTTCACATACTGTGCTCCAAAGCATCAAATATTTATATATATATATAAAGAGGGTCAAAATTAGAGGGGGTTTGGGGATTTTTAAAGGACATTTAACTCATTTTTTTTGCACATGTTACAGGACTTTTTTAAATATGAAAATATCTCCATTGCAGGGCTTTTCACATTTGTTGTTCTGGAGCGCAGTATGTGAAATCTCTGCTTGTTGTACAACTGGGCATTTTCTTTGGAGGTGTGTGCTTTAACCCCTTTACGACTAATGACGAGTATACTCGTCATGAAAAGATGTCAGTTCCCGCATCATGACGAGTATACTCGTCATGGCTTTGAACTGTCACTGCTTCTAAACAAACAGTGACAGCTCAATACTAACAGCTGTCAGTGACAGCTGAGGGTCAGGGGCAGAGGTGTGGGGACGCTTGTTAGTGGCCCCCACACTCAGAGCGATGTGATCGGTCAATCAATCTGACCGACCGATCACATCAAGATCGCGCAGGAAAGTGCTGAATGTCAGCACTTCCCTGCATGATCTCTGCAGGAGCCGGGCTGTCAGCTGTGCCCGGCTCCTGCACACATGCCCTGCCTGTGCCCGCTCTCCTCCATCCCGGTCTCCTATGTCCTCTCCCCGCTATGTCTGCAACCCCCCCCTCATTCCCCCTGTACCCTACTGTGTCCACCCTCCTTCCCTCCCTCATCCCTCCTGTCACCTACTGTGTCCGCCCCCCCCTGTCTCCCACTGTCTCCGGCCCCCCGCCAAAGTACCGGTGACCGGCGGAGGGCCCTCCAGCAGCTGAAGGGGGGGAAGTGCTGTCGCTATACAGCACCGCCGCCCTCCAGCAGCATTACACCGCCGCTTACTTACAGCGGCTCCCGGCGCCGGGCACGCAGGGCAGGAGGACGGTGTGTACTGTTGGCACCGCCCCCTTCTCCACTGCCGCTCCCCCAGCCCAGATGGTGCGGCCCTGGGTAAGACCCCCTGCATGATCCCCTGATCCCTGATCCCCCATCCCCTTGGGGAGGGATCCCTGATCCCCCATCCCCCTGGGGAGGGATCCCTGATCCCCCATCCCCCTGGAGGGGGATCCCTGATCCCCCATCCCCCTTCAGGGGGATCCCTGATCCCCCATCCCCCTGGAGGGGGATCCCTGATCCCCCATCCTCCTGGAGGGGGATCCCTGATCCCCCACCCCCTGCAGGGGAATCCCTGATCCCCCATCCCCTGGAGGGGGACCCCTGATCCCCCACCCCCCTGCAGGGGAATCCCTGATCCCCCATTCCCCTGCAGCGGGATCCCTGATCCAGTAGATCACTATGCCCAAGTTGTCAGATCGCTTTCTACATCTTGATCCCTGCATGGGGATTGAGCTGCAGAAAGTGATCTGACAGCTCGGGCGCAGTGATCCAGTGGACCCCTGATCCCCCATCCCCCTGCAGGGGGATCCCTGATCCAGTAGATCACTGTGCCCAAGTTGTCAGATCGCTTTCTACATCTTGATCCTTGCATGGGGATTGAGCTGCAGAAAGCGATCTGACAGCTCGGGCGCAGTGATCCACTGGATCACTGCGCCCAAGCTGTCAGATCGCATTCTGCAGCTCAGTCCCCATGCAGCGGGATTCCCCTGCATGGGGATCAAGATGTAGAAAGCGATCTGACAACTTGGGCACAGTGATCTACTGGATCAGGGATCCCCCTGCAGGCCCAAGCTGTCAGATCACTTTCTGCAGCTTGCTCTCCATGCAGGGGATTCCCCTTGCATGGGGATCGAGCTGCAGAAAGCAATCTTGCAGCTCCGGCACGGCACCCGGGCTGCCAGATTGCTGCTCTGCAGTCTGATCCTCCTGCATGAGGATCGAGATGCAGAAAGCGATCTCACAGCCTCGGCGCTGCATCCGGGCTGCCAGATCACTGCTCTGCAGTCCGATCCTCCTGCATGGGGATCGAGCTGCAGAAAGCGATCTGACAGCTCGGGCGCAGTGATCCACTGCACAGTGATCCGGGCTTTCAGACCACTGCGCCCAAGCTGTCAGATGACTTTCTGCAGCTTGCTCTCCATGCAGGGGATTCCCCTTGCATGGGGATCGAGCTGCAGAAAGCGATCTCGCAGCCTCGGCGCTGCACCCGGGCTGCCAGATCGCTGCTCTGCAGTCCAATCCGTCTGCATGCAGATTGCGCTGCAGAAAGCGATCTCACAGCCCCGGTGCAGTGATCCACATAGTGGATTACTGCACCCGGGCTGTCAGATCGCTACTTTGCAGTCTGATCCTCCTGCATGGCGATCGTTGGGACCTTCGTTGTGGACTACGTCGGAGGCAATTGAGCGTCGTGGGACCTTCGTTGTGGACTACGTCGGATCTTTTTATAATAAAGATGGAGTCTGAATTTTGTTTGTTTTTTTTTCAAAATAAAAATATTTTTCTCTGTGTGTATTTATTGACTACTTACCAGAGATTCCTAATGGCGGGTCTAACATTGGCCCAATATTATGAATCTCGGGCTTAATGCCAGCTGGCAATAAAAAGCTGGCATTAACCCCTTTATTACCCAGTTTGCCACCGGCACCAGGGCAACTGGAAGAGCATGGGTACAGCGCCAGAAAATGGCGCTTCAATGAATGCGCCATTTTCTGGGGCGGCTGCGGGCTGCAATTCGCAGCATGGGGGGCCCAGAAAGCTTGGGCCTTTCCATGCTGAGGATTCCAGCCCCCAGCTGCCTACCTGGCTGGGCCAAAAATATGGCGGAGCCCTACGTCATTTTTTTTTTCTAGAATTAGCTCTAGAAATAAAAAAAAAATGGGCTTCGCTGTATTTTTGGTTGCAGCCAGGTACAATGAGGCAGCTGGGGGTTGGTGGCAATCCGTAGCTGCCAAATTGTACCTGGCTGGACCAAAAATAGGGCGGAGCCCCACATCTTTTTTTTTTTTCTTCTAGAATTAGTTCTAGAAATAAAAAAAAGCCTTCGCTGTATTTGTAGCCAGCCATGTACAACTTGGTAGCTGGCTGACTGGAATCCTCAGCGTGGAGAGACTCAAATGTTGTGGGTCCCCCACGCTGCAAATTTCAACCCACAGCCACCGAAGAAAATAGCGCATTCATTAGAGGAGGCATTTTCTGGTGCTGCACCCCAACTCTTTCAGTTGCCCTTGTGCTGGTGGCACACAGGTTCTCCATATGCGACATGGTGTCCGCTAACAATTTCAATAGAAAATTAGCTCCAATTGTTAGCGGAAACCATGTCAGGTATGGAGAGCCCCTCCCTGTGTGCCTGAACATTGGAGCTCCCCCACAAGTGACCCCATTTTGGAAACTAGACCCCCGAAGGAACGTATCTTTTTGCATAGTGAGCACTTTGAACTCCCAGATGCTTCACAAATTCATCCGTAATAATGAAAAAATAATTTTTTAGTGGAAAAAAAAGTGCTTTTTCATTTTTACGGATGAATTTCTGAAGCATATGGGGGTTCAAAGTGCTCACTATGCATTTAGATACGTTCCTTCGGGGTCTAGTTTCCAAAATGGGGTCACTTGTGGGGGAGCTCCAATGTGGAGATACACAGGGACCCTCCAAACGTGACATGGTGTCCGCTAACAATTTGAGCTCATTTTCCATTCAATTTGTTAGCGGACACCATGTCGCGTTTGGAGGGTCCCAGTGTGTCTCCACATTGGAGCTCCCCCACAAATGACCCCATTTTGGAAACTAGACCCCCGAAGGAACTTATCTAGATGCATAGTGAGCACTTTGAACCCCCAGATGCTTCACAAATTCATTCATAAAAATTTAAAAAACACTTTTTTTTCACAAAAAAATTCTTTTTGCCTACATTTTTTCAGTTTCACATGGGCAAAGGGATAAAATACATCCCAAAATTTGTTGGGCAATTTCTCCTGAGTACACCGATACCTTATATGTGATCATAAACCACTGTTTGGGCGCACGGCAGGGCTCGGAAGTGAAGAAGCGCCATTTCACTTTTTGAACGGAAAATTGGCTCTAAAATTCAAATGGCGCTCCTTCCCTACTGAGCCCTGCTGTGCACCCAAACAGTGGTTTATGACCATATATGAGGTATCGGTGTACTCAGGAGAAATTGCCCAACAAATTTTAGGATGCATTTTATCCTGTTGCCCATGTGAAAATGAAAAAATTGTGGCTAAAAGAACATTTTTGTTAAAAAGATTAAAATGTCCATTTTTTCCTTCAACTTTATTTTAGTTCCTGTGAAGCACCTGAAGGGTTAATAATCTTCTTGAATGTAGTTTTGAGTAGCTTGAGGGGTGCAGTTTTTGGAATGGTGTCACTTTTGGGTGTTTTCTGTCATGTACACCCCTCAAAGGGACTTCAAATGTGATGTGGTCACTAAAAAAATGGTTTTGTAAATTTTGCTGGAAAAATGAATAATTGCTGATGAACTTTGAACCCTTATAACGTCCTACCAAATTTTTTTTTTTCTTCCAAAATTGTGCTGATGTGAAGTAGACATGTGGGACATGTTATTTATTAACTATTTTGTGGCACATAACTCTCTGGTTTAGCAGAATAAAAATTAAAAATTTGAAAATTGCTAAATTTTCAAAATTTTTGCCAAATTTTTTATTTTTTCACAAATAAACGCAAAAATTATCGCCCTAAATTTAATACTAACATGAAGCCCAATATGTCACGAAAAAACAATCTCATAATCGCTAGGATCCGTTGAAGCGTTCCAGAGATATTACCTCATAAAGGGAGAGTGGTCAGAATTACAAAAAATGGTCCGGTCATTAAGCTGCAAAGTGACTCGGTCCTTAAGGGGTTAAGCCTTGTTTCTTAGACGCTGCTAGTCACAGCTCAGAATCTGACCTAGCAGTCTCAAATACTGTCAAGTTGTGATTGGCTGGGATAGAGGGATGAATAGGCGGCACGGTGGCTCAGTGGTCAGCACTGTATAAAGGATGGCATAGTGGCTCAGTGGTTAGCACTGTGTAAAAGGTGGCATGGTGGCTCAGTGGTTAGCACTGTGTAAAGGGTGGCATGGTGGCTCAGTGGTCAGTACTGCAGCCTTGTAGTGCTGTGGTCCTGGGTTCAATTCCATCAAGGGCAAAATCTGCAAGGAGTTTGTATGTTCTCCCCATGTTTCTGTGGGTTCCCTCTGAGTACTCCGGTTTCCTCCCACACTTGAAAGACAACTGATAGGATGTTTAGATTGTGAGCCCCAGTGGAGACACTGTTGCAATTAATAGTGCTAAATAAATGAAAAAATATTGTTATTATGAATAATCTCTAGAGAAGACTTTATAGAGACGCCTAGTTGCCCTACAAGCAGAGATTTCACATACTGCGCTCTGAAGCAACAAATGTGAATAGGGCATTTAACTAATTTTTTTTGCACATGTTACATGACTTTTTAAAATATGAAAATATCTCCATTGCAGGGCTATTCACCTTTATTGTTCTGGAGCGCAGTATGTGAAATCTCTGCTTGTTGTACAACTGGGCATTTATTCAGAGTTTTCTTTGGAGGTGTGTGCTTTAAGCATTTGTTTCTTAGACTCTGCTAGTCACAGCTCAGAATCTGACCTAGCAGTCTCAAATACTGTCAAGTTGTGATTGGCTGCATCTGGGATAGAGGGATGAATGGGCGGCACGGTGGCTCAGTGATCAGCACTGTATAAAGGATGGCATGGTGGCTCAGTGGTTAGCACTGTGTAAAGGATGGCATGGTGGCTCAGTGGTTAGCACTGTGTAAAGGGTGGCATGGTGGCTCAGTGGTTAGCACTGTGTAAAGGGAGGCATGGCGGCTCAGTGGTTAGCAGTGTGTAAAGGGTGACATGGTGGCTCAGTGGTTAGCACTGTGTAAAGGGTGGCATGGTGGCTCAGTGTTAGTACTGCAGCCTTGCAGTGCTATGGTCCTTGGTTCAATTCCCATCAAGGGCAAAATCTGCAAGGGGTTTGTATGTTCTCCCCATGTTTCTGTGGGTTCCCTCTGAGCATTCTGGTTTCCTCCCACACTTGAAAGACAACTGATAGGATATTTAGATTGTGAGCCCCAGTGGAGACAGTGATGCAATTAATAGTGCTAAATAAATATTATTATTATGAATAAGCACATCTCCAGAGAAGGCTCTATAGAGACGCCTAGTTGCCCTACAAGCAGAGATTTCACATACTGTGCTCCGATGCAACAAATGTGAATATCTCTGCAATGGAGTGACATAGAGCAAAGTGGAAAATAGCATCAGAATCAGAGGGGGCTTGGGGATTTTTAAAAGGCATTTAACTCATTTTTTGCACAAGTAACAGGTCTTTTTTTAAAATATGGAAAGACCAATAAATATAGCGTCTAATTTTTGAAATCTACATGTATTAGCTCTTCTCCGTTGTAATTGAGTGATTATAATTTCCATCTCTCGGACAGATAAAAGCGCAGCCTGACCTGATGTCAATCTTCCCATCACATCGCTGTCTTATGCACAAGTCCAGATCTCCGGTGCTATAAATAACCTGCCGCCTGCGATGCTGCACGTTCCGCTCCCCCCGTGAACATCTACAATCTTGTTGGAAATCCATTATTTCCATAGACGTGGATATTATTCCAATGGTTTGATCATCCCTGATTGTCTTAGTTATGAAGATAAATATTATCAATGGTACTTTGCACATGAATCTGTATGAAAAATGTCTACAGTCCTGGTAAATTATACATGTAGCAAAATTCATCTTTTATCAAAATCAGGGGCCACATTAATGAATGACCATAAGGCATGTAGAACAGTGGCAACCAAGGGGTTAAGATTCCATCGGAATCTTTATGATTTCTGCAACTGTTTCCCCCTCAATCAGTTGAAGGAGTTGGTTACTCTTATGGCGGGTTTACACGTCGCGATATCGGCGTCCAATTTCAATGAAAAGTCACGTGGTTCGATCGTTGGAGCCGATATCGTTCCTGCGTTGTATGGTGTGAACGTCCAATACGATGCAGGAACGATGTCAATGTGATATCGGGGATTGAATGAGCGTGCTATTCAATGCTCCGATATTGAATGGAGGTTGGAGCCGGATCGTGCTGTGTAAACACCCAACTACGATGTGAAGTTCTACGTCACCCATTCACTCCCATGTTAAATGGTCGTTCCTGGGTTGGGGGGTGTAGACATCGCACGGACGTTGGATTCAGAAATCGCAACGTGTAATCCTCCGATGCGATGCGGGAGAAACGTGCACTAAATGCGCGCTCCCGCGCCATTGAATTGCGATATCGCAACGATATTGAAATGTGTAAATCCACCATCAGTAGTGTTCGGAGTCAGGGGGGGACCGTCACCCCCGGGGGCCCTGGTGCAGGAGAGGACCGGGGGGGGCTACTGGCCGTCGGCGCGGCCGGGGGGAGGGGTGCCGTTGGCCGTCGGCGCGGCCCGGGAAGGGAGGGAGGTGGGTGCTGCTAGGAGCCGCTGGGAGCCGCAGGGATCCACAGGCGCGATGCTCTCCTACCTGGGAGCCGCGCCGGATATATGCTAGGGGCCGGAGGAGCAGAGGAGAGGAGGGGCGGGATCAGGCAGGGGAAGCTCTCTGCTTCCCTTGCCTGACCCTCCTCTCCTTTGACGGCGGCTTGCGGGGGTCGGCTGGGGGCCCCCCTCCAGGCTTGAAGGGGCCCCCAGCCGGTCGGGCCCTGGTGCAGCTGCACCAGCTGCACCAGTGTAGTTCCGCCCCTGTTCGGAGTCCATGGCCTGGACGTCATCCCTAGGATGGTTGATAGGAGTCCGTCCTTTGGGACTCTCACTAGTGATGAGTGTGCACTACCATGCTTCTTCCGAAAATGTCCAAGTTCCTCATTGACTTCCATTACACTCGGAAAACGAGTCCAGCCCGTATGACTAGCAAGCACCCGAGCATGCTCATCACCAACCCTTGCCAATCGGCACTTATATTCCCATTAGCAGGGGGTGTAACTACAACAGGTGCAGGCATTACAATCGCACCAGGGCCCCTCTTTGTCCTATAGAAAAAGGCTATTGCTATTAAAGATTTGTAATAATTGGGGTCCCATTGGATCTTTCGCATCGGGGCCCTTGAGCTTCAAAGTCCACCACTGCCCAATAGATTGGACTGTCAATGCCCACCAGGCTCAACTCAACTGATTTATGGCCACAAGAAAGCTGACCTGAACACTGTGATCATCATTCAGGTAAGAGGAGCTCAGAAAACAGAAGGCGGATAGGTATAAACTCTCCCCTCAAAACAAGCTCACTGACGGATTCTCAGTTTACTCATTCTGCAGCCAGCAATGGACAGAACAACACAAAAAACGCAGAAGGCTAGTGTACAGCATTTGTAAGAAAAGCCAATTACAAAATAGATTTGTACCCAAAAGAACAAGTATTTAAGTCAAAAAAGACATGGAAAATAAAAGGTGCAAAATGTCTAACGAAACCCAAATGCAAAAATAACTTTTCCTCAAAACTACACAGTTCTATATGTCTTTGTCCGTAGGTAACCTTGGATATAGTTTTCAATGCATGTAATTTATGGCCCTTTTTTATATGTGATTCAGGCAAGGAAAGTGTTACCGTAATTATGTGCGCTGTAAATAGCACCGCCATCTCCGCGACGTGAAGGCACTAAACAGGGAATATCAGAGCCATCACCCAGGGTGAGTCATCTCCTCACTGAATACATTTTATTGAACCATTTGATGGCAGCGCGGCTCCCTGTATATACAGCACATTGTGGTATACGGGAGCAGATAGCGCGCCCGCACCTGAAATTACCGCTCTACCAAGAGTCATCAGCCGCTAAATGGCTTTCAACATGGAGGAGGCAGCGCCCGGTATTGCCTCGCTCTTGTACATTGATTTTCAGGTTTGTGCCACACTCTCTTATGTTACAGTAAATGTCATCGCTGGCGGGTTTTCTTGTTAATATCTGCCAGGTTCTTAGTATTAGGTTTTCTTTTACATTGACAAGGTGTTTCTGCTAAAAATAACACAATTATAGAAGAGAGAAGGGTAGAAAATGAGGCTGAGAAGCTGAGCTACAAGGCAGATATAGGGTGAATATGTAGGGTATGGACACTATTAAGACTGAGCTACAAGGCAGATATAGGGATATAGGGTGAATATGTAGGGTATGGACACTGGTAAGGCTGAGCTACAGGGCAGATATAGGGATATAGGGTGAATATGTAGGGTATGGACACTAGTAAGGCTGAGCTACAAGGCAGATATAGGGATATAGGGTGAATATGTAGGGTATGGACACTAGTAAGGCTGAGCTACAAGGCCGATATAGGGATATAGGGTGAATATGTAGGGTATGGACACTAGTAAGGCTGAGCTACAAGGCAGGCAAGATATAGGGATATAGGGTGAATATGTAGGGTATGGACACTAGTAAGGCTGAGCTACAAGGCCGATATAGGGTGAATGTGTAGGGTATGGACACTAGTAAGGCTGAGCTACAAGGCAGATATAGGGATATAGGGTGAATATGTAGGGTATGGACACTAGTAAGGCTGAGCTACAAGGAAGATATAGGGATATAGGGTGAATATGTAGGCTATGGACACTAGTAAGGCTGAGCTACAGGGCAGGCAAGATATAGGGATATAGGGTGAATATGTAGGGTATGGACACTAGTAAGGCTGAGCTACAAGGCAGATATAGGGTGAATGTGTAGGGTATGGACACTAGTAAGGCTGAGCTACAAGGAAGATATAGGGATATAGGGTGAATATGTAGGCTATGGACACTAGTAAGGCTGAGCTACAAGGCCGATATAGGGTGAATGTGTAGGGTATGGACACTAGTAAGGCTGAGCTACAAGGAAGATATAGGGATATAGGGTGAATATGTAGGCTATGGACACTAGTAAGGCTGAGCTACAAGGCCGATATAGGGTGAATGTGTAGGGTATGGACACTAGTAAGGCTGAGCTACAAGGAAGATATAGGGACAAAGGGTGAATATGTAGGCTATGGACACTAGTAAGGCTGAGCTACAGGGCAGGCAAGATATAGGGACAAAGGGTGAATATGTAGGGTATGGACACTAGTAAGGCTGAGTTACGGCCGCTGCCCATGTGTAGATTGGTCCTTTACTATGTTCCTACTGGGTTCCTGGTTACTTTCTAGGGTGAATGCCAATTCAAGGTGTGTGCACAACCCCTTTCAGAGGCGAAGGTGAGTGTGCACACATTGAATTGGTGCAGCCTATTGCTGGGAGGTTCCAGGTATATAAAGTTTGATTTCCCTGTCGGGGGTCACAAGAGCATCATGGTTAGGTTTCCTAATCCAGCCATGTATATGGTCCAAGCAGTTGTTTTAGGTTTGCCTGTGTCCCCCTCCAGTCCTGCATGTCCCCAGCTCTGTGACTGCTGATGTCTTCATATCTCTCTTTGTTTTGGACCTATCCTGCCTGTTTCTGCTGCCCTTCCTTGATCTGGGAAGGTCCAGGTCCCCCCTGTGGTCCAGTGAGTCCATGCCACCTTGGATGTTTGCTATCGCTGCCCTCCTGGTGTCTTGGGCATAACAATAATGTCATAGATCTGATATGTAGAGTATAAATGATGGATACTAGCGAGGCTGAGAAGCCAAGCTATGGGGCAGGCAAGCAGTGGAGACGGGGGAGATGGTGGCTAAGTGTCGGGGGCAAGGTGACCTAGGGGGCAAGAAATCAGTATCACTGAATGCCGGGAGGTATATGGTGCTGATGAATCTCTAGGTGTAGGGTAAACTCTGCAGGGACGACTGCACTGGAGGGCGGCGGAGCACGCGTGTACTGGCCCTTTAACCGCAATCCATCACCTGCGTCACAAGTCACTTTCTCCCCAGCAATTCATATTGTGGCAATGATGCCATGACCTGGTAACCACACAGACAGCCTGGCACCAGGACACAGGCTAGCTGATACTCCACTGGTTACAATGTATATATTCCTGGCGCCACATAAATAAACGACGTATACATTCTCCAGGATTTCTCATAAAGACGCCGGCAGACGGCGGAGCAGGGTTATGTGTGTAATAACCATAATGTAAAAATGTAGAGATTGTGTCATATCATGACCCATAGATCACATAGAGAGAGATATCAAGAGGGACGGATGAAGAAACAACATTATACACATAGATAGATAGATAGATAGATAGATAGATAGATAGATAGATAGATAGACAGACAGACAGACAGATAGATAGACAGACAGACAGACAGACAGACAGATAGATAGATAGATACATAGATACATAGATACATAGATAGATATATAGAGATAGATAGATAGATAGATAGATAGATAGATAGATAGATAGATAGATAGATAGATAGATAGATAGATAGATAGATAGATTTGATTAGATAGATGACCTGGTTTCAGTTGATCAGTCTATGATATTTGTGCAGATGGAACAGGTGATTTCCTCTTTATTCTACAGAGTATTTTAGGGAAACGCTCCCAATAATTTCCGCTGATAATTCCTTCATAAAATGATCCGGACATAAACCTCACATCAGTGACTTCTCCTCTGACTCTTGATTATCAGCGTCCGGGAATTAAGCAAAAAAAAATTCTTCGGCGGACGCTCAGGGCACATTGCTAAAAATGCTCGTCCTCTGAGGTGACCTTGAATGTAGACGACTATGAGAGGAACACTTGACAGATGTTTGGTGCTGAAGGCAGGATCTGAAGGGAGAGATAACCACCCATAGCCCTCCGTGCCCGCTCTGTGCCACCCTCCGCATCCGCTCTGTGCCACCCTCCGCATCCACTCTGTGCCACCCTTCACATCCGCTCTGTGCCACCCTCCGCATCCACTCTGTGCCACCCTTCACATCCGCTCTGTGCCACCCTCCACATCCACTCTGTGCCACCCTCCATGTTTGCGCTGTGCCCCTGAGGGTCCTGTCACCACAGAGGTACTGCACCTCAGCCAGAGGTGTGGTACCCCACTCTCGAGTAAGAAGGGGACACCACCCGGTACCCACACTGCATCCAACACCACACCAACTCTGGCTAGGGTTGGGGCGAGATGGTTCCTGAGGAAGAGCACAGTCCCCCATCCCGAGTTAGAGAGAGAACTAGGTAGAGGGTGTGGGTGGAGGAAGTAGATAAGGGGAGCACACTAGGAAGTTGTGAGGAAGTAGTGACAACAGAGGACATAGAGAACGTGACTGACGTCAGAGGGAGACGTGGAAAAAAGTCGAGAAGAAGACGTAGAGTGGGAGTTGGTGAATGGAGTCAGTCACGAGAGGATGGACAGAGAGAGACGTCCTGGGGACTGGAGCCGGTTGGAGCTCGTCCCAGGACAAGGAGAGGCAGAGAAAAGACAGAGGAGCCAGTGAAGGGCTCTAGAGAGACTGAAGGGGTCCCAGGGGCACGAGAAGTGAGAAATCCACCCATGTCGCCCGTATCCAAGTGGAGGGGCCGGGCCGCAGAGGGGACAGGCCCCAGACTAGTGGAGTGACTAGGACTCAGCTAGCTAACCAGAGGCGGTGTTATCTTCAAGTACCGGAGCTGAAGCCGCACTGAAATCACGGAAAAGGCAATCGTATAGGGTAAATGGGACTAGGACCATGTCGCCTAACAGGACCCGTGGCTGCTGGATTAGGACACTGAGTGTGAGGGAGAGCAGAGGTGTGGTTTATTAATAATAATAACAATAATAATAAAATAATCTTTATATAGCACCAACATATTCCGCTGCGCTTCACAATTCAGAGGTTCATATTCAAACAATCATAAGAAACAGTTATCAGAAAATACAATACAATATAAAAAACAATACAAAACAAAATACAATACAGAGCATAATACAATAATTAGAGCAGAATAGTGACAGCCCTGCTCATAAGAGCTTACAATCTAACAATGAGGTGGGGGTGACACAAAGTACAGGGGCTTATTTACAATGATGGTATAGTCAACTTGAGGAGATGGGGGAACAGATAGGAGTAGTATAAGTGGCCACCAACCATTATTTGTGATCCACTTGAGACTGGTGGAGTGAATAGGATATGTCAGAATGACTTTGACTAGGGATCATGATAGGCCGCTCTAAAAAGATGTGTTTTTAGGGATCGCCTAAAACTATGTAAGTTGTGGATACACCTAATTTACTGTTTCTCTAAACATAACACCCAGACAGCGAGCCTGCTGACTAGGCGTTATTGTGGTGCCGCACACAGAGAGATGTCAGATTTAGGGAGGTAAGTGGAGGGCGAGAGCAGAAGAGGTTCAGTTTTGGAAAGGTTGAGTTTCAGATAGAGAGCGGACATGATGTTGTAAACTGCGGTTAGACAGTCACTGGTGTTCTGTAATACAGTGGGAGTAAGGTCAGGGGCTGAAGTGTATAGTTGTGTGTCATCAGCATAAAGATGGTACTGGAAGCCAAATCTGCTGATGGTCTGTCCAATCGGGGCCGTGTAGAGAGAGAAGAGAAGAGGTCCAAGGACTGAACCCTGAGGGACCCCAATAGTGAGGAGAAGAGTGGAGGAAGTGGAGCCAGCGAATGATACACTGAAAGAGTGGTCAGAAAGATAGGAGGAGAGCCAGGAGAGAGCCGTGTCCTTTATACCAATGGAGTGCAGTATAGAGAGTAGGAGATGGTGGTGAACTGTGTCAAAAGCTGCAGAGAGATCAAGAAGAATAAGCAGAGAGTGGTCACCATTACATTTTGCTGTCAGTAGATCATTGGTCACTTTGATGAGGGCAGTTTCTGTAGAATGTAGGGGGCAGAAACCAGACTGTAATGGATCTAGAAGAGAGTGAACGGAGAGGTAATGAGTGAGGCGGGAGTAGACCAGGCGCTCCAGGAGTTTAGAGATGAAGGTGAGATTGGAGATTGGTCTGTAGTTGTTTGTGCAGGATGGGTCAAGAGAAGTTTTCTTTAATAATGGAGTAATGATCGAGTGTTTGAAGGAGGAGGGGAAGATGCCAGAAGAGAGGGAGAGATGGAAGATTTTGGTTAGGTGAGTGATGACAACCAGACAGAGGGACTGGAGTAGGTGTGATGGAATGGGGTCAGTGGTGCATGTGGTGGGACGAGAAGAAGAGAGGAGCCTGGAGACTTCTTCTTCTGTGACTGGGTCGAATGTGGAGAGTGAGTCGGACAAAATGTGGCGAGAGATAGAGGTAACAGCAATTTGAGTTTGAGTTTGATTTCCTGGTGGATATTTTCTATTTTCTAAGGCCCCTTTCACATCATCTTTTTTGTCTGGATCCGGCCAATCCGGACAAAAAAACGCATCTTGCGCATGTGCCGCCTAATGGCCGCACTTGCGTTGCACTTGCGGCAAGCCCAATGCATTGTCTATGGGGCTTGCGGCAAGTGAGGCAAGTGTGGTATTTCCGCGATCCGGCACTTACACAATACAGACAAAAATGCTGATGTGAAAGGGCCCTTAGTGAAGTAAGAAGCCAGATCATCAGCACCGAGGTCAGTGATAGCACCTACACTTTAGAACTGAGGAGAGAGTGTCAAAGAATTTCTTTGGGTTGTTGGATAGTGAGGAGATCAGGGTGATGAAGTAGATTTGTTTGGGGAGGTGAAGGGCAGAGTTGTAAGTTCTCAGAATACATTTATAATAAATAATGTAGATTTCTGGTGAGCGGGTTTTCCTCCATAGGCGTTCAGCACTCCTAGAGCATCGCTGGAGGAATCGAGTTTGTGATGTGAGCCAGGGCTGTTTCACTCTGTGTTTGGAGGTTCTGGGGGTGAGAGGCGCTACTTGGTCCAGGGAGCTTCTGAGAGAGTTATTGTAGTGATACACCGTCAGATAGGGACAGGAGAAGGAGGAGATTGGGGACAGTGATGAGTATAGCAAGTCTGTGAGTGTATGATAGTTAATGGCCTGTAGATTTCTGAATGTGTGATAGGTAGGGGTGTGCAGGGGTGGGCAAGGATTTATGAGCATGAAGGAGAGAATGTTGTGGTCAGAGAGAGGAAGAGGCAAGTTATCTAAGGAGGAGGTTGAACAGAGCCGGACAAAGATCAGGTCAAGGATGTTATCATCCTTGTGTGTCTCAGAGGTTGAGAGCTGTGAGAGGCCAAGAGAGGTGGTTAGAGATAGGAGCTGGGATGCATACGGCGAGATGGGGCTGTTTATGGGGATGTTGAAGTCTCCCAGAATAAGGGTTGGTAATTTTGAGGACATGGCCACGCGGAGAAATGGTCGAGGAACTGGGTGGGTGACCCTGGGGGGTACACCACTGTTACTCAGAGGGGAGGGGGTGGAAGAGCCTAATTGTGTGAACCTCAAAAGAAGGAGGGAATGAGAGTGATGGAGCTGGGGGGATGACCTGGAAAGTACATTGTGGGGACAGGAGTAAGTCGACTCCACCACCATGTCTGTTCCCAGGCCTCGTGGAATGGGAGAAATGTAAGCCACCATAAGAAATAGCAGCAAGGGGAGCAGTGTCAGAATCCTGGATCCAGGTTTCAGTGAGAGCCAGCAGATTAAGAGAGTTAGTGAGAGAGTAGTTGTGGCTAAAGGGAAGTTTATTGCATACAGATCGTGGATTCCAGAGAGCGCAATTATAAGAGGGAGATGAAGGTGTGCAGGTATTGTTAAAAAGGTTAGCAGGGTTTCTATGTGTGGTGAGAGAGGGGTTGAAGTTGGTGGAGGGTGGACCAGGATTTGGAGAGATATCACCTGACAAGAGCAGCAGTAAAAAGAGAAAAAGCAAATAGTTTTTGTCATTGTCACATTGTTTATGATGCAAAACCCTGGAATATGATGGTCTGAGATTACTCAGTATGTTGAAGAGAATATGCGAGCTCAAAATAGTAGAAGAAAGGAGAGAAGGGCTTATGTGGATGAGGGTTGATGGAGGGGTTATGAGGCGGTGAAAGTGAATAGCAAAGGCACATAGGAAGTTAGACATTGAAATAAAAGACATAGTTAAAAAAAGAGTATGAAAGAGTGGCTTACTTGACTCCTGCCCTGACTAACTGCCATGAAGTAACTGCAAGCCACTTAGCATTCAATGCCACTTTGCATGAGATGCCACACGTGCAGACCCTCCACATGTGTACCCCTTAAGACAGAACAAAATTTATAGGGCACACTAAAGAATCAGGTGAGAGGGATTGTGGGTAGTCACATGGTTTCAGGTAATTAGCAGCTGGACCTCACAGCAGGGGATAATTAGATGATGAAAGGCCACAGATCTGACATTAGGTAAAAGCTGGCTCCACACAATCACACCTTCAACAAGGTAACATTTACAATGTGGAAAATAGTCATATACTGGTGAGTAAAGAATATAATACATACAGATTATAATAAATGCAGAGGTAGATTTACCATAAGGCTACATGAGTCAGGGTGATATTGCAATGGAGGTCATTATAGCAAGCAGAGGTAGATTTACCATGCAGGTTTGCAGTGAGATTGGAAGCTCAGTTTAGCAAATGCAGATGACAGTTAGGTAGGGGTGTGGTTTATGATGTCTTTTGTGAAGCAGGGTGTGTTTTATGAAATATTTGGTTAAACAGAGATTTTTTTATTAAATGTTTAATTAAGCATGTGTGTGGTTTATGAAGTGTTTAGTTAAGCATGGGTGTGCTTTATGAAGTGTGTAGTTAAGCAGGGGTGTGCTTTATGAAGTGTGTAGTTAAGCAGGGGTGTGGTTTATGAAGTGTGTAGTTAAGCAGGGGTGTGGTTTATGAAGTGTGTAGTTAAGCTTGGGAGTGGTTTATAAAGTATCTAGTTAGGCAGGGGCGTGGTTAATGAAGTGTGTAGTAAAGCAGGGGTGTGGTTTATGAACTATCTAGTTAAGCGGGTGTGGTTTATGTAATATCTAGTTAAGCGGGTGTGGTTTATGTAATATCTAGTTAAGCATGGGTGTGGTTTATGAAGTGTTTAGTTAAGCAGGGGTGTGGTTTATGAAGTGTGTAGTTAAGCAGGGGTGTGGTTTATGAAGTGTGTAGTAAAGCAGGGGTGTGGTTTATGAAGTGTGTAGTTAAGCAAGGGTGTGGTTTATGAAGTATGTATAAAAGCATGGGTGTGGTTTATGAAGTGTGTAGTTAAGCAGGGGTATGGTTTATGAAGTATGTAGTTAAGCAGGGGTGTGGTTTAAGAAGTGTGTAGTTAAGCAGGGGTGTGGTTTAAGAAGTGTGTAGTTAAGCAGGGGTGTGGTTTATGAAGTGTGTAGTTAAGCAGGGGTGTGGTTTATGAAGTCTATAGTTAAGCAGGGGTGTGGTTTATGAAATGATGTTACTTCTTGTTACATCTCTACTTACAGTATTTTTTTACACACAAGTGATCAGATGATGTAATTTGTAGGTGGATCCCAAACATTACCTAGGGGGTCAATAGGACAATTTGTGTAATCAAAATAATTTCCCCTATAGAACGGCAGTAGTATCAGTTCATAGAGAGCGGTAATATCAGTTGTCAGTAGTGTAATGTAAATACATTGTACGGTATATGTATAGTGAGTATGTATAGAATGTGCAGACACAACTGTTACCACAGCAGATCCGCTGGGAGCGGCCATACTTTTATCTATTGTCATTCTCGCTATTATCCTGAGGTCTCGCAGAAATCAGCCGGGAATTTCCCCCATCAGGCAATGCAAATATTTGTACATACAGCAGTTGCTACTATGGGAAGGATTTTCCATGATACAATGGCTCCTCCGCGGTCTGTATGCGCTATATCAAAACACAAGATTAAAAGTCAGCTTTATACTCCAGTCACATCCAGAGCTGCGCTCAACATCATACTGTAATGGTAGTTTCCTGTTCTAAATGCAGCTTTTCATGTGACCGGAGCATAAACCATTCATAATTAGATTCCGAAGAATTCCGATTGCAGCTTTGTATGTGACCGAAGCATAAACCACGGTGTAATTCATAATTAGATTCCGAAGAATTCTGATTGCAGCTTTGTATGTGACTAGAGTATTAAACTCCAGATTGGATTCCTGTTGGCAGCGAGACGAGTTCAGCGCTCAGCTTTGTATGTGACCAGAAAATAAAACTTCATGTCACCCAAATATTAGATTCTCAAAGGAAGTTAGAGGATTCCTGGAAGTAGCTTTGTATGTGACTGGAGTAAAACACATCAAGTGACCCCAGATTGGATTCCAAGGGATAGGTATCCCTGAGAGCAGAATGTTATGTAATGGATAGATAATGTAACTCAAGATTAGATTCTTTTTGCAGTCCAGTTCCCAGTGCAGCTTTGTGTGTGACCGGAGTATAAAAGTTGGTATAACCCCATATAAAATTTCCATTCTTGGCTAGAGGACATCTAAATGCAGCTTTAGGTGTGACTGGAGTACAAAACTTGACGAAACTCCAGATTAAATTCCCATTGTTACATAGGAGACTTCTGGATGCTGCTTTAGGTGTGACTGGAGTATAAAGCTTATAACAAATAAATAAACAGCTGCAGTCTGAAATGTTGAGGTATGCAAACATAAAATATAGGAATATGGACATGCGATAGCGCTAAAAAAATACTCTACATATAGAAATACAGACATGCATTACTGCTAAGGAAATACACTATATATAGAAATACAGTCATGCATTACTGCTAAGGAAATACACTATATATAGACATACAGGCATGCATTATTGCTAAAGAAATACTCTACATATAGAAATACAGACATGCATTACTGCTAAGGAAATACACTATATATAGAAATACAGTCATGCATTACTGCTAAGGAAATACACTATATATAGAAATACAGGCATGCATTATTGCTAAGGAAATACACTATATATAGAAATACAGACATGCATTACTGCTAAGGAAATACACTATATATAGAAATACAGACATGCAATACTGCTAAGGAAATACACTACATATAGAAATACAGACATGCAATACTGCTTAAGGAAATAAAGTGAATATGGGAATACGGACATGAAGTACTGCTAAGGAAATACATTGAGTATAGGAATATAGACATGCATTACTGCTAAGGAAATACATTGAATATAGGAATATAGACATGCATTGCTGCTAAGGAAATACATTGAATATAGGAATATAGACATGCATTACTGCTAAGGAAATACACTGATTATAGGAATATGAACATGCATCACTGCAAAGGAAATACATTGAATATAGGAATATAGACATGCAGTACTGCTAAGGAAATAAATTGAATATAGAAATATAGACATGCATACTGTAGATACTAATGAAAAACATTGGCTATAGGAATATAGACATGAATAACTGCTAAGGAAATACATTCAATATAGGAATATAGACGTGCATCGCTGCTAAGAATGTACATTGAATATAGGAATATGGAAATGCATTACTGCTAAGAAAATACATTAAATATAGGAATATGGACATGTATTACTGCTAAGGAAATACATTGATTATAGGAATATAGACATGTATTACTGCTAAGGAAATACATTGAATATAGGAATATGGACATGGATTACTGGTAAGGAAATAAATTGAATATAGGAATATGGATATGCATTACTGCTAAGGAAATACATTGAATATAGGAATATGGACATGTATTACTGCTAAGGAAATACACGGAATATAGGAATATAGACATGTATTACTGCTAAGGAAATACATTGAATATAGGAATATAGACATGCATTACTGCTAAGGAAATACATTGATTATAGGAATATGGATATGCATTACTGCTAAGGAAATACATTTATTATAGGAATATGGACATGCATTACTGCTAATTAAAATGTAACAAAATATAAAATTGCCTAAACACGATAGGAAGAAGGGCGCAGTCAGAAGATATGAACCCATATAACAAATAACCAGTCATTATATTGGGTGCTGGCCCATTACATTTTCTGACCAATGTTCGCATAATCTGATGAATATTGACGACACGACTCCTCCATACATAAATGTGATTGGCTCAGGAATGTCACAGGTGTCGCTGATCCCGAACCACAGGAGCGCAGCGTCTCCATACACACGGGCAGAGGCCGTCATCCCCCCCGGTCACCGGGCTCAGATCTCGTCATCCTCCGCTCTGACAGCTCCATACACCGACACTAACAGCGGAATAATAGGGTTTATTATTGTACTGAAAGTGAAGGAGGAAAATCATCCGGAGAGAAGACATGAATATGGAGCAGGAAAGTCACCGGGAATCTGAGGCACAATGCAGAAAACTGTGGGGGATGGGGGGGAATAATATAGATCTATAACCCCCGCTACAATATCACAAGGTGAGCAGAAGACACAAGGCACAGCTGGTATAACCTGGGCATCTCCTATATGTACAGCTGGTATAACCTGGGCATCTCCTATATAAAATTATATATGTACAGCTGGTATAACCTGGGCATCTCCTGTATATAATTATATATGTACATCTGGTATAACCTGGGCATCTCCTGTATATAATTATATATGTACAGCCGGTATAACCTGGGCATCTCCTGTATATAATTATATATGTACAGCTGGTATAACCTGGACATCCCCTGTATATAATTATATATGTACAGCTGGTATAACCTGGGCATCTCCTATATAAAATTATATATGTACAGCTGGTATAACCTGGGCATCTCCTGTATATAATTATATATGTACATCTGGTATAACCTGGGCATCTCCTGTATATAATTATATATGTACAGCTGGTATAACCTGGGCATCTCCTGTATATAATTATATATGTACATCTGGTATAACCTGGACATCTCCTGTATATAATTATATATGTACATCTGGTATAACCTGGACATCTGTATATAATTATATATGTATAGCTGGTATAACCTGGACATCTCCTGTATATAATTATATATGTACAGCTGGTATAACCTGGACATCTCCTGTATATAATTATATATGTACAGCTGGTATAACCTGGGCATCTCCTGTATATAATTATATATGTACAGCTGGAATAACCTGGGACATAATTATATGACCCCCTTTAGTGTCAGGGTGTAGCTCCACCCGTGAGGAACAGAAAGCTACTTTTTTTCATTTATATGAAGTTATAGGTAATTAAGAACACATTTTATTAATTTACCTTTGATTGTGTTTTAGTTCACGCTCAGTTTGAAGGACTTTTATTGAGATTCCTCCTAATTGTTCACATTTCTTAGTTCCGGCCATGTTATGTATCAGTCCCTGACTCATAGTGCGCTGTCACTGCGACTATCCTTGAGACTAATGACACATTGTGTTTCTGAAGATAAATAGTTATTGTGCTGGGACCTCGAATTCTGAACTGTAGCAGAGGATTGAATGGTTATGAATGAGCCTCAGTACGACATTGTGTGCAGAGATGTAACAAGCGCCCACATCCCGGTCACATCTGAGGAATCTGCAGACTCACATGTGTCACCCGATCACCGGAACATCAGACCTCGTGAATCTCTACACGTGCGATGGAAACATTCATCTACAAAGCTGGAATTTTAATTTTAATAGAATTCCGGTCATTATAGAGGAGGAGGAGGTGAGCTGTGACATCACCTATTGTGAATGGTGGATCCTGTGTTATCTACTGTATATAGAGGTGTTATCAGTCATTGTACAGGAGGAGGTGAGCTGTGACATCACCTATTGTGAATGGTGGATCCTGTGTTATCTACTGTATATAGAGGTGTTATCAGTCATTGTACAGGAGGAGGTGAGCTGTGATATCATCTATTGTGAATGGTGGATCCTGTGTTATCTACTGTATATAGAGGTGTTATCAGCATTGTACAGGAGGGGGAGGTGAGCTGTGATATCACCTATTGTGAATGGTGGATCCTGTGTTATCTACTGTATATAGAGGAGTTATCAGTCATTGTACAGGAGGAGGAGGTGAGCTGTGATATCACCTATTGTGAATGGTGGATCCTGTGTTATCTACTGTATATAGAGGTGTTATCAGTCACTGTACAGGAGGAGGAGGTGAGCTGTGATATCACCTATTGTGAATGGTGGATCCTGTGTTATCTACTGTATATAGAGGTGTTATCAGTCATTGTACAGGAGGAGGTGAGCTGTGATATCACCTATTGTGAATGGTGGATCCTGTGTTATCTACTGTATATAGAGGTGTTATCAGTCATTGTACAGGAGGAGGAGATGAGCTGTGATATCACCTATTGTGAATGGTGGATCCTGTGTTATCTACTGTATATAGAGGTGTTATCAGTCATTATACAGGAGGAGGAGGTGAGATGTGATATCATCTATTGTGAATGGTGGATCCTGTGTTATCTACTGTATATAGAGGTGTTATCAGTCATTGTACAGGAGGAGGAGATGAGCTGTGATATCACCTATTGTGAATGGTGGATCCTGTGTTATCTACTGTATATAGAGGTGTTATCAGTCATTGTACAGGAGGGGGAGGTGAGCTGTGATATCACCTAATGTGAATGGTGGATCCTGTGTTATCTACTGTATATAGAGGTGTTATCAGTCATTGTACAGGAGGAGGAGGTGAGCTGTGATATCACCTATTGTGAATGGTGGATCCTGTGTTATCTACTGTATATAGAGGTGTTATCAGTCATTGTACAGGAGGAGGTGAGCTGTGACATCACCTATTGTGAATGGTGGATCCTGTGTTATCTACTGTATATATAGAGGAGTTATCAGTCATTGTACAGGAGGAGGTGAGCTGTGATATCACCTATTGTGAATGGTGGATCCTGTGTTATCTACTGTATATAGAGGTGTTATCAGTCATTGTACAGGAGGAGGTGAGCTGTGACATCACCTATTGTGAATGGTGGATCCTGTGTTATCTACTGTATATAGAGGTGTTATCAGTCATTGTACAGGAGGAGGAGGTGAGCTGTGACATCACCTATTGTGAATGGTGGATCCTGTGTTATCTACTGTATATAGAGGTGTTATCAGTCATTGTACAGGAGGAGGTGAGCTGTGATATCACCTATTGTGAATGGTGGATCCTGTGTTATCTACTGTATATAGAGGTGTTATCAGCATTGTACAGGAGGGGGAGGTGAGCTGTGATATCACCTATTGTGAATGGTGGATCCTGTGTTATCTACTGTATATAGAGGTGTTATCAGTCATTGTACAGGAGGGGGAGGTGAGCTGTGATATCACCTAATGTGAATGGTGGATCCTGTGTTATCTACTGTATATAGAGGTGTTATCAGTCATTGTACAGGAGGAGGAGGTGAGCTGTGATATCACCTATTGTGAATGGTGGATCCTGTGTTATCTACTGTATATAGAGGTGTTATCAGTCATTGTACAGGAGGAGGTGAGCTGTGACATCACCTATTGTGAATGGTGGATCCTGTGTTATCTACTGTATATATAGAGGAGTTATCAGTCATTGTACAGGAGGAGGTGAGCTGTGATATCACCTATTGTGAATGGTGGATCCTGTGTTATCTACTGTATATAGAGGTGTTATCAGTCATTGTACAGGAGGAGGTGAGCTGTGACATCACCTATTGTGAATGGTGGATCCTGTGTTATCTACTGTATATAGAGGTGTTATCAGTCATTGTACAGGAGGAGGAGGTGAGCTGTGATATCACCTATTGTGAATGGTGGATCCTGTGTTATCTACTGTATATAGAGGTGTTATCAGTCATTGTACAGGAGGAGGTGAGCTGTGATATCACCTATTGTGAATGGTGGATCCTGTGTTATCTACTGTATATAGAGGTGTTATCAGCATTGTACAGGAGGGGGAGGTGAGCTGTGATATCACCTATTGTGAATGGTGGATCCTGTGTTATCTACTGTATATAGAGGTGTTATCAGTCATTGTACAGGAGGAGGAGGTGAGCTGTGATATCACCTAATGTGAATGGTGGATCCTGTGTTATCTACTGTATATAGAGGTGTTATCAGTAATTGTACAGGAGGGGGAGGTGAGCTGTGATATCACCTAATGTGAATGGTGGATCCTGTGTTATCTACTGTATATAGAGGTGTTATCAGTCATTGTACAGGAGGAGGAGGTGAGCTGTGATATCATCTATTGTGAATGGTGGATCCTGTGTTATCTACTGTATATAGAGGTGTAATCAGTCATTGTACAGGAGGAGGTGAGCTGTGACATCACCTATTGTGAATGGTGGATCCTGTGTTATCTACTGTATATAGAGGTGTTATCAGTCATTGTACAGGAGGAGGTGAGCTGTGACATCACCTATTGTGAATGGTGGATCCTGTGTTATCTACTGTATATAGAGGTGTTATCAGTCATTGTACAGGAGGAGGAGGTGAGCTGTGATATCACCTATTGTGAATGGTGGATCCTGTGTTATCTACTGTATATAGAGGTGTTATCAGTCATTGTACAGGAGGAGGAGGTGAGCTGTGATATCACCTATTGTGAATGGTAGATCCTGTGTTATCTAGTGTATATAGAGGTGTTATCAGTCATTGTACAGGAGGAGGTGAGCTGTGATATAATCTATTGTGAATGGTGGATCCTGCGTTATCTACTGTATATAGAGGTGTTATCAGTCATTGTACAGGAGGAGGAGGTGAGCTGTGATATCTACTGTATATAGAGGTGTTATCAGTCATTGTACAGGAGGAGGTGAGCTGTGATATCACCTATTGTGAATGGTGGATCCTGTGTTATCTACTGTATATAGAGGTGTTATCAGTCATTGTACAGGAGGAGGAGGTGAGCTGTGATATCACCTATTGTGAATTGTGTAATCTGTGGCCACTTTTGCACTTGTAGCTGTTGTATATTGGCAGTCGGATACACCCTTTATTATTGGCCGTATTCTGTGGGATTAGTACCGCGTAGGCAGTGGACCTGGAGTCACTCTGTAGATGGCTATAAAGCCTCAACCTCTGACTTGTGTGAAGCATGAGGTCATTCTTTCCACTATTAAGCCCCTTTTCCCTCATCTCTTGCCAAACATCTTGTACTATAGTTTATATCCTCACATTTCTGAAATGTCTGCAGAAGATCCGACCCTGGAGATGACCGAGTCCTACACAAACAAGAGCTCAAAACAGCTGAGAACGTTCTATACATTAAAGGGGATGAGCAGAACTAGAAAAGTGAGTGTGGCTTCATCCTGAAACAGCGCCACCTCTGTGCATGGGTCGTGTCTGGTATTGCAGCTCTGTTGTGAATGTGACGGAGCTGCCATTCCTGTCTCAATCTGCTGTTTTTGCAAAGATCTTCCCACTCTTTTTAAGTGATGTCAGCTGATTTGCAATTACCTAAATGTGATGGGTAACAACCACAAAATGCAAGTTTTGACATTATCCAACATGGACTCTGCAACTTCCTGATGGTGTCTGTATGGAGGTTAAACCTATGTATCCCACAGAATAAAAGTAATGTCATTACCTGATGTTGGGTTTCTTCAGGACACCTACAAGGCTACTTTTCCCAAACAGCGCCCCCTTTTGTCCACAGGCTGGGCATGGTATTGCAACTAATCTTTTCATTCTTTTCATTCTTGTACAACCCCTTTAATGCTATTTGTGAATATTCTTACTCAGGGGCGTAAACATAATACAGTCTGTGACGAACTGCACCTCGCATCTGCGCCCTCACATCTACAATATGTCGGGGTCATGTGATACGGTCTCATCACTTCCGCCAACATGTGACGTTTTGCAGCCCCTGGGGTCACATATGGTCGGCTTGGCACAGTTTTACACTGACACCCCCTGTTCATATGGGGAGGGAGAGAAGATGATTCACGCAATCCTCCAGCCTGATCCCAGACTCACTGACATCCCTGATAGGCTGGGAGACCCTTGTCATTAGCTCTAGTTATCTAAGTCCTGCCAGCCCGGTAGAGCTGCCCCAGTTCCTCGTTAGATATAAGCCTGGTCTTTAACGAGTTATATCAGGCCAGAAACCAGCCCAGCGAGCATGTGATGTTAACCAAGAACATGGATGTGGATCGAGATAAAAGAGCAACACATGATTAAATTATATATGTAATCACCTTAATGGCTCACTAGACTAAAGCAGTATTTACAAGAATGATATACAGATATGATAGTCAGATATGCACATACTGGTAGTAGTAAAACAGGTGTATACAGACATACATCAGTCAGTTACTGGTTTCGATGTTAGGCCTTGGTCGCTAGCTCGTCACATGGGAGGTGATGTGGAGCCAAAGGCTTTCTTGGTTACTTTCAGCACGAGACACAAAGTGACCTCCCTGGCAGTGAATGAATACATAACATGATGCACACCTTTTATCCCTTTACTTGACCAAACCCTTGCTGACCTCATGTGAGGGCTGTCTGTTGGATGGGTGCAGAAGTACTGAGAATTAGGAAATCCCAGCTTTCTGCACTCCTTTACCCCTGGGTGGCCCAGGTGAGAGATATTACTGTCATCTTTCCTATCATGAATTTACCTATTCTTAGATAGGAAAGATGACGTGTGTACTGTCTTCCAAGTGCTGGATATTAATTTGGAGCTGAGTTATTCTCCATAGACTCCTATGTTAAAAAAAAATGGATCCTGTGGATATCAATGACCAAACAGATTGTGTTGTATCCAATCGAATGGACGATTACTGGACAGGTGAACTTGGAAGGGATAACATGATAGATTTGTATCCAGTCCTCTATTTCTCTCAACCCCATAGATACTGAATAGAGCGCTAGCTCACAGGCCCCTTAGATGTCAACCTACCTCTTTGCCCCATGCACACGACAGCCCTAAATCTAGGAATACAAACCCCTCCCTGTTGACATAATAATAGTAAATGGGCGACAATACAGAGTTGGGCGTTGCTCTGACGGACCTATATGTCGTTTTTTTTACGGAAACCAGAGGACGGCTGGAGAGTGAATTGTATCTCAGCGTCTGTTCCCCTGTAGTGACGGTCACATAAGGACATTCCCCCCCCTCCATTGTACGATGATGACTTCTATCTGTCAGGATCTAAGATGCAATACTAATGCTTTCCCGCGATTGCACCTCCAGTGCCGTTTACCGGACATTTTATCTTCCTGCTGTCGTTGTCAGAGCTCCCGGCAAACGGAGATGTATGTTTTTAATCTTCTGGCTGAGAAAAATAAAATATCCTGACAGTAATGGCCACGCTCCTGGTTGCAAATATATATATATATGTGTATATACAAACACCTTGGGGGCGTCCGACAAGAGTAAGAGATAAATGAGCCCTGATAACACTGACGCTGGTTTCCAGAGCAGAAATCCTATTTTTAATCTATCCTTTTCTCTAGGTATCTCCCTCATTGGTGTTAATGGGACACTGTGTAATGCTTCCTCCCACCTGAAGGGGCACTGCCAGGAAATTGTTAATTTACTATCAGAATGAAAAAGTACCCTATTAGTAAATTCTAACTTAAAAGAGTGTGGGGGGGGGAATGGTTCTGTTCAGGATCCTTTTCTCTAGGTATCTCCTTCATTGATGTTAATGGGACATTGTGTAATGCTTCCTCCCACCTGTAGGGGCACTGCCAGGAAATTGTTAATTTACTATCAGAATGAAAAAGTACCCTATTAGTAAATTCTAACTTAAAAGAGTGGGGGGTGGGAATGGTTCTGTTCAGGATCCTTTTCTCTAGGTATCTCCCTCATTGGTGTTAATGGGACACTATGTAATGCTTCCTCCCACCTGTAGGGGCACTGCCAGGAAATTGTTCACTTACTATCAGAATGAAAGTACCCTATTAGTAAATTATAACTTAAAAGAGTGTGGGGGGGGAATGGTTCTGTTCAGGATCCCTTTCTCTAGGTATCTCCTTCTCTGGAGGACTTCTCCTGTTCTGCATTGTACAGACAAACTATTCATATGATTGGTAGCTGTGTATTTTTCCTCTCCCTTGTACGTTTGCTGCCAGGAAATTAATAATTTACTGTTAGGATGAAAACATATTTTCTTCTAAATTCTAAGCTAATAGAAGGGAATCTTCTGGTCTGGATCCATTTTTCTAGATGTCCCGTTCTCTTGGATATTGACCACTTACTGCAGGGTTTTCCCATAGATGACAGATGATCGCTGGTGTTCACAGATGGGGAACGGTTCAGAGTCAGGAAAGCACAAAAAGAATTCAGGGAGTCAACAGAGGTATATTCAGGTCACAGGCCAGGGGTCAAAATGCCAGGAGATCATAACAAGAGTACGGTCCAGAGTCAGGTTTTCGAGGAGAGCACAAATAGTTCAAGGAGTAGACAGAGACTTAGTCATTTAACGGTCCAGGGTCAGGTTTTCCAGGAGAGCACAATAAATTCAGGGAGTAGACATACATAATTTTTCTATGGTCAGGTTTCCAGGAGAGCACAAAAAATTCAGGGAGTAGACAGAGACATAGTTTTTCTATGGTCCAGGGTCAGGTTTCCAGGATATCACAAAAAGAATTCATGGAGCCAACATGGAGATATTCAGGTCACAGGCCAGGGATCAATATACCAGGAGATCACAACAAGACAATGGTCCAGGGTCAGGTTTTCGAGGAGACAACAAATAGTTCAAGGAACAGACAGAGACTGTCAGGGTCAGGTTTTCCAGGAGAACACAAAGAATTCAGGGAGTAGACAGAGACATAGTGTTTCAATGGTCCAGGGTCAGGTCTCTAGGAGAGCATGAAGCAGATTCTGGGAGTCAATAGAGGTGGATACAGGTCACAGTCCAGGAGTAAAACTACCAAGACATTGCAACAAGTACAGGGAGCAGACAAAAGGGAAATCATCCAAAGTCCGGGATCATATAACAGTGATCAGTCAATCACAATCAGCACTTCACATAGAATGTATGACTGTCAGGATTCTGGAAGAAGCTACTCAGTAAAGCAGCAGAGCAATCACAGGAAGATGGAACATCTGAGCAACCCAACAGCTCCCAGAACCAGAATAGAGGACCACGCTGTCAGTCAACTATTGATAGCTCATCACCGCAGATACCAAGCACAAAAATTACTCTTATTGCATCCGAGACGCACTGCACGGAGGAATGGTGACACTTCCATTATACTCGTTACTCGAGTCACGCCCATCTAAACGTCCGACCTGCTCATTTCGAGTACCGAGCGCCCGAGCGTTGTGCTAATCCTGATATGTTTTAGTTACTCTTTATGTATAAATTCAGGACATGATTCATCGCACCATTGACTTTGTGTTCCTTGTTATTTTTAGAGAAGTAGAGCGTGCGGAGAGGCGCCCTCTCTGATTGTATGTGTGACAGGCGAGGGCTAAATATGCAAATAGGCTAATTAATGAACATTCATCAAGTCATCTTATGAGATAATGAAATAATTCAGGGCCATAAAGTAACATCAGTGCAGGCAAATAGTGATACATGTATAAGAACCTTTGCTCCAGCGTGCACTGCAATGTATGAGAGACGTTTGTTCATGGGCAATGCCCATAGCGTGTCTCATTGTTTGTGATGTCACAGTACAGGGATAATACACACAGTGATGTCACAGTACAGGGATAATATGTCGAGCCCACTGGGACGGGGTACTCGGTACCGGACCGGGCTTGCTGCTGGGGGATGTCACGGGGGTCCTGGTCCGGACTGTGTCCTGGGCCCTGGCAAGTAAAAGGGGAATATTTACAGGGGATTAAATGTTTGTCGTGACGCCACCCACGGCTTGTGGTCAGTAATGGGACCACCGCTGCTGCAAAACCTCCGTGGATAATGTTAGGTAGCTGTAGATGGAATAGCTCTCCGCGGGTAGAGCTGGGTTCCCCGGGGCAGTGATATTAAAGTGTATGGTGTAGGCTTGTGATAGGTGCAGTGCACTTACTGTCCTGCTGCTGCAGACTTCTTCCAGCCTGTGTGTACGGAGCTGACAGGCTGTGGCTCTCCAGGCGGGATTTCTCTGCAGTCCTGTTGGATGGAATCATGCACTGGCAATACAGTTCTGTCTTAATCATGCAAGGGAGTCAGAAGCAGGGTTCACTGTGTTTACTTTGAAGTTCTTCAGTACAACAGCAGTTCAGTTACAGTTCTTACACGGGTTACAACTTTCCCCTCCGGGTTCCTCTTTACTCCCTGCAGCCAGGTTGTTCCTCTCTGTGACCCCTCACTCTTTCTCTGTCCTTCCCAGGCTTTACTCTCTTTTCTCTCTCTCTTTTCTCACTTGGTTGTGTGTGTCTCCAGACAGTATGGCGGTGGCTCGGGCCCCTGTGGGTCCTCCGGGTTGCCACTGAGCTGCCTGTCCTTTGGGGTAGGAACTCTAACGTGGAGTTAGAGTTCCCCGTCGGTGAATCTGGGGAAACCGGGTGAATCGTCAGTCCCCTTCAGAGCCGACACTCTGCTGTTAGCCTAGCCTCCAATAGTCCTGCGGTGCTAGGCTCTATCAGGCTCCCTTCTACCGTGTGATTCAGGTTCAATAGGAGGGCTACTCCGCCTGCAGTCAGTCGTCTCAGCCGTGTTACTAGGACCCAATATCACTGGTCCTCTCTTCCCTCACACTCCTGAGGTGCTGGCTCCGGATGGGCTTTCTCTCCGTGGCTACACACTGGCTCTTCGGATTCTGCGCTCCTTCCACCCCACTCCTCCAGGACATGTGCTTCTGGTCTGTACTGCTCAGCCTACCTCAGCCTACTGACTCCTTCCTCCTCCCCTTCTCTATTTCTACCATCTATCACCTGACCTGCTTGCTGTCCCACCCACTGTTCTCTAAACCCACCACTCCTTGTTGCCTAGAGTCCCAGGCTCCAGGTTGGGTGCTGCCCTCTAGTGGTGTGTGGGATGTCTGTGAGGGTGTTGTGGTGCAACTGTCTTCCTATCTTACCTGGCTGCAGTTCCCTATGTGGCCTCCTGGTCGCAGGGGCGCCACAAATACACACAGTGATGTCACAGTACAGGGATAATACACACAGTGATGTCACAGTACAGAAATAATACACAGTGATGTCACAGTACAGGGATAATACACACAGTGATGTCACAGTACAGGGATAGTACACACAGTGATGTCACAGTACAGGGATAATACACACAGTGATGTCACAGTACAGGGATAATACACACAGCGATGTCACAGTACAGAGATAATACACACAGTGATGTCACAGTACAGTGATAATACACACCGTGATGTCACAGTACAGAGATAATACACACAGTAATGTCACAGTACAGGGATAATACACACAGTGATGTCACAGTACAGGGATCATACACACAGCGATGTCACAGTACAGGGATCATACACACAGCGATGTCACAGTACAGGGATAATACACACAGTGATGTCACAGTACAGAGATAATACACACAGTAATGTCACAGTACAGGGATAATACACACAGTGATGTCACAGTACAGGGATAATACACACAGTGATGTCGCAGAACAGGGATAATACACACAGTAATGTCACAGTACAGGGATAATACACACAGTGATGTCACAGCACAGGAATAATACACACAGTGATGTCGCAGTACAGGGATAATACACACAGTGATGTCACAGTACAGAGATAATACACACAGTGATGTCACGGTATAGGGATAATACACACAGTGATGTCACAGCACAGGAATAATACACACAGTGATGTCACAGTACAGGGATAATACACATAGTGATGTCACAGTACAGGGATAATACACACAGTGATGTCACAGTACAGGGGTAATACTGTGGTAATAATCTGTGGTGCTCTTTTATTCTCCTGCCTGTCAGACCTCGATCACCTACAGCTGCTCCTCTAGTGATCACATCATGTATACACCCCTCGTTTCATATACAGCCTAGAGATGGATGTTGGACCTTGTCCACTTAATGCCTAATAATAGGATCATCACCCCCAGATTATTTCTTCTGTACGGATGTTTTGCTCCAGTCAGCTTCTCGCTTCTCCTTCATTAATCTTCTCCTTTCATACACATGACACCATGATGTCAATAAACTTTCCTTTTCTGTATAAGTTGGATATTTTTAGACTCTGTAAACATTCCGTGCCTCGGCGTCACATCTGACCCATAACACGAAGACTCTGCATTCTTATCTTCTTCATGTTCTTCTTATTCTGTCTCTACTTTAGGGCAAAGGTTTAGACAGATTACAGCTTTCTTCCAAAAACAGTATCACACCTTTACGTAGGTTGTGTGTCATTTTGCAGCCCCATTTTATTACATGCATAACCCTACAACTTATAGGCTTGGGTGCACTGTGCATAGGAGAAATGAGTAATAGAACGAAAAGGTTTTCATGGTGGTCTGGGCCACATAGAGAAGAAAACGTATGAAAAGTATTCATGGTGATCTAGGCATGATAAAGAAGACAAAGTATGAAAAGTCTTCATGGTTATCTGAGACAGAAAGAGAAGAAAAAGGAAGAACAGTGTTTATGGTGGTTTTGGCCAGATACAGACAAAAAAATATGAGAACTCTTCATGGTGATCATGGCCAGATAGAGAAAAAATTGTATGAGAAGTCTTCATGATGGACTGGGCTAGACGGAGAACAAAAGGTAAGTGAGATGTCTTCATTGTTTTGTGGACCAAACAGAGAAGAAAAAGTATGGGAAGTCTTCATGGTAATGTGGGTCAGATAGAGAAGATAATGTATGAACAATCTTCATGGTGGTCTAGGATAGATAGAGAAGAAAAAGTATGAAAAGTCTTCATGATGGTCTTGGCCAGATTGAGAAGAGAAGGTATGAGATGTCCTCATGGTGGTCTGTGCTAAACAGAGAGGAACTAAAAGAGAAGTTTTCATGTTGTTGTGGGCCAGAGAGAGAAAAGAAAAAGTTTGAGAAGTCTTCATGGTGGTCTGGGCCAGAAAGAGAAGAAAATGAAGAGAAATCTTCATGTTAGTGTTGGCCATATAGTAAAGTAAAAGTATCAAAGGACTTCAAGAAGGTCTTGGGCAGATAGAGAAGAAAAAGTATGAACAGGTTTCATGGTGGTCTGGGTCAGAGAGAGAACAAAAACTATGAGAAGTCTTCAAATCCCAGCACTCTCCAGGCTGGCTGCAGTGTCTCACTCTGACTCTGCAACTCTCAGTTCAACACCACATGTCAAACAAAGCAGATTTCATTTTAACATCTGAGACACACCCATGGCTGGTGTCATGTGACAAATCAGATGCAACAATGTCTTTTCTCAGCACAAGTTCCCTGAATGCATTAGGATCTTGTGGAACTACAAGACCCAGCAAAACCTCCACAATCGCCTCTGCAATACATACTGGCCATTTACAATGCAGTCGATTGCCAAACTACAGATGTGTTCATGGTTGTCTGGGCCAGAAAGAGAAGAAAAAACATGAACAGGCTTCACTGTGGCCTAGGCCAGATAGAGAAGAAAAACTATGAAAAATCTTAATGGTGAGCTGGTCCAAATAGAGAAGAAAAACTATGAGAAGTCTTGATGGTGATCTTCGCCAGATAGAGAAGAAAAGGTATTAGATGTCCTCAAGGTGGTCTTGAGCAGAAAGAGAAAAAAAGGTATGAGACGTGTTCATGTTGGATAGGGCCAAACTGGTCATTTACAATGCAGTCAATTGCCCCACTACTGATGTCTTCATGGTCGTCTGGGCCAGAAAGAGAAGAAAAAGTATGAACAGGCTTCACTGTGGTCTACGCTAGATAGAAAAGAAAAACTTGAGACGTTTTTATGGTGGTCTGGGCCAGATTTAGAAGAAACAGTTTGAGATGTCTTAATGGTAGTCTTAGATAGAAAAGAAAAAGTATGAGAAGTCTTCATGGTGGTCTGGGCCAGAAATGAAGGAAAAGTACAAAATCTCTTCATGGTAATCTGGGCCAGAAAGAGAAGGAAAAGTACAAGACGTTTTATGGTGGTCTGGGCCAGACAGAGATGGAAAAGTACGAGAAGTGTTTATGATGGTCTGAGCCAGATAGAAAAGAAACAGATGAGAAGTCTTTATGGTGGTCTGGGCCACATTTAAAAGAAAGTTTGAGAAGTCCTAATGGTAGTCTTAGCCAGATAGAAAAGAAACAGATGAGAAGTCTTCATGGTGATCTGGGCCAGAAAGAGAAGGAAGAGAACAAGATGTCTTCATGGTGATCTGGGCCAGAAATAGAAGAAAAGTACAAAAAGTCTTTATGGTGGTCTGGGCCAGACAGAGAAGGAAAAGTACAAGAAGTCTTTATGGCGGTTTGGGCTTGATAGAGAAGAAAAAGTATCAGAAGTATTCATGGTCTGAGCCAGATAGAAAAGAAACAATATAAGAAGTCTTCATGATGGTCTTGGCAAGATAGAAATGAAAAAGTATGAAAAGTCTTCATGATGGTCTGAGCCAGATAGCGAAGAAAAGGTATGTGAAGTCTTCATGGTGGTGTGGGCCAAATAGAGAAGAAGCGGTATGAGAAGTCTTCATGGTGGTGTGGGCCAAATAGAGAAGAAGAGGTATGAGAAGTCTTCATGGTGGTGTGGGCCAAATAGAGAAGAAAAAGTTTGAGAAGAAAAAGTATGAAAAGAAGTTTAATCAGAAATGTCACCGCTGAGGATTCGATTGTACTTAATCTTTTGGTTCGTCCCATGGAAAATCTTAAAGGGAAGTCCTATTGTGTTTTCCATACAAGATCTTGATCGGGGATCTGTGCCTAATCATTATGCAGGAAAGGAGAAAAGGTGAAGACATTTGGAGAGTGTTCTAGATGTGTTTTGGGATCAGTTCAGAGGACAATCTGAACAGAAGGGGAGAGCAATGACCAATACCTAATATCTTCTATAGGAGTGGGTTGTGGGCATGCTCTAAGAAGCAAACTGTGATATCACCTGCAAACCTCTACAGCAGATTGTTATGGACATGCACATTGACTTGTGCAGGGAGGGGGAAAAGATGAGCTGTGACATCACCCATTACTCCCAATAGAGAGTCCTGTAGGCATAATCTGTGACCAATGAAGTCATTGTACAGGTAGGTGTAGAAAGTGAACTGTGACGTCACCTATGACTTCCATAGGTGAGAAGTGTGGGAATGTTCTGTGACCTATACACAGGATCTTGTGTAGGGACAGGGAAGAGGTGAGTTCTTGTAGAGTAGGGTGGTAGACCTGGATCTACAACACGTCGGAGTCTGCTGTATACCATGGAGCCTACCGAATAGGAGCACAGTCCGAAGTCCCTTTTTTCCTCTACATATACTCCAGGGCTGGTTGAGGAGCAGAGGGCAAGGGTGGTGGCCCAGACCTCCTCACCAGCTAAGGTACCTCTGGGTACAGAGCTAGTCAGAGACCCCAGTTCAGAGCCAGACTAACTATCCTGGTTTGCTTGCCTGTTATTACATAATGCTTCTGTTCCTTCACCTGCTATACTACACACGGGACACGCATTCAGTCCTGAACCACGCTGACTTTGCAATTATGTACTACAGCGACACTGAAGACTCATAGATGGACCGCTCCACTATTCTAGGTTATTGCAAGTCTGCAAGCAGTTAATAATAAAGAGTATGTAAAAATAACACAAAAACATTGTTAGCAAATAATTTCATCGATGGGTCTAATGACACATTCCCTTTAATCCATCGCGCTCCGTACACCGGTGTGATCATCAGCACCGCTGCACTAGGCCTCGCAGGCAGGCACCGGCTCCGGCGGCAGCACTATGCTCTCCCAGTCTTCTTTTTAGCATTCATTTATGAGCAGGACATTTTTCTGTCTCTGAAGTGCGATTGTTTCGCTCTCCTCAGGAAGTGTGTGGACGTGATGCCAGTCCCCGAGGTTCACACCGCAGCGGGCACACACCGCTTATCTGCACCTTCCAGGACGCGCTCACTGACGACTCTAAATATTCTCTTGAAAAAAATAAATATAAAAAAAAGATTCTTCTGTCACCGATGGCAGTACACGTGCGAGGAGCCGAAGAGCACGAAGGTGCGAGGAGCCGAAGAGCACGAAGGTGCGAGGTGCCGAAGAGCAGGAAGGTGCGACGAGACGAAGAGCACGAAGGTGCGAGGGGCGTGAGAGCACGAAGGTGCAAGGAGCCGAAGAGCACGAAGGTGCGAGGAGCCGAAGAGCACGAAGGTGCGAAGAGACGAAGAGCACGAAGGTGCGAGGGGCGTGAGAGCATGAAGGTGCGAGGAGCCGAAGAGCACGAAGGTGCGAGGAGCCGAAGAGCACGAAGGTGCGAGGTGCCGAAGAGCACGAAGGTGCGAGGTGCCGAAGAGCACGAAGGTGCGAGGAGACGAAGAGCACGAAGGTGCGAGGGGCGTGAGAGCATGAAGGTGCGAGGAGCCGAAGAGCACGAAGGTGCGAGGAGCCGAAGAGCACGAAGGTGCGAAGAGCCAGAGAGCAAGAAGGTACGAGGAGCCGAAGAGCATGAAGGTGCGAGGAGCCGAAGAGCACCAAGGTGTGAGGAGCCGAAGAGCACGAAGGTGCGAGGTGCCGAAGAGCACGAAGGTGCGAGGAGACGAAGAGCACGAAGGTGCGAGGGGCGTAAGAGCATGAAGGTGCGAGGAGCCGAAGAGCACGAAGGTGCGAGGAGCCGAAGAGCACGAAGGTGCGAAGAGCCAGAGAGCAAGAAGGTACGAGGAGCCGAAGAGCATGCAGGTGCGAGGAGCCGAAGAGCACCAAGGTGTGAGGAGCCGAAGAGCACTAAGGTATGTGGAGCCGAAAAGTACGAAGGTCATGGTACAAGGGGAGTATGAAGAAGTAGGTACTGACATGGGGAGCGAATAAGAGCTATGAGTCGAGCAGAGGGAGGACGAGCACAAGTGTGAGAGCGAAGCAAGGTGCGGGGAGCCAGTAGAGAAAGGTCGAGGAGCGAAGAGCACGAAGGTGCGAGGAGCCGAAGAGCACGAAGTGCGAGAGAGGCCAAGTAAGCACGAAGTGCGAGGAGCCGAAGAGCAGATAGTGCGAGGAGCTGAAGACACAAGGTGCGTAGAGCCGTAAGAGCAGTAAGTTGCAGAGTACTTGTAGAGCACGAAGGGAACAGTATTATAGTAGTTATATTCGTTGTAAATAGGGCAGTATTCATATAGTTATAATTCTGTAACAAGAGGCAGTATTATAGTAGTTATATTCTTGTATAGGAGCAGTATTATAGTAGTTATATTCTTGTAATAGGACAGTATTATAGTAGTTATATTCTTGTAGACTAGAGGCAGTATTATAGTAGTTATATTCTTGTATATAGGAGCAGTAGTTAAAGTATTATATTCTTGTACATAGGGGAGTATTATAGTAGTTATATTCTTGTATATAGGGGCAGTATATAAGTAGTTATATTCTTGTATATAGGAGCAGTATTATAGTAGTTATATTCTTGTATATAGGTGCAGTATTATAGTAGTTATATTCTTGTATCATAGGGCAGTATTATAGTAGTTATATTCTTGTATAGTAGGGCAGTATTATAGTAGTTATATTCTTGTAATAGGAGCAGTATTATAGTAGTTATATTCTTGTAATAGGGGCAGTATTATAGTAGTTATATTCTTGTAATAGGAGCAGTATTATAGTAGTTATATTCTTGTACATAGGAGCAGTATTATAGTAGTTATATTCTTGTATATAGGGGCAGTATTATAGTAGTTATATTCTTGTACATAGGAGCAGTATTATAGTAGTTATATTCTTGTACATAGGGCAGTATTAATAGTTATATTCTTGTACATAGGAAGTATTATAGTAGTTATATTCTTGTACATAGGAGCAGTATTATAGTAGTTATATTCTTGTAATAGGGCAGTATTATAGTAGTTATATTCTTGTACATAGGAGCAGTTGTATTATAGTAGTTATATTCTTGTACATAGGGCAGTATTATATGTATATATTCTTGTACATAGGAGCATATTATAGTATTATATTCTTGTACATAGGGCAGTATTATAGTAGTTATATTCTTGTAATAGGAGCAGTATTATAGTAGTTATATTCTTGTACATAGGGCAGTATTATAGTAGTTATATTCTTGTATATAGGGCAGTATTATGTAGTTAGTTATTCTTGTACATAGGAGCAGTATTATAGTAGTTAATATTCTTGTAATAGTAGGGCAGTATTATAGAGTTATATTCTTGTATATAGGAGCAGTATTATAGTAATATTCTTGTAATAGGGCAGTATATAGTAGTTAATTCTTGTACATAGGGGCATATTATAGAGTTATATTCTTGTAATAGGAGCAGTATTATAGTAGTTATATTCTTGTAATAGGGGCAGTATTATAGTATTATATCTTGTACAAGAGGCAGTATTATAGTAGTTATATTCTTGTAATAGGGGAAATATATAGTAGTTATATTCTTGTACAAGGGCAGTATTATAGTAGTATATTCTTTATGGGGCAGTATTATAGTATTATATTCTTGTATATAGGACAGTATTATAGTATTATATTCTTGTAATAGGAGCAGTATTATAGTAGTTATATTTTGTACATAGGAGCAGTATTATAGTATTATATTCTTGTATATAGGGCAGTATTAAGTACTTATATTCTTGTACATAGGGAGTATTATAGTATTATATTCTTGTAATAGGGCAGTATTATAGTATTATATTCTTGTATATAGGGCAGTATTATAGTAGTTAATTCTGTACATAGGGCAGTATTATAGTAGTTATATTCTTGTATATAGGGCAGTATTATAATAGTTATATTCTTGTATATAGGGCAGTATTATAGTTTATATCTTGTATAGGAGATATTATAGTATATATTCTTGTAATAGGGGCAGTATTATAGTAGTTATATTCTTGTATATAGGAGCAGTATTATAGTAGTTATATTCTTGTACATAGGAGCAGTATTATAGTACTTATATTCTTGTATATAGGGGCAGTATTATAGTACTTATATTCTTGTACATAGGAGCAGTATTATAGTAGTTATATTCTTGTACATAGGAGCAGTAATATAGTAGTTATATTCTTGTACATAGGGCAGTATTATAGTAGTTATATTCCTGTACATAGGACAGTATTATAGTAGTTATATTCTTGTATATAGGGGCAGTATTATAGTAGTTATATTCTTTTACATAGGAGCAGTAATATAGTAGTTATATTCTTGTATATAGGAGCAGTATTATAGTAGTTATATTCTTGTACATAGGGCAGTATTTTAGTAGTTATATTCTTGTATATAGGGGCAGTATTATAGTAGCTATATTCTTGTATATAGGGGCAGTATTATAGTAGTTATATTCTTGTATATAGGAGCAGTATTATAGTAGTTATATTCTTGTATATAGGAGCAGTATTATAGTAGTTATATTCTTTTACATAGGAGCAGTAATATAGTAGTTATATTCTTGTATAAAGGGGCAGTATTATACTAGTTATATTCTTGTACATAGGAGCAGTATTATATTAGTTATATTCTTGTATATAGGAGCAGTATTATAGTAGTTATATTCTTGTACATAGGGGCAGTATTATAGTAGTTATATTCTTGTATATAGGAGCAGTATTATAGTAGTTATATTCTTGTACATAGGGAGCAGTATTATAGTAGTTATATTCTTGTATATAGGGGCAGTATTATAGTAGTTATACTCTTGTATATAGGAGCAGTATTATAGTAGTTATATTCTTGTACATAGGAGCAGTATTATAGTAGTTATATTCTTGTACATAGAGGCAGAATTATAGTAGTTATATTCTTGTACATAGTAGCAGTATTATAGTATTATATTCTTGTACATAGGAGCAGTATTATAGTAGTTATATACTTGTACATGGGCAGTATTATAGTAGTTATATTCTTGTACATAGGAGCAGTATTATAGTAGTTATATTCTTGTACATAGGGGCAGTATTATAGTAGTTATATTCTTGTACATAGGAGCAGTATTATAGTAGTTATATTCTTGTACATAGGAGCAGTATTATAGTAGTTATATTCTTTGTATAGGAGCAGTATTATAGTAGTTATATTCTTGTATATAGGAGCAGTATTAAAGTAGTTATATTCTTGTACATAGGGGCAGTATTATAGTAGTTATATTCTTGTACATAGGGGCAGTATTATAGTAGTTATATTCTTGTATATAGGGGCAGTATTATAGTAGTTATATTCTTGTCCTTAGGGCAGTATTAATATTATTAGCATTTGTTGTGATGTAACAGGTTGTTAATATATAGAGATTGTAACATTATTGTGTATCATCGACATGGCGGAGGGGAACGCTCCCTGCCCTTGTTTGTTCATCATTTACCCAAGGGAATGGGACTGTTCGGGACTTCACAGGACTCACAGATGACGGATCCTCATTGTTCTCCACTAAAAACTTGTTTATGTCAATGTAATTAAAGTCTCATTGTCAGAAACTTCCTCCTGAAGGGGAAATCTTGGGGCCGAGTGTGGAAAGCTTTAATGTCGCATTTTCTGGAATTATCAGCACCGCCGTCCCCTATTGTTGATGCCTCAGATTACTTTGCATACAATTCAGTCCTATATTACAGCTGTCATTCACACACTGTAGTTAGAATCAGTGAGTAAAGTGATGACGTGGAAACATAGGAATGCACAAAAGTTTCGGGGAGGTGAATATCAATTAAATAGGGCAACGCTGTAGTAACAGGCATGGCCACAACTCTAGGTGTGGCGCTATTTATGAGTAAACAATAGGGAAATTCTTTTTACTGATTAAAGAGTGTCCATAAGGATTGATCACATTTTTGGGGCACAGACCCTACTGCACTTGCATTTAGTAAAGGAGCTTATTTGGCTGGCAAGTTTACGAGGCATCACTATGTCTGGTGGGCACTGATATATAAGTATGAGCTTGTTATGATACATGTTTTTGGCACTTATGAGCAGTATGGTTATTTAAAGGGGACCTGTAAACAAATCAAAAGTTTGCATATTTTGCTTTTATTTTCTTCCCATTACTCCCCTGATTATTCCGTTTTTTTCTTTATTAAAATCTGCCATATGGTTGCAGAGATACGGGCTTTTTCATTTTGCCCTAATATTTTCAGTCTTCTCTAAGTGGGTGTGGCTCATGCAGAGTTGCCCATAGCCACTCCCCCAGGGAATCCTGTAAGCCACTCCCCCAAGGAATCCTGTGAGCCACACCCCCAGGGCATCCTGTGAGCCACTCCCCTGGGAATATTGTGAGCCACGCCCCCTAGGAAAGACTATTATAACACTAAATAAAAAAGCTCATATCTCTGGAACCGTATGGCTGATTTTTTAAAAGAAAAAATTGAATAATCAGGGGAACAGCAGAAAGAATATAAGAGCAAAAAGCTGCCCAATTTTACCCTGGTGACAGGTTCTCTTTATAGAAACTCCCAATGCCAGGAGTACCAGGAGAAACCTTAGATTTAGGTAGAGATAGGAGAATCTATCTGTGATGGTGGGATATGGTGGGTTATAGTTTACTGCATTTTACAAGTGCTGTTCCTATACTGTGTATTCTGCCCTCCCCCCTTCCTGTGTACTCATTACACTCCAGAGGGTCTGATAATTGAATTACTGTGGACATGTCCTTACTTGGTCATTCTAGTCCTCTGCCTGCCAACGTGAGTAATACCCCCCAGGAGTGTGTCAATAGACCTGGTTTGGACATAGGAGGTGGTTGGGCACAGGAGAAGCAGTGTGTTTTCAGTCTGTGTGGGGGACACTGAGTTGAGACCAGCTCCACAAAGAGATTTAGAGAAACCTGGATTACCTGAGGATACAATATACTGCTGGATTGTTTTTATGGATTTTTTATGTTTTTCAAGCAATAAAGGTGCTTGTGCTGTTCACGCATCTCTCGCTCTGCTGATTGCGCGATACAGGAGAAGGACCCCGTGACACTCTCAAAACCCATTTTGTATATATTCGATTTATGTTTTAAGCAAAATAAATGGAAGGGAGGGAAGGGTTAAGGGATTAAAGAACATTATATGCTCACCTCTCCTAGACCCACACCTCCCTGTTCCTCTGCTCTCTTCTTTGGCTCTTCCGGTATTCCCTGAGATCGGCCTCATGTAGTTACATAGAGGGTGACGCACGTTCTTGTTTTATTTGCTGTGTCACTTCCTATCCGGGCCCCTATTCCCACCCCATTAATGAGACCATTGGACATCAGGTCAAGGATAAGGTTGAGGGAGCTCTGCTTTGTAGGGGGCTTAGATGGTGTGAACTCTTTTGGGACTTCTCTTTATTTGAGATGTTCTGGGTAAAATCTTCCAAACATACAAATCCTTTCCAAATTAGAATTTCACAAAATTTGCAAATTGTATCAAATCTAAATTTTTGGGGAATTTAATGTGCAGAAAATCCAATGTTTTACTGAAAAACTATAAAATATCGAAAGCGAAATTTTTGAAGTTCTCATTCGGGCGGCACAACCGGACTTTTTGGCGCACTGTTAGTGACCTTGAACTGGATCCGAATCTCAATGGAAGTCACTGATTGGCAGTTCAGCTCCCCATCCAGGCAATAGAAGAAAAAGGAAGGCACTCACTGCTGGATATGATCTTCGATTTTAATTAATTTCACCACAGTAAAAAAAAGGGCTGGAGGGAGATGGAGCAGGTACACAGGATGACAGCAGCCGTTTCATGCTTTTACCAATGCTTCCACGACTCCTCATCTCTTTGCCCATATAATTTATTTCATCACAGTAAAAAAGGGCAGCAGGGAGGGGAGCAGATATATAGGATGATGGCAGCCGTTTCACGCCCTTACCAGTGCTTCAATGGGTCTTCATCTCTCTGCCCACATAATTCATTTCATCATATTAAAAAAAGGGCAGCAGGAAGGGGAGCAGATATAGAAGACGACAGCGGCTGTTTTGTGCTGTTACCGACGCTTCCATGGATCCTCATCTCTCTGCCCACATAATTCATTTCATCATAGTAAAAAAGGGCAGCAGATATAGAAGACGACAGCAGCTGTTTTGTGCTGTTAGCGACGCTTCCATGGATCCTCATCTCTCTGCCCACATTCATTTCATCATAGTAAAAAAGGGCAGCAGGAAGGGGAGCAGATATAGAAGACGACAGCGGCTGTTTTGTGCTGTTACCGACGCTTCCATGGATCCTCATCTCTCTGCCCACATAATTCATTTCATCACAGTAAAAATGACAGCAGGAAGGGAAGCAGATATAGAGGGCGATGGCAGCCATATATATATATAGGATATATATAGGATGATGGCAGCTGTTTCATGCCCTTATCAGCACTTCAATGGGTCCTCATCTCTCTGCCCACATAATTAATTTCATCACAGTAAAAAAAGGGCAGCAGGGAGGGGGAGCAAATATACAGGAGGATGGCATCTGTTTCATGCCCTTACCGGTGCTTCAATGGGTCCTCATCTCTCTGCCCACATAATTCATTTCATCACAGTAAAAAAGGGCAGCAGGGAAGAGGAGAAGATATACAGGACAACAGCAGCTGTTTTGTGCTTTTACTTGCACTTCAATGGGTCCTCATCTGCCTGCCCACATAATTCATTTCATCACAGTAAAAAAGGGAAGCAGGGAAGAGGAGAAGATATACAGGACAACAGCAGCTGTTTTGTGCTTTTACTTGCACTTCAGTGGGTCCTCATCTGTCTTCCCACATAATTCATTTCATCACAGTAAAAAAGGGAAGCAGGGAAGAGGAGAAGATATACAGGACAACAGCAGCTGTTTTGTGCTTTTACTTGCACTTTAGTGGGTCCTCATCTGTCTGCCCACATAATTCATTTCATCACAGTAAAAAAGGGAAGCAGGGAAGAGGAGAAGATATACAGGACAACAGCAGCTGTTTTGTGCTTTTACTTGCACTTCAATGGGTCCTCATCTCTTGCCAAATACACCCAGCCATAAGTAGAACACTCCGGGGTGGGTGGGCGGTTGTTTTTTTTTTTTAATTAATTTTCACCACACACTACACTCAGAAACTAGGCTTTTAAGTCCAGGATGATCCGAACAAGAACTGCACGTGGATTGCACTTGGCCAAGCTCCAACTGTACCCAACCACAGTGATGTTTGCTCCTCGGCTTGGCAAACGTGCAGCACCTGAACAGGTTTGAACAATACCGGGAAGTTTGGCGTGCCTAACCGAACCTTGAAAGGTTTCCTCATCTCCAATCAGGAGACCTCAGTAATAATCTTAGGATCTGATAATATAACCTCCGGCGGGAGAGGATGGCGGTTTGCTATTTTTCGTGTTTCTCTCGGACGTGATATAATGGCACAGTACCAGTCTGATGAAGATAGGAGAGGACTGGAAGATGGCACATGTGCCTGGAGTGTCCTTGGATTGCTCTTGGCTCGTTCCTCCAACCTATTGACATGCGCAGCCTGTATGCATTAAATTCTCTTCTCATCAAAGCGTTGGCTGGCTGGGCCCGGCTGCCGTTATCTGCAGGAGGCAATGACATGTAACACGTCAGTGTACAGTGGATGCGAGCACAGAAGCGCTAAGGGCTGGTATTCCTTAAATAGCTGAGATATCTGTCACATTCATACAAGAACGAGCAGAAATAGACTGCAGCCATAGACAACATTGAAAACGTGAAGGGAGATGGAGGTCGGGATGGGATCCGAGTCAATATGAATCACAGAACTGCAGATCTAATATATCCGAAGGGCGAAAGACAATAATAGTGACTCTCCGGAGGTGCGCGCTCAACCTGCCGGGTGCACGGACAATAGACTACAGACTGCTCCAAAATATACAAAACAATCAGCTGTCCTTGAGTTGTCCTTGTCCTAGGGAAACACAAGCAAAGTGATCATTCCGAATATCAATACTATGAAGGAAGGGGACTGGGGGGATAGGATCAGTTACCCTAATATTGACTGAGACAAAACAAGAAAATGGCAAATTGATGAGAGTTACTGACGCTGCAGATTTGCTGATCATTCATTCTGTATTTTGTTAGACTATAAGACACACTTTCTTTCCCCATAATTTTGGGTCGAAGGTGGGGGTGCGTCTTAGAGTCTAGATGTACGGTACCTTGCTGCATCTGTGGGGGTTGGTAGTGGTGAAGTTGGTTACCGGAGGCAGGAGCGGGTCACCAGAGGCAGGAGCGGGTCACCAGAGGCAGGAGCAGGTCACCAGAGGCAGGAGTGGGTCACCAGAGGCAGGAGCGGGTCACCGGAGGCAGGAGCGGGTCACCAGAGGCAGGAGTGGGTCACCAGAGGCAGGAGCGGGTCATCAGAGGCAGGAGTGGGTCACCAGAGGACAGAGAGGGTCACCAAAGGCAGGTGCCAGTCACCGGAGGCAGGAGCGGGTCATTGGAGACAGGAGCGGGTCACCAGAGGCAGGAGCGGGTCACCGGAGGCAGGAGCGGGTCACCAGAGGCAGGAGCGGGTCACCAGAGGACGGAGCAGGTCGCCAGAGGCAGGAGCGGGTTACCAGAGGACGGAGCAGGTCACCAGAGGCAGGAGCGGGTCACCAGAGGCAGGAGCAGGTCACCAGAGGCAGGAGTGGGTCACCAGAGGCAGGAGCGGGTCACCGGAGGCAGGAGCGGGTCACCAGAGGACGGAGCAGGTCACCGGAGGCAGGAGCGGGTCACCGGAGGCAGGAGCGGGTCACCAGAGGCAGGAGTGGGTCACCAGAGGCAGGAGCAGGTCACTGGAGGCAGGAGCGGGTCACCGGAGGACGGAGAGGGTCACCAAAGGCAGGTGCCAGTCACCGGAGGCAGGAGCGGGTCATTGGAGACAGGAGCGGGTCACCGGAGGTAGGAGCAGGTCACCGGAGGCAGGAGCGGGTTACCAGAGGACGGAGCAGGCCACTGGAGACAGGTGCTGGTCACCGGAGTCAAAAGCAGGTCACTGGAAGCAGGACCAGTTAACAAGAGGCAGGAGTGGGTCACCAGAGGCAGGAGCGGATCACCAGAGGCAGGATCCAGTCACCAGAGGCAGGAGCGGATCACCAGAGGCAGGATCCAGTCACCAAAGGCAGGAGCAGATCACTTCATCTGAGACAGGCTTCATATACAGATAAAAACTTTATATAGAAATGTAAAGTAAATATGAATAAATTGTGAAGCTAAAGAAATGTGCTGATAAGGATCAAAAGTCTGAACCATGTCTGTCCACAGGGGCCTATGTCTAGTTGGCTACTTTGAATATTAAGTTTAGATTAAGATAAATAACTTCACCTTCAACATCACCGCAGACACCAATCAAGAACATGTCGCAGAGGATCGTGGAGGGTATGACTGAGGGGTAATAAAGATGGAGTATCTAACATTGCCCCGACATTAAGACTTTCGGGCTTAATGCCAGCTAGCAATACAAAGCTGGCATTAACCCCTTATTACTCATTTTGTCACCACTACACGGCAACTGGAAGAGCCGGGTAAATTGGTGCTTCTTATGAATGCGCCAATTTCTGTGGTGGCTGCAAGCTGCTATTCTATAGCATGGGGGGGGGAGCACAATAACGATGGGCCCTCACCCAACTGAGAATACCTGCCCTCAGCTGCCTAGTTTTTCCTTGGCTGGCAATTAAAATAGGGCGGATCCCTATGTCTTTTTTTTGCCAGCCAAGGTAAAATAAGGTCGCTGAGGGTGGCAGCTTGCAGCTGTTCACTTTATCTGAGCTGAGAGAGAAAAACACAGCGGAGCCCTATGCATTTTTTCCCCATTATTAATTTATTTTTACACACTATGACACCAGGTTAGTTGCCATACACTAATATGTGTGACAGTATAATATGTAGTAGTAATGCATGTCTATATTCCTATATTCAATGTATTTCCTTAGCAGTGATGCATGTCCATATTCCTATATTCAATGTATTTCCTTAGCAGTGATGCATGTACATATTCCTATGTTCAATGATTTCCTTAGCAGTAATGCATGTACATATTCCTATATTCAATGTATTTCATTAGCAGTGATGCATGTCCATATTCCTATATTCAATGTATTTGCTTAGCACTAATGCATGTCTATATTCCTATATTCAATGTATTTCCTTAGCAGTAATGCATGTCTATATTCCTATATTCAATGTATTTCCTTAGCAGTAATGCATGTCCATATTCTTATATTCAATGTATTTCCTTAGCAGTAATGCATATCCATATTCTTATATTCAATCTTTCCATACCTTAGCGTCTCTGTCTTATCAAAGTGCAGCTGTTAATTTATTGACTGTGGACAGACCTTACATCAACTTCAGAGCCTGATCATCAACTCCAGATTGAGAAAAGTCTAGAAAAAACTTGACTTTGTATCTTGTGAAGAATCCAGCTGGTGCTGATGAGGTTGAAAAGTCCGAAACAGGTTTGTCCACAGATTTATAGTCTTCTTAGAATAAGGGACCGGCCACTTCCCCGTAGATCCGTAGGCCTGTTGTGCAGATCATAATGAGGGCAGTCTGGCCATGGGCCCCCCTGGAGCGTCAGGCCCCGGGAGGTAGCCCAGATTGCCCTCAGTATAATCCGCCCCTGCTTCTCATATCCAGGTCCACAACTCCGTCAAACTTTGACATTGGAGAGGGGTAGAGATACAGAAGCTGCAGAGGTGTAGGAGAATGGTGAAGAGACGTCTTGTGGGGGAGCAGACGTGCCCTGTGGAGTTTTTCACGCACCTGAAACTTCTCCATAAACTCATTTTTCAATCTTCATTTAATTTGGTTACAGCTGCTATTTGGCATCTGTGTCCGCTCTCCCCAGCGCTTCGAATCTCACCGTTATTTCATTAAACAATTTAGCATCTGCCATTTTGATTGTAATTTGTCATATTAAATCTCCTTGCCAAGGTCTGGAATAATGATGTTCTGAAGTTTCACCATAACAGCTTTGTACTTCCAGGAGAAGCAATGAATATGCAGATTGTTACTCCGGGGGGAATTTTTTTTATTTTTATGGTGTTTTTCAGTGGGATGTTGTCCTTGATTTTGCATTCGTGAAAGCTTCTAACGCTTTCCTCTCTTAGTCGTCCTTCTGGCTATACATGACCGTGGGTATCATTTACATTGACAGGTGGTGACCTGGGTCATTATGATTCCATACATTGGTGCTTGCATTGTTGACTTTTGACCATTGGCTTCATCTGGTCTCATTGGGTTTATGACTTGATGTTCCTTGGACCTTTCCTTGGACCTTCCTCTGATCACCTGCCATTGTTCACCTTGACAGTATGACCGTTCTCCTGGTCTGTGCTCACTCTTGTCGTGGAGAAAAGTCTCAATCAACCCAAGTTGAGCTTGTTCAGCATAATCATAAATCGTCTTGTGGTAGCCAAACGTGAATACAACTTGATCCATTATACTCTGTGCCTTAATCTACTTATACCATGGCCTTGTGGTGTCTGTCATTGCCTCCTGTATTGGGTTGGTCCCATATCACAATGGGGTGTTATGACATCACAATGGGACATTATGACTTCACAGTGGGGTATTATTCAATCATAGCGGGGTACTATGACATCATAGTGTTGAATTATGACATCACAATGGGGCATTATGACTTCACAGTGGGGTATTATTACACCATAGTTGAGAATTATGACATCATAGTGGGGTGTCATGACATCATAGCACATAGGAGGGAGAGAGACAGCACACAGGGAGAGAGAGAGCAGACGGAGGAACGCACAGTGGCCGAGATGGCTGCCACCCCCAGTGCCGCAGAGCCTGCCCCCATTGTGATGTCACCACCCACACGATGCGATAGCATCGGGCCTCCATCTAGTTGTTTATACTTGTTGTGTTGTGTCTTGAAGGACTTCTCCACTTTGAACGCTTGACCATAGGGTCATCACACACCGACCTTATACCCAATTATCAGCCGTAACCTGTAGGGATTCTTTTTAGTCAACTCAATTTCTATGCAGCACCCCCAGAGGGAAAATCAAGCATTACACAGTGCCCTGTCATATCAATGGATTGTCTGTGGATTGGTTCTCCAAAGGTAGAAATACCTTTATAAGGAGCAAGAGATGAGGATCATGAGCAGAGGACCTCTACTATATATATTCTCCAAGACAGGGTATAAAATTGGTTGGAGGTATACAAGACGGCATTTGTCCAGAATGAGTTAGAATTTGGTTAAATACACTTTTTTAAAAAAAGTGATAAGTATAGCTGTCTAGGGCCAAGTGTCCTTTTATCAACTCTTGGGGGCTAAAATGGGGATATTTAGCATAAAATTACCTTCATATGCAAACTTCTTATAAACCCCTTGGATGGAGACTCATTAGTTGACTGCAGACAACAAGTAAACCCAACCAGAGGATTCTTGGACAAGTTTTCAAGTTCAACCTTCCACCTGAAGACTTGACTAAGCTCCATCATGGTCTGGATGTATTATGAGAAGACCCAATTCATTACAGAAGACAGTTGTGTTTGACAGAGTTGGTTGAACATAAGGACGGCAACAATCTGTGAGAAGGATGGAAAGAACTGAAGAAGGAAAGGAAAAAAAGGAAAGATACAGAAAATCGTTTGTTCCGGCAGCTGTGGGGATGTTTAACAAATGTATAAGTGTAAAGCATCCCAAGACTAAGTGAAGTTCTAAGGGTATGGGGGGAATAGGTGAGGTACATGTACCAGTCTACCCACATCTGCTGTCCATATAGACTTATTTTGTAAAGTGTGAAATGTTCTTGATCTTTGTTCTGCTGCTGTAATACTGTAATTTCCTCCGGGATCAATAAAGTTTATCTTATCTTATCTTAAGAAATCATGAGCACATACATTATAAGAAGCCGAGGACTCAACTAGAAGACAAGATGTTCTTGGGAACCCCGAGTCCTTTGGTCAGTAGATGTTCTTGCTCATGTTGACTTGAAGGCCCATAATACTGATAAGTACGAGCATAGCGCATTCTCTATCAGGATGAGTATTTCTATTTTTACGTAGTGGAGAATCTTTTATAGCGATCTTTGTGGTTTTAATGTTAACAGGAAGCCATGAGATAAAGCTTCTTCAACTATCTCAGCGCTCATGTAAAATACCGCGACACCTGCAGAGTGCAACAACTATTTATATCAAACCATCTCATACATGATACATTAAACTTTATCAGAAGCTTCAAGGTAAGCCTCCGGCCTGAATACTGAGCTCATGCGCTGGATCCCTAAGATGTTATATTCATTATTATCATAGGAAGCAGACATGTTAAATATCGGGCACATGTGTGGTAGATGGAGACTGAGAGCGTAGGAGTCTGCTATGGGGTTCAGGCCACTAAAGCAGTTACGGACCCTGGAAGGGTCTTTCTAATATAGGGAGCTTTGCAGAGGCAAATGACAATGTCAAGCTCTCTTTGGGCTATCCCAAGCAAGTGCCCTACCCTGAAAACCTAAACCCCACCGGACGTCCTTTCGGTTGCCCATGATTGATGACTGCACCTCTCTTCCTTGCAGCTGTCTCTTACAATGGAATTTCGCGCATGCGCCAAATATCTCTCTTGAATATATACAGAACCTTTAGTTTTCTAGGAGACCAGCGGTGTTTTTTACTACTTGAACGTACACATACATACTCCTGTAGGCACTGGTGTCACTAAGATTTTACATAGGAGTGAAGCAGTTTCACAGAGTAGGAAATATACAGCACATGCGCAGGATTTCACTGCAGAAGACAGAGGCGTAGCAGAGCGGAAGATGATCGATTCAAGGCCACATTGGTAGGCCCTGTCTGTCGAAGAAAAACAAATCCTTGTTTCCAGTCTTGGACCTTTAAGAAGCATTCGTCTTGGGCTTCGACCAGGTCTAGACTAATCATACAAATGCATTGCGTTGATTGTGATTTTAATTACAGTTGTGGGCAAAAGTATTGACACCCCTGCAATTCTGTCAGATAATACTCCGTTTCTTCCTGAAAATGATTGCAATCACAAATTCTTTGGTATTATTATCTTCATTTAATTTGTCTTCAATGAAAAAACACAAAAGAGAATGAAGCAAAAAGCAAAACATTGATCATTTCACACAAAACTCCAAAAATGGGCCAGACAAAAGTATTGGCACCCTCAGCCTAATACTTGGTTGCACAACCTTTAGCCAAAATAACTGCGATCAACCGCTTCCGGTAACCATCAATGAGTTTCTTACAATGCTCTGCTGGAATTTTAGACCATTCTTCTTTGGCAAACTGCTCCAGGTCCTTGATATTTGAAGGGCGCCTTCTCCAAACTGCCATTTTTAGATCTCTCCACAGGTGATCTATGGGATTCAGGTCTGGACTCATTGCTGGCCACCTTAGAAGTCTCCAGTGCTTTCTCTCAAACCACTTTCTAGTGCTTTTTGAAGTGTGTTTTGGATCATTGTCCTGCTGGAAGACCCATGACCTCTGAGGGAGACCCAGCTTTCTCACACTGGGCCCTACATTATGCTGCACAATGTGTTGGTAGTCTTCAGACTTCATAATGCCATGCACACGGTCAAGCAGTCCAGTGCCAGAGGCAGCAAAGCAACCCCAAAACATCAGGGAACCTCTGCCATGTCTGACTGTAGGGAGCGTGTTCTTTTCTTTGAATGCCTCTCATTTTCTCCTGTAAACTCTATGTTGATGCCTTTGCCCATAAATCTCTACTTTTATCTCATCTGACCAGAGAACACTATTCCAAAACGTTTTAGGCTTTCTCAGGTAAGTTTTGGCAAACTCCAGCCTGGCTTTTTTATGTCTCGGGGTAAGAAGTGGGGTCTTCCTGGGTCTCCTACCATACAGTCCCTTTTCATTCAGACGCCGACGGATAGTACGGGATGACACCGCTGTACCCTCGGACTGCAGGGCAGCTTGAACTTGTTTGGATGTTAGTTGAGGTTCTTTATCCACCATCCGCACAATCTTGTGTTGAAATCTCTCGTCAATTTTTCTTTTCCGTCCACATCTAGGGAGGTTAGCCGCAGTGCCATGGGCTTTAACCTTCTTGATGACACTGTGCACAGTAGACACAGGAACATTCAGGTCTTTGGAGATGGACTTGTAGCCTTGAGATTGCTCATTCTTCCTCACAATTTGGCTTCTCAAGTCCTCAGACAGTTCTTTGGTCTTCTTTCTTTTCTCCATGCTCAATGTGGTACACACAAGGACACAGGACAGAGGTTGAGTCAACTTTAATCCATGTCAACTGGCTGCAAGTGTGATTTAGTTATTGCCAACACCTGTTAGGTGCCACTTGTAAGTTACAGGTGCTGTTAATTACACAAATTAGAGAAGCATCACATGATTTTTCTAACAGTGCCAATACTTTTGTCCACCCACTTTTTTATGTTTGGTGGAATTAGATCCAATTTGGCTTTAGTTTTTTTCATTGAAGACAAATTAAATGAAGATATTAATACCAAAGAATTTGTGATTGCAATCATTTTCAGGAAGACACTGAGTATTATCTGACAGAATTGCAGGGGTGTCAATACTTTTGGCCACAACTGTATATCAGCATCCCCAGGGTGCCGGGGCTGTTAACAGCTGTGGTGGAGCATAGAGCCACAAGCTTCCAAACTCCGACACTTATTCTAGCAGGACACAGTCTACTACTGAGCTGTTTCGCCATGCAGGGAACATCAGGTGGTGCAATGACATCACAGCTTTGCACCATACAAGCCAGCCCACTACAAGACAATGGCAGTGGAAGAAGTGGAACAAGGTTTAGGGAGTATGAAAGGTGTTTCCTTTTTTTTTTTTTATATTATTCAGCCTGGAAGGCAGGTGGTGGGGCATCAAACTGCATGTGGGACTTTGGGAGACATCATACTGTATATAGGGAGATGTGCAATGACCATAATGTATGAGGGGTTTTGGGAGACATCAGACTTTATGAAGGGCTGTATTGAACATCATACTGTATCGGAAGCCATAGGAGCCATGGCATTGCATGGGTGGCTCTTGTGGCAATCATAATGTATGTGGTGGGCTGTGTAGGGCATCATACAGTGTGGGAAATTGAGGTGGACATCTTAATGGGTGGGGGCTGTGTGGGCCATCATACTATGCGGGGGGCTGTGGAAGACATCAGACTTTGTTGGGTCTGTGGTAGACATCATACTGTATGGTGGGCTGTGGAGGACATTATACTGTATGGTGGGCTGTGGAGGACATCATACTGTATGGTGGGCTGTGGAGGACATCATACTGTAGGGTGGGCTGTGGTAGACATCATACTGTATGGTGAGCTGTGGAGGACATCATACTGTATGGTGGGCTGTGGAGGACATCATACTGTATGGTGGGCTGTGGAGGACATCATACTGTATGGTGGGCTGTGGAGGACATCATACTGTATGGTGGGCTGTGGAGGACATCATACTGTACGGTGGGCTGTGGAGGACATCATACTGTACGGTGGGCTGTGGAGGACATCATACTGTATGGTGGGCTGTGGAGGACATCATACTGTATGGTGGGCTGTGGAGGAAATCATACTGTATGGTGGGCTGTGGAGGACATCATACTGTATGGTGGGCTGTGGAGGACATCATACTGTATGGTGGGCTGTGGAGGACATCATACTGTATGGGGGGCTGTGGAGGACATCATACTGTATGGGGGGCTGTGGAGGACATCATACTGTATGGTGGGCTGTGGAGGACATCATACTGTATGGTGGGCTGTGGAGGACATCACACTGTATGGTGGGCTGTGGAGGATATCACACTGTATGGTGGGCTGTGGAGGACATCATACTGTATGGTGGGCTGTGGAGGACATCATACTGTATGGGGGGCTGTGGAGGACATCATACTGTATGGTGGGCTGTGGAGGACATCATACTGTATGGTGGGCTGTGGAGGACATCATACTGTATGGTGGGCTGTGGAGGACATCATACTGTATGGTGGGCTGTGGAGGACATCACACTGTATGGGGGGCTGTGGAGGACATCACACTGTATGGTGGGCTGTGGAGGACATCATACTGTATGGTGGGCTGTGGAGGACATCATACTGTATGGTGGGCTGTGGAGGACATCATACTCTTTGGTGGGCTGTGGAGGATATCATACTGTATGGTGGGCTGTGGAGGACATCATACTGTACGGTGGGCTGTGGAGGACATCATACTGTATGGGGGGCTGTGGAGGACATCATACTGTACGGTGGGCTGTGGAGGCCATCATACTGTATGGTGAGCTGTGGAGGACATCATACTGTATGGTGGGCTGTGGAGGACATCATACTGTATGGTGGGCTGTGGAGGACATCATACTGTATGGTGGGCTGTGGAGGACATCATACTGTATGTTGGGCTGTGGAGGACATCATACTGTATGGTGGGCTGTGGAGGACATCATACTGTATGGTGGGCTGTGGAGGACATCATACTGTATGGTGGGCTGTGGAGGACATCATACTGTATGGGGGGCTGTGGAGGACATCATACTGTACGGTGGGCTGTGGAGGACATCATACTGTATGGTGGGCTGTGGAGGACATCATACTGTATGGTGGGCTGTGGAGGACATCATACTGTATGGTGGGCTGTGGAGGACATCATACTGTAGGGTGGGCTGTGGAGGACATCATACTGTATGGTGGGCTGTGGAGGACATTATACTGTATGGTGGGCTGTGGAGGACATCATACTGTATGGTGGGCTGTGGAGGACATCATACTGTATGGTGGGCTGTGGAGGACATCATACTGTATGGGGGGCTGTGGAGGACATCATACTGTATGGTGGGCTATGGAGGACATCATACTGTATGGTGGGCTATGGAGGACATCATACTGTACGGTGGGCTGTGGAGGACATCATACTGTATGGTGGGCTGTGGAGGACATCATACTGTATGGGGGGCTGTGGAGGACATCATACTGTATGGTGGGCTATGGAGGACATCATACTGTACGGTGGGCTGTGGAGGACATCATACTGTATGGTGGGCTGTGGAGGACATCATACTGTATGGTGGACTATGGAGGACATCATACTGTAGGTGGGCTGTGGAGGACATCATACTGTATGGTGGGCTGTGGAGGACATCACACTGTATGGTGGGCTGTGGTAGACATCATACTGTATCGTGGGCTATGGAGGACATCATACTGTATGGTGGGCTGTGGAGGACATCATACTGTATGGGGGGCTGTGGAGGACATCATACTGTATGGTGGGCTGTGGAGGACATCATACTATGCGGGGGGGCTGTGGAGGACATTATACTGTATGGTTGGGCTGTGGAGGACATTATACTGTATGGGGGGCTGTGGAGGACATTATACTGTATGGTGGGCTGTGGAGGACATTATACTGTATGGGGGCTGTGGATGACATTATACTGTATGGGGGGCTGTGGAGGACATCATACTGTATGGGGGGCTGTGGAGGACATCATACTGTATGGTGGGCTGTGGAGGACATCATACTATGCGGGGGGGCTGTGGAGGACATTATACTGTATGGTGGGCTGTGGAGGACATCATACTGTATGGTGGGCTGTGGAGGACATCATACTATGCGGGGGGGCTGTGGAGGACATCATACTGTATGGTGGGCTGTGGAGGACATCATACTGTATGGTGGGCTGTGGAGGACATCATACTGTATGGGGGGCTCTGGTAGACATCATACTCTATGGGGGCTGTGGAGGACATCATACTGTATGGTGGGCTGTGGAGGACAGCATACTGTATGGTGGGCTGTGGAGGACATCATACTGTATGGTGGGCTGTGGAGGACATCATACTGTATGGTGGGCTGTGGAGGACATCATACTGTATGGGGGGCTGTGGAGGACATCATACTGTATGGTGGGCTGTGGAGGACATCATACTGTATGGGGGGCTGTGGAGGATATCATACTGTATGGTGGGCTGTGGAGGACATCATACTGTATGGGGGGCTGTGGAGGACATCATACTGTATGGGGGCTGTGGAGGACATCATACTGTATGGGGGCTGTGGAGGACAGCATACTGTATGGTGGGCTGTGGAGGACATCATACTGTATGGTGGGCTGTGGAGGACATCATACTGTATGGGGGGCTGTGGAGGACAGCATACTGTATGGTGGGCTGTGTAGGACATCATACTGTATGGGGGCTGTGTAGGACAGCATACTGTATGGTGGGCTGTGGAGGACATCATACTGTATGGTGGGCTGTGGAGGACATCATACTGTATGGGGGGCTGTGGAGGATATCATACTGTATGGGGGGCTGTGGAGGACAGCATACTGTATGGTGGGCTGTGGAGGACATCACACTGTATGGTGGGCTGTGGAGGACATCATACTGTATGGTGGGCTGTGGAGGACATTATACTGTATGGTGGGCTGTGGAGGACATCATACTGTATGGTGGGCTGTGGAGGACATCATACTGTATGGTGGGCTGTGGAGGACATCATACTGTATGGTGGGCTGTGGAGGACATCATACTGTATGGTGGGCTGTGGAGGACATCATACTGTATGGTGGGCTGTGGAGGACATCATACTGTATGGGGGGCTGTGGTAGACATCATACTGTATGGTGGGCTGTGGAGGACATCATACTGTATGGTGGGCTGTGGAGGACATCATACTCTTTGGTGGGCTGTGGGGGACATCATACTGTATGGTGGGCTGTGGAGGACATCATACTGTATGGTGGGCTGTGGAGGACATCATACTGTATGGTGGGCTGTGGAGGACATCATACTGTATGGTGGGCTGTGGAGGACATCATACTGTAGGGTGGGCTCTGGTAGATATCATACTGTATGGTGGGCTGTGGAGGACATTATACTGTATGGGGGGCTGTGGAGGACATCATACTGTATGGTGGGCTGTGGAGGACATCATACTGTATGGTGGGCTGTGGAGGACATCATACTGTATGGTGGGCTGTGGAGGACAGCATACTGTAGGGTGGGCTCTGGTAGATATCATACTGTATGGTGGGCTGTGGTAGATATCATACTGTATGGTGGGCTCTGGTAGATATCATACTGTATGGGGGGCTGTGGTAGATATCATACTGTAGGGTGGGCTCTGGTAGATATCATACTGTAGGGTGGGCTCTGGTAGATATCGTACTGTATGGTGGGCTGTGGTAGATATCATACTGTAGGGTGGGCTCTGGTAGATATCATACTGTAGGGTGGGCTCTGGTAGATATCATACTGTAGGGTGGGCTGTGGTAGATATCATACTGTAGGGTGGGCTCTGGTAGATATCATACTGTACGGTGGGCAGTGGTAGATATCGTACTGTATGGTGGGCTCTGGTAGATATCATACTGTAGGGTGGGCTCTGGTAGATATTATACTGTAGGGTGGGCTCTGGTAGATATCATACTGTAGGGTGGGCTCTGGTAGATATCATACTGCATGGTGGGCTCTGGTAGATATTATACTGTAGGATGGGCTCTGGTAGATATTATACTGTAGGGTGGGCTCTGGTAGATATTATACTGTAGGGTGGGCTCTGGTAGATATCATACTGTAGGGTGGGCTCTGGTAGATATTATACTGTAGGGTGGGCTCTGGTAGATATTATACTGTAGGGTGGGCTCTGGTAGATATTATACTGTAGGGTGGGCTCTGGTAGATATCATACTGTAGGGTGGGCTCTGGTACTGTATAGAGGATTGTGAGAAGAAGACATGGCGATTTCCAATCAGGGAGTGTAATGTTTTATGTTATTGCTACAAACACAAAGTATCAGTCTTGGAGAGGGAAATGTCACTTTGCAACATTGTTTGTCTGAGAAAAAGGAAGAGGAAGGTTCAGCAAACATCACATGTCTGATCCTTACGCAAGAGGATACCGCAGGACTCTGCTATGTCCACCGCAGGACTCACCTATGTCCACCGCAGGACTCACCTATGTCCACCGCAGGACTCACCTATGTCCACCGCAGGACTCACCTATGTCCACCGCAGGACTCACCTATGTCCACTGCAGGACTCACCGTTCTCCACCACAGGACTCACCTATGTCCACCGCAGGACTCCCCTATATCCACCGCAGGACTCCCCTATGTCCACCGCAGGACTCACCGTTGTCCACCATAGGACTCACCTATGTCCACCACAGGACTCACCTATGTCCAGCGCAGGACTCCCCTATGTCCACCGTAGGACTCCCCTATGTCCACCGCAGGACTCACTGTTCTCCACCATAGGACTCACCTATGTCCACCGCAGGACTCACCTATGTCCACCGTAGGACTCACCTATGTCCACCTCAAGACTCACCTATATCTACCGCAGGACTCACCTATATCCACCGCAGGACTCACCTATGTCCACCTCAAGACTCACCTATGTCCACCGCAAGACTCACCTATATCCACCGCAGGACTCACCTATGTCCACCGCAGGACTCACCTATGTCCACCTCAAGACTCACCTATATCTACCACAGGACTCACCTATGTCTACCACAGGACTCACCTATGTCCACCGCAGGACTCACCTATATCCACCGCAGGACTCACCTATGTCCACCTCAAGACTCACCTATATCTACCGCAGGACTCACCTATATCCACCGCAGGACTCACCTATGTCCACCGTAGGACTCACCTATGTCCACCCCAGGACTCACCTATGTCCACCGCAGGACTCACCTATGTCCACCGTAGGACTCACCTATGTCCACCCCAGGACTCACCTATGTCCACCACAGGACTCACCTATGTCCACCGCAGGATTCACCTATGTCCACCGTAGGACTCACCTATGTCCACCGCAGGACTAACCTATGTCCACCGTAGGACTCGCCTATGTCCACCCCAGGACTCACCTATGTCCACCGCAGGACTCACCTATGTCCACCCCACGGCATGTTTACGGCATCACCTGAAAACATGGAGCAGACACTAAAGAAAGACACAAGCATGAATAAATCACCCTAAATGTATACTGAAAAGAGGAACCACAGGCTATAGGTGCTAAGTATCCAGATGCACACGATTACCTGTAGGGGGCAGCGTTACAGTAGATATATACTGAAAAATACCAATGTACAATATTATTATTATTTATTTATAGAGCACAATTGATTCCATTTTCTGTACATGACAAAGGGTTACATACAAACAAGTTAAAAATACAGTGAACAAACTAACAGTGACAGACCGATACAGAGGGGGGGGGAGAGAGGACCTGGCCCTTGCGGGCTTACATTCTACAGGGCAGTGCGGAGAGAGACAGTAGGTTGGGTCTGCTCTGGTGGTGGAGCTCCGGGTCCAGTGGTGGTGGAGCTCCGGGTCCAGTGGTGGTGGAGCGCCGGGTCCAGTGGTGGTGGAGCGCCGGGTCCAGTGGTGGTGGAGCGCCGGGTCCGATGGTGGTGGAGCTCCGGGTCCAGTGGTGGTGGAGCGCTGGGTCAAGTGGTGGTGGAGGGCTGGGTCCAGTGATGGTGGAGCGCCGGGTCCAGTAGTGGTGGAGGCCTGGGTCGAGTGGTGGAGGAGCGCCGGGTCCAGTGGGGTTGGAGGGCTGGGTCCAGTGGTGGTGGAGCTCCGGGTCCAGTGGTGGTGGAGGGCTGGGTCCAGTGGTGGTGGAGCGCCGGGTCCAGTGGTGGTGGAGCGCCGGGTCCAGTGGTAGTGGAGCACCGGGTCCAGTGGTGGTGGAGGGCCGAGTCCAGTGGGGGTGGAGCACCGGTTCCAGTGGTGGTGGAGCACCAGGTCCGATGGTGGTGGATCACGAGATCCAGTGGTGGTGGAGCGTGAGGCCCAGGGGTGGTGCGGTGGCACCGTGGTCATTGCAGGCTGTAGGCGGTTCTGAAGAGATGGGTTTTCAGGTTCCGCTTGAAGGTTCTGAGTGCAGGGGACAGTCGGACGTTTTATGGTGCAGAATTTCAGAGGATGGGGGATGCTCGGGGGGGCGAAGTCTTGCAGGCGGTTAGATGAGGAACGTACAAGTGTGGAGGAAAGGAGGACGTCTTGGAAGGATCGGAGATTATGACCAAATAATACTGCCATTGACACCGTGTATATTTGCAGCAATTTCGTGCAGATTATTTTCATTGATGACAATGGGTGAAATCTGCAGCAAAAATGCAGCAAGAATTGACACAATACAGATTTATTTCTGCACCAAATCTGCAAGGAGAACATAATGTGTGCACAGAGATAGTGCTGAACACCATACAACATCTGACCAATTACACCATGCAGCCAATAAATATTACCCCTATACAGTGACTTAGAACAAAACCACTTTCTACATAATACCATTACCACCATATACTTCCTAAATAATGCCGCCATACGGTGTCCACATGATACTGTCATACACTGTCCAGCTAATACTAGCATACCATTCCTACACACTGCACCCTTCCCATAGGCAGAGCAGTGATTCCATACACTGAGTAATGTAACCACACAGCGGTCAGAGCGGTATTCCCAGAATGTGAGCGGACGAGGAGCTGACATTCCTCCGCCATTGTGAAACACAACAAGAGATCAGGAATGACAAGTGGAACATTCTCTGTCACTCGTTCTTTTTTTATTAGTTCCATTTTTCTATCCCTCTATTATCTATCTGTCTGTCTGTCTGTCTGTCTGTCTATCTATCTATCTATCTATCTATGTATCTATCTATCTATCTATCTATCTATTTCTTCTGTCTATTACCTATCTATCATCTATCTATTATCTATTAGCTACAGGAGCGTCTCCATGAATTAGAATATCATCAAAAAGTGACTTTATTTCAGTAATTCCATTCATAAGGTGAAACACATACATTATATAGAGTCATTACACACAGAGGGATCTATTTTATGTGTTTATTTCTGTTAATGTTGATGATTATGAAAACCCAAAGATCATTATTTCAGAAAATTAAAGTAGGGAGGATGAAGGGTTAAACACCGCGCTGCTGTATTCCACGAGACATCAAAGGGTGAATACAATATTTATTTATTAGTCAACACGTTTCAGGGCTCCCTCACCCCTTCCTCAGGACAAATCAATATCATATTGCCATGTGTCTGGTAGCCCTAAATCAATATCATATTTACCCTTTCATGTCTCATGGAATACAGCAGTGCGGTGTTTAACCCTTCATCCTCCCTACTCTATATGCCCCACACTGGGGACTGCAGCAGCCGTGATCTGCTTTTATAGTGGTTGTGACTCTCACAACCACACAAGGTGAAGCCTCTGATACCTATTTAGGTCATATTTTATCTCTCAGACCCTTCATCCTCCGTACTTTAATTCTCTGAGATAACGACCTTTAGGTTTTCGTTAATCATCAACATTAACAGAAATAAACATGAAATAGATCCCTCTGTGTGTAATGACTATATAATGTATGCGTTTCACTTTATGTATTGAATTACTGAAATAAATGAACTTTTTGATGATATTCTAATTCATTGAGATGCTCCTGTATCTATCTATCTATCTATCTATCTATCTATCTATCTATCTATCTATCTATCTATCTATTATCTATCTATCTATCTATCTATCTCTCTCTATTATCTATCTAACTCTCTATCTATCTCTATCTATCTATCTCTATCTATATCTATCTATCTATCTATCTATCTATCTATCTATCTATCTATATCTATTTATCTATCTATCTATCTATCTATCTATCTATCTATCTATCTATCTATCTATCTATTATCTCTATCTATCTATCTATCTATCTATCTATCTATCTATCTATCTATGTACACGTCGGTGGTTTTATTGTTTGCTGCGTTTTTTCCTGCATTTCTTCTATGAAGAGGTGACGTCTTCCGCACGATGTGACCTCTTTTACCTGCGTTGCAGTTTATCCCCCCTGGAGCCATCATTTCTACCCTTCTCTGCACTGTACGGTTATTTTTGCGCAGTTATTTCCCGCAGGTTCCAGGAAGGATCCACCTGAGATGATCCTGTGCGCGGGCCCTGAGGCCACCTGTACACAAATACAGAGTGCTCCAGGAAATGCTACATGTCAGGCCATTGTAGGAGGGCCGCCTTACCCTGGGGTGAATAGTGAGTGTCTGTAAGGTCACAGGTCACATCATATTCATCATCATTCAACATTAACACAAGTATCATTATAACTTATAATAGGAACATTCCCGGAATCAGAGCCGTCATGTGTCATCATAATACAGAGTTCATGAGAGTGCACAAAACAGGTGACACGATCTACCCTCACATACTCACAAGTCATATTCACAGTGGGAACAACATTTTTTTTTACTATTCTCCACCACCCAAAAAATGATAATAATTAGTCAATAAATTTTCAGTGTCACGATTCCTCCGTTAGTTAGTGCTGTGTTTTATATCTGGTGAGTGGAGCTGTCAGTAGTTGGTTGATAGTGCAGTCTTCCATCCTGGCTCTGGGAGGTGTTGGGTTGCTCAGGTTCCATCTTCCTGTGATTGCTCTGCTACTTTACTGAGCAGCCTCTCCCAGAATCCTGCAGTCGTACATTATATCTGAAGTGCTGTGTAGCCTGCATTCCTGTGTTTGTCTGATCTCTGTTATATGACCCCAGATTGTTGCTTGATTTCCCTTTTGTCTGCTCCCAGTATTTGTTATGCTCTTCTAGTATGTTGACTCCTGGACTGTGACCTGTGTACACCTCTGTTGACTCCCTTAATCCTCTTCGTGGTCTCCTGCAAACCTGACCCTGGACCATTGAATGACTACATCTCTGTCTACTCCCTGAATTTTTCGTGCTGTCCTTGAAAACCTGACCCTGAACCATTGAATGACTACATCTCTGTCTAGATCAGATGATAGGGAAGAAAATGGTGTGTCACAGTCCGCGCTGCCACGATCATCCACTCCAAAGAAAACACGTGAAGATGGAACTTCCACGAAATACTTTATTTCCTCCTGCCTCCTACACGTTTCGGTGCCCTCCTGGCACCTTCCTCAGGGATCTTAATACATCTCTGTCTACTCCTTGAATTAGTTGTGATTTCCTCAAAAACCTGACCCTGGACCTTTGCATGACTACTTCTTTCTCTGCTCCCTTAATCTTTGTGCCCTCCTGGAAACCTGGCCCTGGACTGTTGACTGACCATGTATTTCTCTGCTCCCTGAATTCTTTGTGCTCTCCTGGATAACCTGACCCTGGGCTTTTGCACAACTATGTCGTTGTCAATTCCTTGAATAATTTGTGCTCCCATTGCATGACTATGTCTCTGTTAACTCCCTGAATTCTTCATGCTCTCCTGGAAAACCTGACCCTTGACTGTTGCATGACTATGACTCTGTCTGCTCCATGAATACTATGAGCTCTCCTGGAAACCTGACCCTGTACTGTTGCACAACCCTATCTCTGTCTACTCCCTTAATTCTTTGTGCTCTATGGAACACCTGACCCTGGACCATTACATGACTAAGTCTTTTTCTACTCCCTGAATTGTTTATGCTCTCCTTGAAAACCTGACCCTGGACCATTGCATGACTATGTCTCTGTCTACTCCCTGAATACTATGAGCTCTCCTGGAAATCTGACCCTGTACCATTGCATGACTATATCTCTGCCTGCTACCTGAATCCTCTTTGTGCCCTTCTAGAAACTTGACGCTGGACCACTGAATGACTACATCTCTGTCTACATCCTGAATTCTTTGTGGTCTCGTGGAAAACCTTATGTTGGACAGTTACATGACTATGTCTCTGTCTACTCCCTGAATGCTAGGAGTACACCTGGAAACCTGACTCTGTACCATTGCACGACTACATCTCTGTCTACTCTCTGAATTATTTGTGCTCTCCTGGAAAATCTAACCCTGAAGCATTACATGACTATGTCTCTGTCAACTCCCTGAATACTATGAGCTCTCCTGGAACCTGACTTCCCTGCTGTCTACACGATCTGTAAGTAGTGACTGTGTGACTAACTAGCTATTAGTATTGACTAGCTTCACAGTATGTATCCCAAACTGGTGCCAACACCAACACATCTTCTGGTCAATGATTAACTTTTAAGCCCTTCCCCAAGAATGTTTTGGACCACTACTTTCTCATATTTGCCTGGACTGTATAGAATTCAATAATATCTTAAAGCTATGTTGTTACAATATTTGAGCGCTTAGTTGCTATTTCTTCACCCCCACTTTCTTCCTTTATATCCCTATGATATAACGATGGAGTTTGCTTGGCAGAGCCGCAGGGCGCACGCTGAGCCGTGCCAGGCTTTGTTTCCTGTCTGTGACTCTTGCAGAACACATTATTATAGATTGTTTGCACTTGTCAGGCATCGCGCTCTCATTTATTCTTTATTATGGAAACACACGATTGATTCTTGGAATATTCCGGTTATTGTGATACTTAATGTATTGATTGTCTTACGTGATGTTCCATGACCTACATCTGTGTACTCACCACAATACTGAGATTACAACACTAAGAAGGAAAAGTCGTGGAATTGTGGAACTCACAGGAAGGAGACGTTATTAATATGAAAATTTGGAAAAACAAAAATAAAAACTTCTTGATTTATCCCGTCTGAAGCGCAACGTGCAGAAATTCCGACACTTCCAGCCTTGGCTGTTATCACTGAAGTTAATAATGGTCGTCTGAGGAAGGTTCTGCCCTGAGTGCACTTGTAATAACCATCAAGATCCTCTGCTGGCGGATCCAGTGTAGTCACCGACCAATGACATCCCCGATCTTCTTGATTGGAGACAAGTCCAGAGAGGCTGCATCCATGGAAGACAAGTCTGGAGATGCTGCAGCCACGAGAGACAAGTCCAAAGACGCTGCAGCCATGGGAGACAAATCCAAAGATGCTGCAGCCATGAGAGACAAGTCCGGAGATGCTGCAGCCATGAGAGACAAGTCTGGAGATGCTGCAACCATGAGAGACAAGTCCAAAGACGCTGCAGCCACAAGAGACAAGTCCGGAGATGCTGCAGCCATGGAAGACAAGTCCAGAGATGCCGAAGGCATGGGAGACAAGTCCAAAGACGCTGCAGCCATGGGAGACAAATCCAAAGATGCTGCAGCCATGAGAGACAAGTCCGGAGATGCTGCAGCCATGAGAGACAAGTCTGGAGATGCTGCAACCATGAGAGACAAGTCCAAAGACGCTGCAGCCACGAGAGACAAGTCCGGAGATGCTGCAGCCATGGAAGACAAGTCCAGAGATGCTGAAGGCATGGGAGACAAGTCCAAAGACGCTGCAGCCATGGGAGACAAGTCTGGAGATGCTGCAGCCATGGGAGACAAGTCTGGAGATGCTGCAGCCAGGAGAGACAAGTCTGGAGAGCTGCAGCCATGGGAGACAAGTCCGGAGATGCTGCAGCCATGAGAGACAGGTCTGGAGATGCTGCAGCCATGGGAGACAAGTCTGGAGATGCTGCAGCCAGGAGAGACAAGTCCGGAGATGCTGCAGCCATGGGAGACAAGTCCGGAGATGCTGCAGCCATGAGAGACAAGTCCGGAGATGCTGCATCCATGATAGACAAGTCTGGAGATGCTGCAGCCATGGGAGACAAGTCTGAAGACTCTTCAGCCATGGGAGACAAGTCTGGAGACGCTGCAAAAGTCCATAGACACTGCAACCATGGGAGACAAGTCCAGAGACACTGCATCAATGGAAGACAAGTCCAGAGACACTGCAGCCATGGAAGACAAGTCCGAAGACACTGCAGCCATGGAAGACAAGTCCGGAGAGGTTACAGCCATGGGAGACAATTCTGGAGAAGCTGCAGCCATGAGAGTCATCTCCATTGAGTACATCAGGGACATCATTGGTCGGTGATTACACAGGAGCTGCCAGAAGTGGATCTTTATGATTTGCCCAGGTGCACTCAGGGCAGAACCTTCCACCTTCCTCAGACGACCATTAATAACCTCAGTGATAGCAGACCACGCTGGAAGTGCTTAGATTTCTCATACTCCAGACAGACCAAATGCAGGTTTTCAAAATTCTGTTTCCATTTTGTTATTACTACCAAAACAGTAACGTCTCCATCTATCTATTTAGCTAGCTATCCTATCCATTATCTATCTATCTATCTATCTATCTATCTATCTATCTATCTATCTATCTATCTATCTATCTATCTATCTTTTTATCTCCAGATGTCTCATGATATGTAACATACAGTTGTGGCCAAAAGTATTGATACCCCTGCAATTCTGTCAGATAATACTCAGTTTCTTCCTGAAAATTATTGCAATCACAAATTCTTTGGTATTATTATCTTCATTTAATTTGTCTTCAATGAAAAAACACAAAAAGAATTGTCCTAAATTCCACCAAACATAAAAAGGGGGTGGACAAAAGTATTGGCACTGTTAGAAAAATCATGTGATGCTTCTCTAATTTGTGTAATTAACAGCACCTGTAACTTACCTGTGGCACCTAACAGGTGTTGGCAATAACTAAATCACACTTGCAGCCAGTTGACATGGATTAAAGTTGACTCAACTTCTGCCCTGTGTCCTTGTGTGTACCACATTGAGCATGGAGAAAAGAAAGAAGACCAAAGAACTGTCTGAGGACTTGAGAAACCAAATTGTGAGGAAGCATGAACAATCTCAAGGCTACAAGTCCATCTTCAAAGACCTGAATGTTCCTGTGTCTACCGTGCGCAGTGTCATCAAGAAGTGTAAAGCCCATGGCACTGTGGCTAACCTCCCTAGATGTGGACGGAAAAGAAAAATTGACAAGAGATTTCAACGCAAGATTGTGCGGATGGTGGATAAAGAACCTCGACTAACATCCAAACAAGTTCAAGCTGCCCTGCAGTCTGAGGGTACAACAGTGTCAACCCGTACTATCCGTCGGCGTCTGAATGAAAAGGGACTGTATGGTAGGAGACCCAGGAAGACCCCACTTCTTACCTCGAGACATAAAAAAGCCAGGCTGGAGTTTGCCAAAACTTACCTGAGAAAGCCTAAAACGTTTTGGAGGAATGTTCTCTGGTCAGATGAGACAAAAGTAGAGCTTTATGGGCAAAGTCATCACCATAGAGTTTACAGGAGAAAAAAGAGGCATTCAAAGAAAAGAACACGGTCCCTACAGTCAAACATGGCGGAGGTTCCCTGATGTTTTGGGGTTGCTTTGCTGCCTCTGGCTCTGGACTGCTTGACCGTGTGCATGGCATTATGAAGTCTGAAGACACCAACACATTTTGCAGCATAATGTAGGGCCCAGTGTGAGAAAGCTGGGTCTCCCTCAGAGGTCATGGGTCTTCCAGCAGGACAATGACCCAAAACACACTTCAAAAAGCCCTAGAAAATGGTGTGAGAGAAAGCACTGGAGACTTCTAAGGTGGCAGCAATGAGTCCAGACCTGAATCCCATAGATCACCTGTGGAGAGATCTAACAATGGCAGTTTGGAGAAGGCACCCTTCACATATCAGGGACCTGGAGCAGTTTGCCAAAGAAGAATGGTGTAAAATTCCAGCAGAGCATTGTAAGAAACTCATTGATGGTTACCGGAAGTGGTTGATCGCAGTTATTTTGGCTAAAGGTTGTGCAACCAAGTATTAGGCTGAGGGTGCCAATACTTTTGTCCGGCCCATTTTTGGAGTTTTGTGTGAAATGATCAATGTTTTGCTTTTTGCTTCATTTTCTTTTGTGTTTTTTCATTGAAGACAAATTAAATGAAGATAATAAAACCAAAGAATTTGTGATTGCAATCATTTTCAGGAAGAAACTGAGGATTATGTGACAGAATTAAAGGGGTGTCAATACTTTTGGACACAACTGTATCTTCCTATCTTTGCTTCTTGCATGTTGCCCGTCTGATGAGCATTGTATGGACATTTCGGTGGTAGGCGAGACTTATTGTTTTCCTTCTTCCTTCCCTTCCTCAGATGGAGCAGAGTGGGGTGCTGAGTACAAGGCCAGCGGCCGGGAGCAGTGGAAGGTGCTTCCTCCATGACACATGAACTGTGAGTCAGGATTGTTCCGGCAGACGGAGCGATGAGGCCGGAGATTGAGAAGAGAACATTGCTTTCCTTATCTATAATATATTCTCATATGACCGTCAGCACCACAAGGAAGACGGGCGGAGGAGAAGGCTCTGACCACTGCAGCTGCAGTTGGTGACTATGAGCAGCCGCAGCACCGGATAAATGTTCATTTTTACCGACGGATTCTCTTCATCTAATGCAGGTCTATGGGGAAACAGATAACTGCACAGATAACTCCTTGTATAGGGGACATTGGTAAAACGCACCGCAGATCAGTTTATGGTGTAAAAAGAAGCACAGAGGAAAGGATATTTCTATAAATCCATCCACCCCGCTGTAACTTTAAGACATTGCTTTTTTAACTCACTAAAGTCTCATCATGGGGACGTAGCTTTCACGATGGTCTCTCTTACTTTGGAGACTTGTGATAGTTTTGGGACCTTTGTCTCACTCCTTCATATTAAACAGGTTTCTTTCATGTGACAGTTCAGGAGTCAATATCAGCAAGCTAGCTAGTTCTTTGTTCAGGTGTGGCTACTCTGTAAACACTCCCATCCGCTTTATATGGTCACATGGTTCCAACATCCTTTGCTGGTGATTGAACTTATTCCTGGCCAAGCTTCCTGAGGTGAAGGAAGTTTTCTGGAGAGCTGACTACTGCCAAGCCGTCTGCCGTCAAGGAGCAGGCGTGAAGTTGTTTGTTGTTTCCCTGTCTGTCTCTCCATCCCTTCTTGTTATTTTTATTGCAGTGGTTGGGACTCCCGCTGGCCATTTCCCTGTTGAGGACTAACATCAGGGCCAGCGAGGGACTTGGTATCCTGCTCGGCGACGGGGAGAAAGAACCTGTATAGGGACGGTTGGGAGATCAGGGCACAGCTGCAGGTGAGTGCAGGAGGTCCCCTCTTTCCTATGAACAGGGCTCGCCACTGTATTTGTCCCCCCTGGAGTCTCCCCGTCTGTAGTTTTGTGTAGTGTGCCGGACACCGTTGGTATCACGCATGGTAGCCGGACATCCCCCTTAGTAAAACATGACCGTCCGTAGTCTTACATCAATGGATCATCCAGCTGAAATCTATCTACCTGATCCTTACTCCTTCCTGGTCAGAGTTTTTGGTGTCTGTGTATAGAATGATTATAAAATACATTACCTTATCTGCTCATTAAACTCTGGTTTAAGAGGGGTACCCCCAAATTTTTTGTTTTCAAGAGAACATATTGAAAATATTAATCGCCTCCAAAATACTGTTAGATGGAGAGTGTCTAGGTAGTTTTATTAACCTCTTCTTCGTCCTGAAAACACTTTCCCTTTTGTTTTTACCTCTTTCTTGGGAATAAGAAGTCGCAGTGGGCTGGATCAGTCAAGAAAGAGGGAGGGAAGTTAATGTTATGCTGTTTTTCAACAGAAACTGGTTGATTTTCACCGCTGTGTGAACAGGAGCAATGCCATGATGAAGCCACAATTCAGGGCGGTTCTTCTCACTGCTCTTAGTGGGAAACACAGAATAGTATATCTTGTGGTTGTGAAACCTTCTAATGGATACCAAAAATAAAATAAATGATGTTACAAAGCGAGCTCTCGAGACTGCTTACGTTTCTTCATCAAGCATGGTACCATGGCTGATGAAAATACGGATCTAGTCTCGAAAGCTCGCTTTGTAACACCATGTCTGACGAAGAGACATAACAGCTATTGAAAGCTTGCTTTGTAGCACCATGCATGATGAAGAGACAAAAGCTTTCTTGAGAGCTCGCTTTGTAACACAGCCTGATGAAGAGACGTAAACAGTCTCGAGAGCTTGCTTTGTAGCACCATGCTGATGAAGAGATATAAGCAGTCTCGAAAGTTCGCTTTGTAACACGTCTGATGAAGAGATATAAAGCGGCTCGAAAGTTTGCTTTGTAACACCGTACCTGATGAAGAGATATAAACAGTCTCGAGAGCTTGCTTTGTAACACCATACCTGATGAAGAGATGTAAGCAGTCCCGAGAGTTCGCTTTGTAACACCATGCCTGATGAAGTGAAGTAAGCAGTCCTAAGAGTTCGCTTTGTAACACCATGCCTGATGAAGAGATGTAAGCAGTCCCGAGAGTTCGCTTTGTAACACCATGCCTGATGAAGTGAAGTAAGCAGTCCTAAGAGTTCGCTTTGTAACACCATGCCTGATGAAGAGATGTAAGCAGTCCCGAGAGTTTGCTTTGTAACACCATGCCTGATGAAGTGAAGTAAGCAGTCCTAAGAGTTCGCTTTGTAACACCATGCCTGATGAAGTGAAGTAAGCAGTCCTGAGAGTTTGCTTTGTAACACCATGCCTGATGAAGAGATGTAAGCAGTCCCGAGAGTTTGCTTTGTAACACCATGCCGATGAAGTGAAGTAAGCAGTCCTAAGAGTTCGCTTTGTAACACCATGCCTGATGAAGAGATGTAAGCAGTCCCGAGAGTTCGCTTTGTAACACCATACCTGATGAAGAGACGTAAGTGGTCTCAAAAGCTTGCTTTGTAACACCATGCCTGATGAAGAGATGTAAGCAGTCCCGAGAGCTCACTTTACAACATCAATACTTTATTTTTGAACAAATTCAAAGGAACGACTCCTTTGATGTAAAAAAAAAAACGATCATGGACTTCAAATTGGATGTCACTTGCCGTACTTTCTTTGGTCTCTGCTATAAAGCGTCTTCCTGTGGGGGGCGGCTGTTTTGTTTCGGGATCGCAGCCATAACACCAAGACTCATTGCCACTGATGACTTTTGACAGGAAAATGAAGGGTCAATTTGTGCCCGTTCTTTCAATTCACATTGACACATGAAACAGAATTTGGTATTGGTGCGCTGTTCCTTAAACTTTGCCAACGCAAAATAGCCGAGAGCATTGGGAGAGGCTCAAGAAAACAATCGCTCTGTCCACTGTGATGGGTTCTCAAAGAACAGACCAAGGTCTGGCAGTAACAATCTCTCTTAAAGGGACTCTAGCACCAGGTTTTTGCCATTTCATCTGAGAGCAGCATAATGTAGAGACAGAGCTCCTGATTCCAGCGATGTGTCACTTACTAGGCTGCTCAGTGTAGTTTTCATAAAATCACTGTTAAATCATCTGGAGATTATCATTAGAGGACTAATCAAGCAGTCCAGTCCTAATTAGGAGCTGCCAAATGTGCAGCAGAGAAATCATGAATTTTATCAAAATGACAGCAAGGAGCTCAGTAAGTGACATATCGCTGGAATCAGGGTCTCTATCTCTGCATTATGCTGCTGTCAGATGGGATGTCAAAAACCTGGTGACAGAGTCCCTTTAAGTGGAGGTGGCAGGCTGTCGTGTGGATGGGACAGCTTTTGATGCCGACAGGGACCTGCAAGAGCAGAATCCAACGCAGAGGAATATAAGCGTGGTACAGAGGCAGGCTGGTTGGCGTGGCAGGCTCACTGGGGAAGGATGCCAATGGGCGGACTTGCCATGGGCAGACCAACTGAAGTAGCAGGCTCACCTGAGGCAGACACTAAGGTGATGCAAAGTATTAGCAATAGCAAGGTATGAAACAAGGGCAAGGTACGAGGCAAGGGACCTGACAGGAAAATGTTGCTCAGGCACCTCCCTTAAGGGGAGGATGCCTTATATGCACTGAACCTCTCAGCAATAGGCTGAGAGGCACTTCCAGGTCAGTGGCCCTTTAAATGTCAGCAGGATACGGCGAGCATTGCCTAAGGAAAGTCCTGGAATTACTCCTCAGAGACTGCAGACTCCGGCAGAGAAGATCACAGGCAGGGAGATAGGAGGCATAGAAGGACAGGAACCGGGTGAGGAACCTGTATAGGAGAGAGCACAGCGGGTTGTGGTGACTGTACGGAGCCACGTGCTGGGCAACCGATCCCCCTGCCCAGCTGGAGCCATAATAGGTTGTATACTAGTTTATCTCAATAAATTAGAATATCATCAAACAGTTAATTTATTTCAGTAATTCAATACATAAAGTGAAACCCATATATTATATAGAGTCATTACACACAGAGGGATCTATTTCATATATATATTTCTGTTAATGTTGATGATTAATGAAAACCCAAAGGTCATTATCTCAGAAAATTAAAGTAGGGAGGATGAAGGGTTAAAAGCCATATTCCACGAGACATCAAAGGGTGAATATAACTTATTCCATAATTTAACTATACAATGTAAATTTTTATACGTTTTATACATTGAATTGCTACATGCTGTCATTTACAAGATTTACAAGATAGGGACTTTTAATGGTGTTGGTTCTGTGTAGACCCAATGTGATTATCACATGGATGGATAATGGGACATCATATTAAACATGCTTCTTTCCTTTGGCAGTTGAGGACTTAATGTCAGTTTCTATTACCAGCAAGCTAGCTTGTTCTTGTCCAGGTGTGGCTACTCTGTGATCACTCCCATCCTCTTTATATGGTCACATGGCTCCAGCATTCTTTGCTGGTGATTGAACCCTATTCCTGGCCAAACATCCTGAGGTGAAGGAGTTTCTCTTGAGAGCTGACTACTGCCAAGCCGTCTAATGCCAAGGAGAGTGAAGTTGTTTGTTGTTCTCCCCCTCTCTCTTGATATTATTATTGCAGCGGTTGGGACTAGTGCTCCTGCCAGCCATTCCCTATTGAGGGCTAACATCAGCGTTGCAGTGCTCACTCACCCCTTACATATAATAACCTTTATTTTCGGAAACTGGGTTTGTCTATTGTTGTTCAAAAGTTTCCATTCTCTATAATAAAAGTGAAAGAATTTGGTCTTGAATGGAAAAAAGTGTACAGTGTGTCTGGGCTGCAGGTGACGGTGGTTACTGTAGGACGGAGCTCGGAGGCTTTTGCAGAACATTGTGGAGTGAATTCACTTCCTCTGCGGCCGCCTCGCTTCCTCCTTCACTCCGCGCCGCTCGCACCACGGAGGATCCAATCTGCTTCTTGCAAAATGTCAGGTCGTCTTGCAAGCAACAACCTTGCAAAACCAAGCGCTGGTTCAGCCTCTCGAGAAAAATGAATTATTGTTTCTTGTGTTTAATGATTCTTTTCGCCAACTGATCACATTTGTTCGTCGTCTGCAAAGATGGCGTCAAGGTTTTACATTTCTGTCCTACAGTCCTCAGGCGAGAAAAGAGGTTTCTCAGGAGGAACGTTCCATGAAAGATCCTTCTTGTGGACACAGGTTAGAGAAGTTCCCCCTGCAAAAACAATATATATATATGGGCTCTTTACAGTCAACTGCTCAACAGTATGCACAATACCACCTGTGTGGAGGGAGAAGTGGCCCCCTGACCTCTAGGGGCCCGGTGCGACTTCACAGGTAGCATCAATGGTATGATGTCCGCCCTGGTGTCACTCACTTTGTAGCCTCTCTAGTGACCCAATGCGAAAAAGGGGTACAGCTACTGCTATCAAACAACAAGGATTTAGACTTACATTTCTGACACCTTAGGCATGTCAGCTGTGGCAGGAGAGGGGTATGATCAGGGATATTTACAGGGGAATGTCAGTTGTGACGCCACCCACTGTGTGCGGCCAGTGATCGTGCCGCCGCTGCTGCAGAACCTCCGAGGATGATGTAATGGCAGCGTAGATGGAATAGTTCCCGTGGGCAGAACTGTGTTCCCCGGGGCAGTGATGGTAAAGTCTGTTGTGTAGTGTGCAGGCCTGGTGCTGAGTGCAGTACGATCAGAGCCAGGGGAGGGGTATGATCAGTGCCAGGAGAGGGGCATGATCAGTGCCAGGAGAGGGGCATGATCAGTATCAGGAGAGGGGCATGATCAGTGCCAGGAGAGGGGCATGATCAGTATCAGGAGAGGGGTATGATCAGAGCCAGGAGAGGGGTATGATCAGAGCCAGGAGTGGGGGCATGATCAGTGCCAGGAGAAGGGTATGATCAGTGCCAGGAGAAGGGTATGATCAGAGCCAGGGGAGGGGTATGATCAGAGCCAGGAGTGGGGGCATGATCAGTGCCAGGAGAAGGGTATGATCAGTGCCAGGAGAAGGGTATGATCAGAGCCAGGGAGGGGTATGATCAGTGCCAGGAGAAGGGTATGATCAGAGCCAGGGGAGGGGTATGATCAGAGCCAGGAGTGGGGGCATGATCAGTGCCAGGAGAAGGGTATGATCAGTGCCAGGAGAAGGGTATGATCAGAGCCAGGGGAGGGGTATGATCAGTGCCAGGAGAAGGGTATGATCAGAGCCAGGGGAGGGGTATGATCAGAGCCAGGAGAGGGGCATGATCAGTGCCAGGAGAAGGGGCATGATCAGTGCCAGGAGAGGGGTATGATCAGTGCCAGGAGAGGGGGCATGATCAGTGCCAGGAGAAGGGTATGATCAGTGCCAGGAGAAGGGTATGATCAGAGCCAGGGGAGGGGTATGATCAGTGCCAGGAGAAGGGTATGATCAGTGCCAGGAGAAGGGCATGATCAGTGCCAGGAGAGGGGTATGATCAGTGCCAGGAGAGGGGTATGATCAGTGCCAGGAGAAGGGTATGATCAGTGCCAGGAGAAGAGTATGATCAGAGCCAGGAGAGGGGTATGATCAGAGCCAGGAGAGGGGTATGATCAGTGCCAGGAGAGGGGCATGATCAGTATCAGGAGAGGGGTATGATCAGAGCCAGGGGAGGGGTATGATCAGTGCCAGGAGAAGGGCATGATCAGTGCCAGGAGAGGGGTATGATCAGAGCCAGGAGAGGGGTATGATCAGAGCCAGGAGTGGGGGCATGATCAGTGCCAGGAGAAGGGTATGATCAGAGCCAGGGGAGGGGTATGATCAGAGCCAGGAGTGGGGGCATGATCAGTGCCAGGAGAAGGGTATGATCAGTGCCAGGAGAAGGGTATGATCAGAGCCAGGGGAGGGGTATGATCAGTGCCAGGAGAAGGGGCATGATCAGTGCCAGGAGAGGGGTATGATCAGTGCCAGGAGAGGGGGCATGATCAGTGCCAGGAGAAGGGTATGATCAGTGCCAGGAGAAGAGTATGATCAGAGCCAGGAGAGGGGTATGATCAGTGCCAGGAGAGGGGCATGATCAGTATCAGGAGAGGGGTATGATCAGAGCCAGGGGAGGGGTATGATCAGTGCCAGGAGAAGGGCATGATCAGTGCCAGGAGAGGGGTATGATCAGAGCCAGGAGAGGGGTATGATCAGAGCCAGGAGTGGGGGCATGATCAGTGCCAGGAGAAGGGTATGATCAGTGCCAGGAGAAGGGTATGATCAGAGCCAGGGGAGGGGCATGATCAGTGCCAGGAGAGGGGGCATGATCAGTGCCAGGAGAGGGGTATGATCAGTGCCAGGAGAGGGGGCATGATCAGTGCCAGGAGAAGGGTATGATCAGTGCCAGGAGAGGGGTATGATCAGTGCCAGGAGAAGGGTATGATCAGAGCCAGGAGAGGGGTATGATCAGAGCCAGGAGTGGGGTATGATCAGTGCCAGGAGAGGGGGCATGATCAGTGCCAGGAGAAGGGTATGATCAGAGCCAGGAGAGGGGTATGATCAGAGCCAGGAGAGGGGCATGATCAGTGCCAGGAGAGGGGCATGATCAGTGCCAGGAGAGGGGTACGATCAGTGCCAGGAGAGGACACCCCCCGCTCTGCCATGGTGGAGACACCCTCTGCTCTGCCATGTTGGAGGACACCCCCCGCTCTGCCATGTTGGAGGACACTCTCTGCTCTGCCATGGTGGAGACACCCTCTGCTCTGCCATTGTGAAGGACACCCCCCGCTCTGCCATGGTGGAGACACCCTCTGCTCTGCCATTGTGGAGGACACCCTCTGCTCTGCCATGGTGGAGGACACCCTCTGCTCTGCCATGGTGGAGACACCCTCTGCTCTGCCATGGTGGAGACACCCCCTGCTCTGCCATGGTGGAGACACCCTCTGCTCTGCCATGGTGGAGACACCCTCTGCTCTGCCATGGTGGAGACACCCTCTGCTCTGCCATGGTGGAGACACCCTCTGCTCTGCCATGGTGGAGACACCCTCTGCTCTGACATGGTGGAGACACCCTCTGCTCTGCCATGGTGGAGACACCCTCTGCTCTGACATGGTGGAGACACCCTCTGCTCTGCCATGGTGGAGACACCCTCTGCTCTGCCATGGTGGAGACACCCTCTGCTCTGACATGGTGGAGACACCCTCTGCTCTGCCATGGTGGAGACACCCTCTGCTCTGACATGGTGGAGACACCCTCTGCTCTGACATGGTGGAGACACCCTCTGCTCTGCCATGGTGGAGACACCCTCTGCTCTGCCATTGTGGAGGACACCCTCTGCTCTGCCATGGTGGAGACACCCTCCGCTCTGTCATGGCTGCTCACCATACTGACCCTGCCGTCACTATGTACACCGCCCTGACATGGGAGAGATACATGGTTTTCTTGCACGGATGCCTTCGTGAAGCTTAAGTCTGTTCCTGTCATTATTCTGCGCCGTCTCCTTCCCTGTCCGGACTTGTTCTTACGTAAACGAATACAATTGTATGCCGGTGGTTGCTGTAGAGATGCGCCGTCCGCCATAGCCTCATCAATCTCTATGAAAACAATGTAAATAAGCAGCAGATTTTCCATCAGGTTTGCCGCTGACATCTGTCCACACTTGTCTGGGTCCCATAAGCCCTTTGTGATGGCGGCGGAGGCAGCTTCAATATTGCCCAGCTGTATTATATAAGGAGATCACAGTATATAATCCATAGGGAGATACTATGGTCAGTGATTGGGTAAATGTTACATTACGAGAGCTGCTGGTGGTCATTCAACCTAATACGGTCAAAGATGTCAGTGAGCGCTTAAAGAATACCTCCCAACTCTGAAGGATGGGGAAGAGGGACAACTTTTTTCATATCTCCATACAGTCCCCATACAGTCTCCATACAGTCCACCTAAAGTCGCCATACAGTTTCCATACAGTCCCCATACAGTCTCCATACAGTGTCCAAACAGTCTCAATACACTCCCCATATAGTCTCCATTTCGTTCCCCAACAGTCTCCATACACCCCATCCAGTCTCCGTACAGTCACCATACAATCTCCATACAGTCCCCACATTCTCCATACAATCCCCAAACAGTCCCGATATAGCCTCCATACAGTCCCCAATCAGTCTTCATACAGTCCCCATACAGATACCAAACAGTCCCCAAACAGCTTCCATACAGTCCCTCTAAAGTCTGCATATGTTCTCCATACAGTCCCCATACAGTCCCCACACAGTCTTCATACAATCCCCAAACAGTCCCGATATAGCCTCCATACAGTCCCCAATCAGTCTTCATACAGTCCCCATACAGATACCAAACAGTCCCCAAACAGTTTCCATACAGTCCCTCTAAAGTCTGCATATGTTCTCCATACAGTCCCCATACAGTCCCCACACAGTCTTCATACAATCCCCAAACAGTCCCCATATAGTCTCCATACAGTGCACATAGTCTCCAGTCTCCACAAAGTCCCCATAATGCACCCTTACATTCTTCATACCTTCCCCATAGTCTCCAAACAGTGCCAAAATAGCCCCATAAAGTCCCAATACAGGCTCCATAGTCTCCAAACAGCCACCTGAAGTACCCATAAAGCCCTCATACAGTCTCCAAATGGTTCCCCTAAAGTCCCCGTACAGACCCCATATAGTCTCTAAATAGTCCCCAAACTGCCCCCTTAAAGTCCCCATACAGTCTCCATATAGTCTCCAAACAGTGCCCCTAAAGTCTGCATACAGTCCTTTTTGTGCACCTCCACATATAGAATACCCCTTGTGAAGCCCAACATGTTCCCACAACTTATTATCCCCTAAAACAAGTGTTTCTGGGAAAGGGCGGGAGGTTTTTTTTTTCAAATCGTCGCAGCATAAAACACCTTGCGGTGCCCCCCAGAGGGACCCTAACAATCAATCTGCTCTCTGTGCACTGTAGGGAGCTCACTTTGTGCACTGTAGGGAGCTGTATATTTGTGTCACATCGATAATGTTTAGTGATGAGTCTGAGCACCTTGGAGGTGCTCGCTGCTCGCCGACCATCACGAGTATTGAGATACTCGTGCGAGTAGCTGCGAGCATGCTCGGTCATCACTAATAGAAACACACAACTTTGCTACATGCACAATACATTCACATATTGAAACACACAGCTCTGCTACATGCACAATACATGCACATATAGAAACACAGCTCTGCTATATGCACAATACATGCACATATAGAAACACACAACTTGGCTATATGCACAATACATGCACATATGGAAACAAACAGCTCTGCTACATGCACAATACATGCACCTATAGAAACAGACAGCCCTGAAACGTGAATACTACGTGCACATGCAGATACACACAGCTGTGCAACAGACACATTTACTTACACACACACACAATACATTACAACATCTAGCTGTTCCTGATTGGTGCAGAGCAGGAAAGAGGAGCCACTGGGAGTTACATGGAAGTTGCAGACAAAGAGCAGTTGCAGACAAAGAGAAGCTGAAGGAGCAACCAGGACCTTCATTTCAGTCTTGCTATCAGTCACATGGCTAGAACCTGCACAGCTCCTGGTAAGCTTCCTCTTCTGCTCTGCACCGATCACATAGATCAGTGCAGAGCAGGAGAGAGAGGGCGGCTGTCTGTGAGTGGATTCCCCTGTTTGCTTCTGCTCACAGATGGCGAGTGGGCCCCCTCACTTGTCCAGGGCCACAGCACTTGCCCTGGAGTGCCGGATACTGGCACCAGCCCTTGTTTTGAGTGCAAAGCACTTATGCATTGTAGTGTTCTCCCATCACTAGTTACAATATTCTAGTTAATATATTGATAGGTCAAAGTATCAGCTGATTTGGTAATTATCTGACCGATGAAGGTTGAGGTTCAGTTCCAGTGAGTGAAAAAAACCTGCCCGTGTGCAGCTTGGGGTATAGGGACCCCCAACCTGGGAACCAACACAGGTTCTTGCAGTCCCCCCCCCATCTAATATTGATTCTTTGGATAGAAGTATTTAGCTGGAACTCCCCTTTACAACTCAGGATCAGTAATGTAATGTATGTACACAGTGACTGCACCAGCAGAATAGTGAGTGCAGCTCTGGAGTATAATACAGGAGGTAACTCAGGATCAGTAATGTAATGTATGTACACAGTGACTCCACCAGCAGAATAGTGAGTGCAGCTCTGGAGTAAAATACAGGAGGTAACTCAGGATCGGTAATGTAATGTATGTACACAGTGACTGCACCAGCAGAATAGTGAGTGCAGCTCCGGAGTATAATACAGGAGGTAACTCAGGATCGGTAATGTAATGTATGTACACAGTGACTGCACCAGCAGAATAGTGAGTGCAGCTCTGGAGTGTAATACAGGAGGTAACTCAGGATCTGTAATGTAATGTATGTACACAGTGACTCCACCAGCAGAATAGTGAGTGCAGCTCTGGAGTATAATACAGGAGGTAACTCAGGATCAGTAATGTAATGTATGTACACAGTGACTGCACCAGCAGAATAGTGAGTGCAGCTCTGGAGTATAATACAGGAGGTAACTCAGGATCAGTAATGTAATGTATGTACACAGTGACTCCACCAGCAGAATAGTGAGTGCAGCTCTCGAGTATAATACAGGAGGTAACTCAGGATCAGTAATGTAATGTATGTACACAGTGACTGCACCAGCAGAATCGTGAGTGCAGCTCTGGAGTATAATACAGGAGGTAACTCAGGATCAGTAATGTAATGTATGTACACAGTGACTGCACCAGCAGAATAGTGAGTGCAGCTCTGGAGTATAATACAGGAGGTAACTCAGGATCAGTAATGTAATGTATGTACACAGTGACTGCACCAGCAGAGTAGTGAGTGCAGCTCTGGAGTATAATACAGGAGGTAACTCAGGATCAGTAATGTAATGTATGTACACAGTGACTGCACCAGCAGAATAGTGAGTGCAGCTCTGGAGTATAATACAGGAGGTAACTCAGGATCAGTAATGTAATGTATGTACACAGTGACTGCACCAGCAGAATAGTGAGTGCAGCTCTGGAGTATAATACAGGAGGTAACTCAGGATCAGTAATGTAATGTATGTACACAGTGACTGCACCAGCAGAATAGTGAGTGCAGCTCTGGAGTATAATACAGGAGGTAACTCAGGATCAGTAATGTAATGTATGTACACAGTGACTGCACCAGCAGAGTAGTGAGTGCAGCTCTGGAGTATAATACAGGAGGTAACTCAGGATCAGTAATGTAATGTATGTACACAGTGACTGCACCAGCAGAATAGTGAGTGCAGCTCTGGAGTATAATACAGGAGGTAACTCAGGATCAGTAATGTAATGTATGTACACAGTGACTGCACCAGCAGAATAGTGAGTGCAGCTCTGGAGTATAATACAGGAGGTAACTCAGGATCAGTAATGTAATGTATGTACACAGTGACTGCACCAGCAGAATAGTGAGTGCAGCTCTGGAGTATAATACAGGAGGTAACTCAGGATCAGTAATGTAATGTATGTACACAGTGACTGCACCAGCAGAATAGTGAGTGCAACTCTGGAGAATAATACAGGAGGTAACTCAGGATCAGTAATGTAATGTATGTACACAGTGCCTGCACCAGCAGAATAGTGAGTGCAGCTCTGGAGTATAATACAGGAGGTAACTCAGGATCAGTAATGTAATGTATGTACACAGTGACTGCACCAGCAGAATAGTGAGTGCAGCTCTGGAGTATAATACAGGAGGTAACTCAGGATCAGTAATGTAATGTATGTACACAGTGACTGCACCAGCAGAATAGTGAGTGCAGCTCTGGAGTATAATACAGGAGGTAACTCAGGATCAGTAATGTAATGTATGTACACAGTGACTGCACCAGCAGAATAGTGAGTGCAGGTCTGGAGTATAATACAGGAGGTAACTCAGGATCAGTAATGTAATGTATGTACACAGTGACTGCACCAGCAGAATAGTGAGTGCAGCTCTGGAGTATAATACAGGAGGTAACTCAGGATCAGTAATGTGTGCACACAGTGACTGCACCAGCAGAATAGTGAGTGCAGCTCTGGAGTATAATACAGGAGGTAACTCAGGATCAGTAATGTAATGTATGTACACAGTGACTGCACCAGCAGAATAGTGAGTGCAGCTCTGGAGTATAATACAGGAGGTAACTCAGGATCAGTAATGTAATGTATGTACACAGTGACTGCACCAGCAGAATAGTGAGTGGAGCTCTGGAGTATAATACAGGAGGAAACTCAGGATCAGTAATGTAATGTGTGTACACAGTGACTGCACCAGCAGGATAGTGAGTGCAGCTCTGGAGTATAATACAGGAGGTAACTCAGGATCAGTAATGTAATGTATGTACACAGTGACTGCACCAGCAGAATAGTGAGTGCAGCTCTGGAGTATAATACAGGAGGTAACTCAGGATCAGTAATGTAATGTATGTACACAGTGACTGCACCAGCAGAATAGTGAGTGCAGCTCTGGAGTATATAATACAGGAGGTAACTCAGGATCAGTAATGTAATGTATGTACACAGTGACTGCACCAGCAGAATAATGTTAACTGTATTTTGTCCTTTGAAGGTGAATTTTAGCTTTCATGTAGTGTGATCAGATCTCCTGTGATTTTCCGTACATTACCTGCAGTTCTTTTACCTTCTAATGAGTGACACTGATATAATCCACGTAGCAGATCACAATGAATGATGGCATGGTTGTGCTCACCATTATATTACAGACTCTTTCCTACAATTTGACCTTTTTTGTCTGACAGACGCTGTCACTTTACAGTACATCAATGAGCATGAAGATGACCGGTGAGATCTAGAACGTTGCTGAAGGGATTGAAGACATTTGTGCAAAGATAAAAAAAACTTTTTCAACACGTACAAATCAGTAATCAATATTGTGATGATCAGATGTAAAAGATCACGGGCAATAGAATGTTTCCGTTTTGCGGTCATTGACGGCTTGCCGACACCTGGACGTCTATTACCGTATAAACCTCTAAACTTCGCCTCTGGAGATGACATTTCCTGTATAATAAAAATAACTCCGGTGCAGCGCGTTATCAATGTTTACGGTTCTCTGACCAAAGCAGCGGAGTGTTCCGGATAATATTCCAGCCCGCTGTGAGGACGGCACGAAGGAATTACAGATTACAGACGTTCTTATTTGTGTGAATAAAATGGGTTTTTTTCCCTTAAAGGGGAACTGTCACCCACAATTAATATGTAAGTTTGTTACCTGGTGTGAATATTGGGGTTCTCCTGAATCCGGCGCTGTTTTTCTTTTCTTCCTGAGCCCCTCTGTTCCTTAGATATGACCCTTTTTCGCCCTGTATATAAAGATGGCCGTCCTAGACTAGTGGGCGTGGTCAACAAGTTTTATGTGTGGGCGTTTTCTTGACTACCCCACCTGATTGGATAAATAGACTAGATTTATATACAGGGAAGAAGAGGCCATATCTCCAGAATGGAAAGGAGCAGAAACAAGAGAAAAATATCAGGAAAACAGCGGTAAAAAAATACATAGTATTGGCAACTGACAGGGTGATTTGGAGCAATGAAAGCAAAGTCAATAGGTGGCTCTGATGGGGGCAAATGGGTCTGGAGGAAAAGGGGATAACGGATCAGGAAAGGAAGGAACTGTCAGGTGCAGTGGAGGAAGCCTGATGATGTAGGGATGTTGGATACTTGACTGGGATCGATGATTGCCTCAATGCTGAGCTACAGTATATGTGAGAATCCTACAAGACGAGTTACTTCATACACTCGAGTACTATGGGCATGAAAAGGACGAAATAGTGTCCAGCGGGACGACGACCGGAACATAAAGAGAGATTGGGGAAAAATGGCTCATGACAATAAAGTAGAGGAGCTACTGCTCCTATGTACAAGAATATAGCTACTATAATACTGCTCCTATGTACAAGAATATAACTACTATAATACTGCTCCTACGTACAAGAATATAACTACTATAATACTGCTCCTATGTACAAGAATATAACTACTATAATACGTCTCATATATACAAGAATATAACTACTATAATACTGCCCCCTATGTACAAGAATATAACTACTATAATACTGCTCCTATATACAAGAATATAACTACTATAATACTGCCCCTATGTACAAGAATATAACTACCATAATACTGCTCCTATATACAAGAATATAACTACTATAATACTGCTCCTATATACAAGAATATAACTACTATAATACTGCTCCTATGTACAAGAATATAACTACTATAATACTGCTCCTATATACAAGAATATAACTACTATAATACTGCTCCTATATACAAGAATATAACTACTATAATACTGCTCCTATGTAGAAGAATATAACTACTATAATACTGCTCCTATGTACAAAAATATAACTACTATAATACTGCACTTATGTACAAGAATATAACTACTATAATACTGCCCCTATGTACAAGAATATAACTACTATAATACTGCTCCTATGTACAAGAATATAACTACTATAATAATGCTCCTATGTACAAGACTATAACTACTATAATACTGCCTCTATATACAAGAATATAACTACTATAATACTGCCCCCTATATACAAGAATATAACTACTATAATACTGCTCCTATGTACAAGAATATAACTACTATAATACTGCCCCTATGTACAAGAATATAACTACTATAATACTGCCCCTATGCACAAGAATAAACTACTATAATACTGCTCCTATATACAAGAATATAACTACTATAATACTGCTCCTATATACAAGAATATAACTACTATAATACTGCCCCTATGCACAAGAATATAACTACTATAATACTGCCCCTATATACAAGAATATAACTACTATAATACTGCCCCTATGTACAAGAATATAACTACCATAATACTGCTCCTATTTACAAGAATATAACTACTATAATACTGCTCCTATATACAAGAATATAACTACTATAATACTGCTCCTATGTACAAGAATATAACTACTATAATACTGCTCCTATGTACAAGAATATAACTACCATAATACTGCTCCTATATACAAGAATATAACTACTATAATACTGCTCCTATATACAAGAATATAACTACTATAATACTGCTCCTATGTACAAGAATATAACTACTATAATACTGCTCCTATGTACAAGAATATAACTACTATAATAATGCTCCTATGTACAAGACTATAACTACTATAATACTGCCTCTATATACAAGAATATAACTACTATAATACTGCCCCCTATATACAAGAATATAACTACTATAATACTGCTCCTATGTACAAGAATATAACTACTATAATACTGCTCCTATATACAAGAATATAACTACTATAATACTGTCCCTATATACAAGAATATAACTACTATAATACTGCCCTATGTACAAGAATATAACTACTATAATACTGTCCTCTATGTACAAGAATATAACTACTATAATACTGCTCCTATGTACAAGAATATAACTACTATAATACTGCCCTATGTACAAGAATATAACTACTATAATACTGCTCTATGTACAAAATATAACTACTATAATACTGCTCCTATGTACAAGAGTATAACTACTATAATACTGCTCCTATGTACAAGAATATAACTACTATAATACTGCCCCTATATACAAGAATATAACTACTATAATACTGCTCCTATGTACAAAATATAACTACTATAATACTGCTCCTATGTACAAGAATATAACGACTAAAATACTGCCCCTATGTACAAGAATATAACTACTATAATACTGCTCCTATGTACAAGAATATAACTACTATAATACTGCCCCTATGTACAAGAATATAACTACTATAATACTGCTCCTATGTACAAGAATATAACTACTATAATACTGCCCCTATGTACAAGAATATAACTACTATAATACTGCTCCTATGTACAGGAATATAACTACTATAATACTGCCCCTATGTACAAGAATATAACTACTATAATACTGCTCCTATGTACAAGAATATAACTACTATAATACTGCCCCTATGTACAAGAATATAACTACCATAATACTGCTCCTATGTACAAGAATATAACTACTATAATACTGCTCATATATACAAGAATATAACTACTATATTACTGCTCCTATATACAAGAATATAACTACTATAATACTGCTCCTATATACAAGAATATAACTACTATAATACTGCTCCTATGTACAAGAATATAACTACTATACTACTGGTCCTATGCACAAGAATATAACTACTATAATACTGCTCTATGTACAATAATATAACTACTATAATACTGTCCTCTATGTACAAGAATATAACTACTATAATACTGCTCCTATGTACAAGAATATAACTACTATAATACTGCCCTATATACAAGAATATAACTACTATAATACTGCTCCTTATATACAAGAATATAACTACTATAATACTGCCCCTATATACAAGAATATAACTACTATGATACTGCTCCTATGTACAAGAATATAATTACTATAATACTGCCCCTATGTACAAGAATATAACTACTATAATACTGCTCCTATGTACAAGAATATACGGTAACTACTATAATACTGCCCCTATGTACAAGAATATAACTACTATAAAACTGCCCTATATACAAGAATATAACTACTATAATACTGCCCCTATGTACAAGAATATAACTACTATAATACTGCCCCTATGTACAAGAATATAACTACTATAATACTGCCCCTATGTAAAAGAATATAACTACTATAATACTGCTCCTATATACAAGAATATAACTACTATAATACTGCCCCTATGTACAAGAATATAACTACTATAATACTGCTCCTATATACAAGAATATAACTACTATAATACTGCTCCTATACACAAGAATATAACTACTATAATACTGCTCCTATATACAAGAATATAACTATTATAATACTGCCCAATGTACAAGAATATAAACTTCTATAATACTGCCCCTATGTACAAGAATATAACTACTATGATACTGCTCCTATGTACAAGAATATAATTACTATAATACTGCCCCTATGTACAAGAATATAACTACTATAATACTGCTCCTATGTACAAGAATATACGGTAACTACTATAATACTGCCCCTATGTACAAGAATATAACTACTATAAAACTGCCCCTATATACAAGAATATAACTACTATAATACTGCCCCTATGTACAAGAATATAACTACTATAATACTGCCCCTATGTACAAGAATAAAACTACTATAATACTGCCCCTATGTAAAAGAATATAACTACTATAATACTGCTCCTATATACAAGAATATAACTACTATAATACTGCCCCTATGTACAAGAATATAACTACTATAATACTGCTCCTATATACAAGAATATAACTACTATAATACTGCTCCTATACACAAGAATATAACTACTATAATACTGCTCCTATATACAAGAATATAACTACTATAATACTGCCCAATGTACAAGAATATAACTTCTATAATACTGCCCCTATGTACAAGAATATAACTACTATAATACTGCCCCTATGTACAAGAATATAACTACTATAATACTGCTCCTATATACAAGAATATAACTACTATAATACTGCCCCTATATACAAGAATATAACTACTATAATACTGCTCCCTATGTACAAGAATATAACTACTATAATACTGCTCCTATATACAAGAATATAACTACTATAATACTGCCCCTATGTACAAGAATATAACTACTATAATACTGCCCCAATGTACAAGAATATAACTTCTATAATACTGCCCCTATGTACAAGAATATAACTACTATAATACTGCCCCTATGTACAAGAATATAACTACTATAATACTGCTCCTATATACAAGAATATAACTACTATAATACTGCCCCTATGTACAAGAATATAACTACTATAATACTGCCCCTATTACAAGAATATAACTACTATAATACTGCCCTATGTACAAGAATATAACTACTATAATACTGCCCTATATACAAGAATATAACTACTATAATACTGCCCCTATGTACAAGAATATAACTACTATAATACTGCCCTATGTACAAGAATATAACTACTATAATACTGCCCCTATATACAAGAATATAACTACTATAATACTGCTCCTATGTACAAGAATATAACTACTATAATACTGCCCCTATGTACAAGAATATAACTACTATAATACTGCCCTATGTACAAGAATATAACTACTATAATACTGCTCCTATATACAAGAATATAACTACTATAATACTGCCCTATGTACAAGAATATAACTACTATAATACTGCCCTATATACAAGAATATAACTACTATAATACTGCTCCTATGTACAAGAATATAACTACTATAATACTGCTCCTATATACAAGAATATAACTACTATAATACTGCCCTATATACAAGAATATAACTACTATAATACTGCCCTATGTACAAGAATATAACTACTATAATACTGCTCCTATGTACAAGAATATAACTACTATAATACTGCCCCTATGTACAAGAATATAACTACTATAATACTGCCCTATGTACAAGAATATAACTACTATAATACTGCCCTATGTACAAGAATATAACTACTATAATACTGCCCTATATACAAGAATATAACTACTATAATACTGCCCCTATGTACAAGAATATAACTACTATAATACTGCCCTATGACAAGAATATAACTACTATAATACTGCCCTATATACAAGAATATAACTACTATAATACTGCCCTATGTACAAGAATATAACTACTATAATACTGCCCCTATGTACAAGAATATAACTACTATAATACTGCCCTATGTACAAGAATATAACTACTATAATACTGCTCCTATATACAAGAATATAACTACTATAATACTGCTCCTATATACAAGAATATAACTACTATAATACGCCCTTACAAGAATATAACTCTATAATACTGCCCCTATATACAAGAATATAACTACTATAATACTGCTCCCTATGTACAAGAATATAACTACTATAATACTGCTCCTATATTACAAGAATATAACTACTATAATACTGCCCTATGTACAAGAATATAACTACTATAATACTGCCCCTATTACAAGAATATAACTACTATAATACTGCCCCTATGTACAAGAATATAACTACATAATACTGCTCCTATATACAAGAATAAACTACTATAAATGCCCCTATTACAAATATAACTACTATAATATGCCAATACAAAATATAACTCTATAATACTGCCTATGTACAAGAATTATATAACTACTATAATACTGCCCCTATATACAAGAATATAACTACTATAATACTTTTCTATATACAAGAATATAACTACTATAATACTGCCCCTATATACAAGAATATAACTACTATAATACTGCTCCTATATACAAGAATATAACTACTATAATACTGCCCCTATATACAAGAATATAACTACTATAATACTGCTCCTATGTACAAGAATATAACTACTATAATACTGCTCCTATGTACAGGAATATAACTACTATAATACTGCCCCTATGTACAAGAATATAACTACTATAATACTGCTCCTATATACAAGAATATAACTACTATAATACTGTTTCTATATACAAGAATATAACTACTATAATACTGCCCCTATATACAAGAATATAACTACTATAATACTGCTCCTATGTACAAGAATATAACTACTATAATACTGCTCCTATATACAAGAATATACAGTTAGGGCCAGAAATATTTGGACAGTGACCCAATTTTCGCGAGTTGGGCTCTGCATGCCACCACATTGGATTTGAAATGAAACCTCTACAACAGAATTCAAGTGCAGATTGTAACGTTTAATTTGAAGGGTTGAACAAAAATATCTGATAGAAAATGTAGGAATTGTACACATTTCTTTACAAACACTCCACATTTTAGGAGGTCAAAAGTAATTGGACAAATAAACATAACCCAAACAAAATATTTTTATTTTCAATATTTTGTTGCGAATCCTTTGGAGGCAATCACTGCCTTAAGTCTGGAACCCATGGACATCACCAAACGCTGGGTTTCCTCCTTCTTAATGCTTTGCCAGGCCTCTACAGCCACAGCCTTCAGGTCTTGCTTGTTTGTGGGTCTTTCCGTCTTAAGTCTGGATTTGAGCAAGTGAAATGCATGCTCAATTGGGTTAAGATCTGGTGATTGACTTGGCCATTGCAGAATGTTCCACTTTTTTGCACTCATGAACTCCTGGGTAGCTTTGGCTGTATGCTTGGGGTCATTGTCCATCTGTACTATGAAGAGCCGTCCAATCAACTTTGCAGCATTTGGCTGAATCTGGGCTGAAAGTATATCCCGGTACACTTCAGAATTCATCCGGCTACTCTTGTCTGCTGTTATGTCATCAATAAACACAAGTGACCCAGTGCCATTGAAAGCCATGCATGCCCATGCCATCACGTTGCCTCCACCATGTTTTACAGAGGATGTGGTGTGCCTTGGATCATGTGCCGTTCCCTTTCTTCTCCAAACTTTTTTCTTCCCATCATTCTGGTACAGGTTGATCTTTGTCTCATCTGTCCATAGAATACTTTTCCAGAACTGAGCTGGCTTCTTGAGGTGTTTTTCAGCAAATTTAACTCTTGCCTGTCTATTTTTGGAATTGATGAATGGTTTGCATCTAGATGTGAACCCTTTGTATTTACTGTCATGGAGTCTTCTCTTTACTGTTGACTTAGAGACAGATACACCTACTTCACTGAGAGTGTTCTAGACTTCAGTTGATGTTGTGAACGGGTTCTTCTTCACCAAATAAAGTATGCGGCGATCATCCACCACTGTTGTCATCCGTGGACGCCCAGACCTTTTAGAGTTCCCAAGCTCACCAGTCAATTCCTTTTTTCTCAGAATGTACCCAACTGTTGATTTTGCTACTCCAAGCATGTCTGCTATCTCTCTGATGGATTTTTTCTTTTTTTTCAGCCTCAGGATGTTCTGCTTCACCTCAATTGAGAGTTCCTTTGACCGCATGTTGTCTGGTCACAGCAACAGCTTCCAAATGCAAAACCACACACCTGGAATCCACCCCTGACCTTTTAACTACTTCATTGATTACGAGGTTAACGAGGGAGACGCCTTCAGAGTTAATTGCAGCCCTTAGAGTCCATTGTCCAATTACTTTTGGTCCCTTGAAAAAGAGGAGGCTATGCATTACAGAGCTATGATTCCTAAACCCTTTCTCCGATTTGGATGTGGAAACTCTCATATTGCAGCTGGGAGTGTGCACTTTCAGCCCATATTATATATATAATTGTATTTCTGAACATGTTTTTGTAAACAGCTAAAATAACAAAACTTGTGTCACTGTCCAAATATTTCTGGCCCTAACTGTAACTACCATAATACTGCTCCTATATACAAGAATATAACTACTATAATACTGCTCCTATATACAAGAATATAACTACTATAATACTGCTCCTGGACTGATGTTGTGCTGTATTTATTATACAGTTGATGGTGGTATCTACTTATATAATCCGCAGTTGGGATTTCGGGCGTTGTCGCCGAATCCCAACATGCTTTGCGGGACTGCGAGTGATGACGCGCAGCGTCATCACGAGCCGCAGACCCGCACTACACTTGAAAAAAAAAAAAAAATATGCTCACCTCTCCCCGAGCCCCCGCCGTCTCCCTCCAGGCTTCCTCCAGGATTCCGGTCGATGCCGGTGGCTGCCGCAGGCTCCGAGTGTCTGCAGACCTCTTCTACTGCACTCCAGGACCTGTGGTGATGTCACAGTCACGTGACACCAGCTTACTCTATGGTAACCTGGTGTCACGTGACTGTGACATCACCACAGGTCCTGAACTCCACTAGGACAGTGCGATCCCTCAGGCACAAGTGACAACAGCCAGGGGGAGCGCCAGGAGAAAACCGGCCGCCGCCACCATCACCCGATGCCTTCCTCAATGACTCGGCCCGCCGCGGCCGCCGCCACCATCACCCGACGCCTTCCTCAATGACGCAGCCCGCCGCAGCGGATCACGGTAGGATGGCGCCGCCGCCACACTAGCATTGTATCCTGCACGCCCCCCCATGCCCTGCAGACTCATAACAACCCGCTCCTCCACCCTCCGCTCCTCAAGTAAGGTTACAGGTGCGCCGGTCCGCACCTCTGCCCCCACATCTGCCCCTGCTTTACCCACACTCAACCACACTCCTCACTCCTCTTAACCCCCTATCTCCTCACTCACCCACACTGCCCCTCCTCACTCCTCTTACCCCCCCCACTATCTCCTCACTCCCCACACTATGCCCTCAGTCCCCACACTGCCCCTGCTCACTCCTCTTACCCCCCCCCCATGCCCTCACTCCCCACACTGCCCCTGTTCACTCCTCTTACCCCCCCTATCTCCTCACTCCCCACACTATGCCCTCAGTCCCCACACTGCCCCTGCTCACTCCTCTTACCCCCCCTATCTCCTCACTCCCCACACTGCCCCTGCTTCCCCCCCCCAATCACCCACACTGCCCCTGCTCATGCCCCCACTCTGTACCTGTTTACCCCTCTTACCTCCCCCACATGCCCCCACTCACCCACACCTCACTCACTCTGCTACCCACAGCGCCGCCTCTGGACTCTGCTGCCCACAGCGCCGCCTCTGGACTCTGCTGCCCACAGCGCCGCCTCTGGACTCTGCTGCCCACAGCGCCGCCTCTGGACTCTGCTGCCCACAGAGCCGCCTCTATACTCTGCTGCCCACAGCGCCGCCTCTATACTCTGCTACCCACACAGCCGCCTCTATACTCTGCTACCCACACAGCCGCCTCTATACTCTGCTACCCACTGACCCACCTGTATACACACAATTCATTTCACCGCGCTACCGATGCAATTGCATCGGGCCTTTTTACTAGTATATATATTATAGACAGTGATGCTTATTACATGATGGTTTTTCTGTATTATTTCGTGTCACATGCTGTCGGAGTCTCCGATCACTTGATCCCTCTGATAAATACTCGTATCTGGAGAAGATGTGGGATCCGCTGTCAGTTTACACAGGAGGATTAAGCCTCAATCCTTGAAGTGTTGAGATGGGAAAGTAACAGAACAAGCGTCTATTGTGTGCCGGACAATGGTTTGTATTCTAGATATTTTTACCGGATGCATTTTATGATCCAGAGACCAGTCCGGATTATGTCACGCTATGGAGTAATGAGCTGCAACTAAATTAAAGCAAAATTAAACCGAAAATACACACAGATGAAAAGCCAAAAGATAACTGGCCACATTCACAAGGGCTGGAAACGTGTCAGCTGTGAGGATGGTGGCGGCATGGATTTGCATCAGGTCTCTTGTTAATATCATCAGGGCTGAATTGTGCGTGAGGTGCGATGATACTCTTACTAGTGATGAAAGAGCACTGTAATGCTTGAGTGCTCGGTACTCGAAACGAGCAGGTCAGACGCTCAGTGCTCCTTGTTTTACCTTTCCAGTAAATGGCTTACTGACCTCACAGCCATGATTGTGGAGTCGGAGTCACTGTCTATTTGGTTGGAGTAGAATTCAGGGAAACTGAGGAGTCAGCATCGGTTATTTGGCTTACTGACTTCTCAACCAGAGCTGTGGAGTTGGAGTCCTGGAGTCGGTGTCCATTTTGGTGGAGTCAGATGAGTTCACAGCCGTGGTTGGTGTCAGAGTTGATGTCCACTTTGGTGGAGTCTCTAGTCAAATTGAGGGAAATTGAAGAGTCAGATGTTTGGCACAGTGACTCCACAGCCTTGATACTCGTTACTCATCGTAATCGAGCCCATCAGACATGCTCGTTACAAGCACTCGAGCATTGTAGTGCTCACTCATCATTACTCATGGCTGAGCTGATAAACTAAGAGTCCTCTTCACTCTACGAAACCTCCTGGATGTCACAGTTGGTGTTGATCCTGGTATCTAACGGGACATACAGCCAGGACTGGAGCCACCACCGATACTGGACCTTAGGTGTCCATTTCTTATAGCTGACACATACTGCTAATGGCTGTTGTGGGAGAAGTCCATTTATCTTACCGTGTTTCCCCGAAAATGGGGCGCCCCCCGAAAGTAAGGCATGCTTGGGGGGCGCCCTACCTCCTAATATAAGGCACCTGCAATTATAAGGCGTACCTCCGGTGGCCCCCGCTCTCCGGATTCCCGCTGTAGCTGCCGATCTCTGCCCAGGTCAGGAGCCCTGCGCCAATTACAGCGCAAGAAATGTGAGCCAATCACAGCCCAGGAACCGCAAGCCAATTTGCGGCCAGCTGACGTCGTGCATGGCCTCTGATTGGCTCGCGATTCCTGGGCTGTGATTGGCTCACGGTTCCTGCACTGTAATTGGCACAGGGCTCCTGACCTGGGCGGAGATCGGCAACTACAGCGGGAATCCGGAGAGTGGAGACCACTGGGGAGCAGGGAGAGCTCGGACACCGGAGAGTGGGGGCCACCGGAGAGCGGGGACACCGGAGAGCGGGGACACTGGACCGGTGAAAAGCGGTTTGTGTGTATGGGTATGTGTGTGCTATGTGTGTGTGGGCTTATTTTCAGGGGACGTCTTATTTTTCCTTGAACAACAATCTAGATTTATTTTCGAAATGACTGTTACCGATCTGATCTAGACTTGGGCTACTTAAATTACCCTTGGAACCTGTTGACTGAGGTTCTCTACTCGCCATTTTCGAACCATTCGGATATCAACATTTTTGCCGAATTTTGAGAGTCTGCCATGACTCCTTTTGAGAACTCACTGGAATAGCTTTCTTTTTCAAGTTATGCTTTCTTAGGGTCAAAATAATAGTACGATCTATTTCTTGCTCATCTCCAGGGCTGTGGAGTCGGTAAGCAAAACCTCCAACTCTTCAATTTCCCTGAATCTGACTCCGACTCCACCAAGATGGACACCGACTCCACAGCCCTGCTAATCTGTTTACATTTGGAACTGTACCATAGAATAGGGTGGATGGACGCTTCAGCAAGAAAAGAAGACACCCCCAAAAGATCCTCAGTCCATTAAACCACCACACAACTTGCTCTACCCACTCCTACTGTATCCTCACCCATCCCTTGTGGACTGAGTCCTCGTGGGCAGTGTCCTCTCCCCTCACCTACTGTATCCTCACCCATTCCTTGTAGACTGTGAGCCTTCGTGGGCAGGTCCTCTCTTTTCACCCACTCTATCCTCACCCATCCCTTGTAGACTGTGAGCCCCTTGGGGGAAGGGTCCTCTCTCTTCTACTGTATCCTCACCCATCCCTTGTAGATCATGAGCCCTCGTGGGCAGCGTCCTCTCCTCTCACCTACTGTATCCTCACCCATCCCTTATATACTGTGAGCCCTTATGGGCAGGGTCCTTTCCCCTCACCCCTTCTTTGTAGACTGTGACCCCCTCAGGGGCAAGGTCCTCTCTTCTACTGTACCCTCACCCATCCTTTGTAGAGTGTGTGTCCTCATGGGCAACGTCCTCTATCCTCACCTACTGTATCCTCATCCATCCCTTGTAGACTGTGAGCCCTCATGGGCAGTGTCCTCTCTCCTCACCTACTGTATCCTCACCCATCCCTTGTATACTGTGAGCCCTTATGGGCAGGGTCCTTTCCCATCACCCCTTCTTTGTAGACTGTGACCCCCTCAGGGGCAAGGTCCTCTCTCTTCTACTGTACCCTCACCCATCCTTTGTAGAGTGTGTGTCCTCATGGGCAGTGTCCTCTATCCTCACCTACTGTATCCTCTGCCATCCCTTGTGGACTGAGCCCTCGCGGGCAGGGTCCTCTCTCCTCACCCATCCCTTATAGACTGTGAGCCCTCGAGGGCAGGGTCCTCTCTCCTCACCTACTGTATCCTCACCCATCCCTTGTAGACTGTGAGCCCTCGTGGGCAGGGTCCTCTCTCCTCACCTACTGTATCCTCACCCTTCCCTTGTAGACTGTGAGCCCTCATGGGCAGGGTCCCCTCTCTTCACCTACTCACCCAACCCTTGTAGACTGATTCTTCTAGAGTTGTCTGCTTTCATTGGTGAAGGGTTCATCAGACCATCTGAAGTCTATTGGCAATTGAGTTCACTTTACATTGACTTTTTATGAACCGTAACTAGACTTTTTTTTGGGAATATGGCTTATATTTCGAGCTTCCTCAAACTATTTTCAGGGTAGGTCATATATACAGGAAAAAGGGTATATGGTATATACTGACAGGTTGGGCATTAAGAGGACTCCCCTCCATGAGGGATGTGCTATTACACCCCAAATATGTCATGACTGCCATATAAGCGGCGGGTCTTATCTGCAGATATCCTCTGGACCCTGCACAACATGATCATACATGAAGTATTAATAGATAGTTTCCATTCCAAGCTCATGGTCTGACACTGAAAACCTTACAGTCATTCCCACCGGCCACATAAAAAGATGAAAGCTCAGACTGACCAGGAACGGGAAACAGTCCACATTCCTAAGTGCTGATACATATCACAGGGCTCTTTACGGAAAGTTTTCTTTACCAAGTAGGGGAATGAGATCCTATAAGGACAAGTAATGGACAAAATACAGATCTCAGTAGTCAGATAGATGGGATGACCTGAAGGGGTCTACCTCCAACTCCCAAACACATCTGGGCTACAAGCTTCATAAGAAGGTTGGAAGTCAGGTCTCCAGCCACGTGGTTCTACAGAGGACAACCATTAAAGTCTTTTATTAAAAAACGGATCAAAGATCAGATTAGGATTATCTCATGGTTTGAGAGAGATCCTGTTACAAATTCTGAATTGGGATCACAATGCTTAAGAGGGTTGTCCAGTGATAAATTCACTGATCTGCAAGATGACATACAAAGCCATCCACAACCGGTCCCCTCCATACATCTGGGACATGGTCTCCCTCCTCTCAAGATCTCCTTATCTACTCCCTTCTTATCTCTTCTTCTCACAATCGCATATAAGATTCCTCCCGTGCTGCCCCCATACTCTGGAACTCTCTACCCCAACACATCAGACTCTCGCCCACCGTGGAAACCTTCAACATGAACATGAAGACCCAACAAGCGACAACCTGCAGTGATCCTCAGTCTACTAAACCTCCACACAACCAGCTCTACCCGCTCCTACTGTATCCTCACCCATCCATTGTAGACTGTGAGCCATCATGGGCAGGGTCCTCTCTCCTCACCTACTGTATCCTCACCCATCCATTGTAGACTGTGAGCCATCATGGGCAGGGTCCTCTCTCCTCACCTACTGTATCCTCACCCATCCATTGTAGACTGTGAGCCATCATGGGCAGGGTCCTCTCTCCTCACCTACTGTATTCTCACGCATTCATTGTAGACTGTGAACCATGATGGGCAGGGTCCTCTCTCCTCACCTACTGTATCCTCACCCATCCCTCGTAGACTGAATCTGAGCCCTCGCAGGCAGGGTCCTCTATCCTCTCCTACTGTATCCTCACCCATCCCTTGTAAACTGAGCCCTTGTGGCGCCCCACCAATGCAGGCGTCACAGAGGAGTATTACACCTGTAAAAGGTGTAAATGCCCCAGCTGCAGGTGGACCCTAGGGTGGTGGGTGGGACTCATTCCCATCACTCCCACATTAGTTGAGGGTGGGAGGGGATATAATTACCACTAGGGGGTTCAAGGAGGTCTTTGCTTTTTGGTCGCTCGGCTGAGGGACCAGGGAAAGATGGAGAAAGAGGAGAGATATTATGAAGATAGCTAAGTGGAACGAGGCGGAAGGTCACACCGAGTCGGTTATAGGCCGCACCAGAGGAGAGAAGAATGGACCTTGAGGAGGTCCTGAAAGAGGGCGGCCGACAAGTCAAGTACATGCCCTAGAGAGAAAGGGAGACCCTTAGAGTGGAGCGTCCATACTCCATGGGATTCTCCAATCCACCCAGGGGAACACCGGGCCCTAGGAACCGGCCAAGTCCAGCTTGCAGTCAGCAACTGGCTGCTGTGGCTTGTTCATCAGCCGCAGCACCCTGCCATCGGAGAGGTCTGCCTGCTTCCTCACCAAAGAGGGAGGGGACCCCTGGTACTACCTACACAGAGCTACTGGCTATAGATGGATCCAAAGCGGGGAAGAACGGACACGGGTTAGTTAACGAAGGTGCACCAAGGATTCTACCATATCACCTGGGATCCACTTGCAGCCACCCGTTAACCTACCTGTTTTTGTAACATCTAAAGTGCTGAACAGTGAACTGTAACTGCTGCCAACAACTAACAGTAAAGTACCCGGGAGAAAGTGACTGCCTCTGCCTGTGTTTCTTCTGCATGAACGTGTTCCCTTTGCAGGAACACTGCCCCCGGAGGTCCAGCCCTACCTGTAGAGGACTTGCCAACTAGCCGCATTACCATCTACCTCTGGCGGACTATGGTGGCGCTGGTGACTCCTCACCAGAAACTGCAGGTGGCGTCACGACAACTGTATAAAATCCCCTGTAAATATAATCCCCTTTTTGAAGATATACCCAGGACACTGAATCAGGTGCGGCCACCACTCCTCGTGACAGTGTTAACCCCTTGCAGCCTTATACCAGAGTACCCCAAAGCCTGGGACTCAACACCCTCATGGACAGGGTCCTCTCTCCTCACCCACCCCTTGTAGACTGAGAGCCCTTGCGGGCAGGGTCCCCTCTGGTCACCTACTGTATCCTCACCCATCCCTTGTAGACTGAGTCCTCGTGAGCAGGGTCCTCTCTCCTCACCTACTGTATCCTCACCCATCCTTTGTAGGCTGTGAGCCCTCGTGGGCAGGGTCCTCTCTCCTCACCTACTGTATCCTCACCCATCCTTTGTAGACTATGAGCCCTCGTGGGCAGGGTCCTCTCTCCTCACCTACTGTATCCTCACCCATCCTTTGTAGGCTGTGAGCCCTCGTGGGCAGGGTCCTCTCTCCTCACCTACTGTATCCTCACCCATCCTTTGTAGACTATGAGCCCTCGTGGGCAGGGTCCTCTCTCCTCACCTACTGTATCCTCACCCATCCCTTGTAGACTATGAGCCCTCGTGGGCAGGGTCCTCTCTCCTCACCTACTGTATCCTCACCCATCCTTTGTAGGCTGTGAGCCCTCGTGGGCAGGGTCCTCTCTCCTCACCTACTGTATCCTCACCCATCCTTTGTAGGCTGTGAGCCCTCGTGGGCAGGGCCCTCTCTCCACCTACTGTATCCTCACCTATCCCTTGTAGACTGAGACCTCGCCCCTGTACCAGTCTGTGCCTTGTATTGTTCAGAATTAGTGTTTGTCTTTGTATGCCCCTTTTCACATGTAAATCACCATTGAATAAATAGTGCTATAATAATGAATAATCTACTATATAATCGCCTTACCGCCAGCCTGTGACTCGCAATGGAGATGTTAACCCTCGTGTCTTGGTATTAGAGTACCTGACCATTGGGATTGGATCACATCATTTGAAGCATCCTCATACTATCCTTGTCCACAAAACACCACAAGTCTCCTCCTGATTTATATGTTCCTTTTAAAGGGAACCTGTCACCTCGATCTACCCCTCTCCTATCACTACCTGTCCCTGCACCTTTCCTAGCTGTTCCCTAACCATCCCTCTCTGAGCTAAAGGGGCCCTATAACCATTGTGAAAAATGAAATTGAACTTACATATGGTCTCCATCTATGAGACTGGAAAGGCGGGCTCCATGATCCCCTCCCCCTGTGGCCTAGCACGCCCCACTGGGTGTCATCCCTCCTGGTACTTTGACGCCTCCTTTTGGAATCTCCCACCCCATTCTGCCACTGTAATGCCCTGGGCAGAACATCTGTGCATTGTGGACCTAATCACGTGATCGGTCCGGCTCCGGCGCATGAATGCGTTGAAGCCGGGCCGATCACGTGATTAGGCCCACAATGCACCAGGCCGGAAACGTCGTTCTGACCCGGGCATCACAGCGGGCAGAGAGGGCGGGAAATTCCAAAAGGAGGCAGCAAAGCACCAGGAGGGATGACGCCCAGTGGGGTGTGCTAGGACACAGCAAGAAGGGGGATTATGGTGCCCGCCATTCCAGTCTCCTAGATGCAAGTTTAAATTCATTTTTCAATATTGCTATAGGGCCCCTTTAGCTCAGAGAGGCATGGTTAGGGAACAGCTAGGAAGGTGCAGGGACAGCTAGTGATAGAGAGGGCTAGATCCAGGTGACAGGTTCCCTTTAAACAGCTTCTCTGAAAAGCTAAATGATGGAAGCTGGAACGTGATTGGTTAACACAACTTTGTTTCTTTGCCGTTTTGCTCTCAAACTAGAAAAAGTGCAGGTTCAGAAAACTTACATATTCTATTGAAGTACAATAAAGCCCATTGTATCAAGGGGCAAAAATGCTGCAAAGCTAACGTATAAAGGTTTGCAGTGACCACAGGATACTTTCTTATCGTGCTCTCTTTCCACATTGCACCCACAATTTTACTTACCGGACCAAATCCTAGTTAGCGACTAAAACCAGAGTTGGTCTTCAAGGGACTTCAGAGACCATAGCAAAGTTTGTTTCGTGACTTTGCAAACCCACAAGCTGACACTCCCCGGCCAGTGATTGATGTCCCCTTACCCTGCAGACATACCACATCCAGCACAACTGTCAGCCTGCTCTTTCTCAAGACTGGTACAGGCGGGAAATATTTACCGTAGTGTGTGGGGTGAAGAGTCCCGCTCATACATACACATATAAATACCGCCACATGGTGCTCACATACAAATACTACCACCCCATGGCGCTCACATACAAATACTACCACATCAGTGCTCATACATACACACAAATACTGCCACATCAGTGCTCATACATAAAAATGCCGCCACATGGCGCTCACACATACAAATACCGCCACATGGTGCACACATACAAATAATACCGCCACATGGTGCACACATACAAATAATACCGCCACATCTGCTGGGTTGGAAAGCAATTTGAAACTTTATTTACAACTGTCACAGTGACATAATAGTTTTTTGAAAAAAAAAAAAAAAAAAGCTAGCATCTCCCTGAGCCTTAAAAATTACAGAAATATATATTTATATATACCTATTATACAACAGAGTTTACACGAGTGCTTTTGTTCGCAGACATTTTGTAACAAATGGAAATACAATACTCTCAAAGAGGAAAAATAAAAATGCATTATTCCTTCCACAGTTTTTTTCTTCCCAGCAATCAGTAGGATTTTAACGGAGGCTAGAAATCAAGAGGTCTCGGATTGTGACCACGTATCTGCTGGAATGCCACAATTATATCAAGTTCATTGTACATCCCATCCATGATGCCGGCACCGCAACCAAAATTTTATTCATGATCCGTGACACCATGACCTGGAGAGATTTTGGTTGATTTCAACCACATTTTACACGTGCAACTTGCAAGATATACATAGATTTTTTTTCTACTAATTGGACAGATCAAAACAGGAATTATTGCTGTATTGTCATTCAAAAATAGGAACCAGTCTACAAAGATGAAGCATCTAGTAACGTGTAATGGTGTAGGAGATTTCTCTGCATAGCCACCAGCATACGACACTGAGGTATTTACTCAACTCAATGGATCGGAAAGGCTTGAAAGACCGTGTCAATGTCTGGTGGAGAAACGGACAATGATGGGTCTCAAAATGGATTGTAAATAGGGATTTACATAGACTGAAGTGTTGAAGATCAATCACCACCCATCAGACTCATCCCAAGAAATCAAGAGCGAACACCACCCATCAGACTCATCCCAAGAAATCAAGAGCGAACACCACCCATCAGACCCATCCCAAGAAATCAAGAGCGAACACCACCCATCAGACTCATCCCAAGAAATCAAGAGCGAACACCACCCATCAGACTCATCCCAAGAAATCAAGAGCGAACACCACCCATCAGACTCATCCCAAGAAATCAAGAGCGAACACCACCCATCAGACTCATCCCAAGAAATCAAGAGCGAACACCACCCATCAGACTCATCCCAAGAAATCAAGAGCGAACACCACCCATCAGACTCATCCCAAGAAATCAAGAGCGAACACCACCCATCAGACTCATCCCAAGAAATCAAGAGCGAACACCACCCATCAGACTCATCCCAAGAAATCAAGAGCGAACACCACCCATCAGACTCATCCCAAGAAATCAAGAGCGAACACCACCCATCAGACTCATCCCAAGAAATCAAGAGCGAACACCACCCATCAGACTCATCCCAAGAAATCAAGAGCGAACACCATCCATCAGACTCATCCCAAGAAATCAAGAGCAAACACCATCCATCAGACTCATCCCACGAAATCAAGAGCAAACACCATCCATCAGACTCATCCCAAGAAATCAAGAGCGAACACCACCCATCAGACTCATCCCACGAAATCAAGAGCGAACACCACCCATCAGACTCATCCCAACGAAATCAAGAGCGAACACCACCCATCAGACTCATCCCAAGAAATCAAGAGCGAACACCATCCATCAGACTCATCCCACGAAATCAAGAGCGAACACCACCCATCAGACTCATCCCATGAAATCAAGAGCAAACACCACCCATCAGACTCATCCCACGAAATCAAGAGCGAACACCACCCATCAGACTCATCCCACGAAATCAAGAGCGAACACCACCCATCAGACTCATCCCAAGAAATCAAGAGCGAACACCATCCATCAGACTCATCCCAAGAAATCAAGAGCGAACACCACCCAAACTCATCCCATGAAATACTGTTTCAAGGGCACAAAGACCTCACCAAATCGTTGTTGACTTAACGTGTAAAATTGGTCACCAGGACACTTTTCAATTTGGGACAGAACTTTAATACGTCTTTTCTGAAGTTGGAGTATCACACACCAACTAACATTTTGGCAAAGTTTTCTAAACTATTGCTTTTCACCATAAAACAGATGGCCAACATGCAAATTCATTCAGTGATTGTACATGCCAAGATGGCCAACCATGCCCAAGATATTAATTCCGGTGACTTCTGACAGCATAGGACAATACAGTAAAGCACAAGATGGTCATTGTATCCACAAAGGAAGCGCAATGTTTGTTTTTTTTCCATACCAGAGAACTCTACATATTTGTCTACAATGTTGACTTAGTTGCAGAACCCTACAACATATTACTGTAAGCCAAGGAACACAACATCTCAGTACAGGACAAATACATGACACTATTGCATCCCTGTACAAAATTGAACACTGGAATTAATACAACAGAGACAGATTCCACTTTTTGATCCAATTACAAATCGTTACGACACATCAATGACACTTAGAAAGTTGTTGAGAGTGAAGCCAAGGTGTAACCACCAGTTCACGAGAAGATGACTTTGCTCGGCATGGATTATAATGACAACAGTTACCAGTATTGTACCAACTTCGGTTGGTGGACAGCGTGGCGTAACATTCACATGAAAAAACGAAGGGTTGACTTTTTGCAGACAAGGCAGTTTCTTAATGGTCGTTGAGTCTTTGCCTCTGTCCAAAGAATTCCTTCTTGCGTTAATCTAAGATTATCACTGCATCTAGCCTTAGAAAAACCTCAGATAGTATTCTAATGATTGATTAAAAAAAAAAGCAAACACTTTCTTCAAGACTTCGGGGCTTTTAATCACAACGAAGGCTGGATTCTTCCACCAAGAGGAAAATAAAATAAAGACTCTTCACAGGTGCTTCTTGGAATTTGTCATAGTTAACAAAATCCTGCCTAACCAATTCATAGTAGGCCCGTTGTTGGGCAAGCTTCTCTTCCAAAACGACAAGGATCATCCCGTGATTACTGCTCCTTGTTGTCTTTTTGTGTGTCGCAGTTTGATTCCTTTTCTTCTGCCACCAGGAACTCTTCCGGGGGCCATCTGAGCTCTCCACTCTCCACATCTCCTTCAGTGGGCTCCACCACAATGGAGGGAAGCCGATCCTTCAGTTTGCAGCATCGTTCAAAGTCTGAAGGGTCTGGAAAGATCTAAAAGGGAGAAACAGGAAAGTGTCAACTCCAAAAAATAAAATTAAGACAATCGTGTAAGTTTTGAAATAAAGTCGTCAGCAAGACCCAAGCAATGGTTATGTCAACTAAAATAGTCAGGTGGGTGAAGGAGACTTCAACAATGCTTAAAGCAAAAAGTTGTAGAGTAAACTTAGAACAATAGTTTAATTCTACAAAATAACTAATTGTTGGAAGGGAAGAGTGATATTCTGGTAGGTTGAATTTCTAACAGCCCATGCATGTGTTATTCCTGAAGATAAAACACTACAAGGAGTCTGGTGGAAGACAAGAGTCTGGTGGCGGCTCGGAGCACAGGAGTGCTTGCCCACGCTGAAGGATCCTGTTTATGGAGGAGTCGTGAGAGATGGGTGTCTGCCAAATACATTTTCAGGACACTAATGTGTTGGGGGGGGGGGGGGGGGAGATAGGGGCATTCCTTCCAAAGTGAGTTTGCTGAATAGAAGGCAAAGTCAACTCCATAAAGGTGGCCATTTGCCTTGGATGAAAATAAGACCTGTTCATTTTGCCAGGACTGCCCAACCTTCATGTGTTCAGAAAAAGACTTGGCATCCAACATAACCCATTTTGTTACTTCATTGTGGGAAGAGATATGGCTGCAACTTATTTCTCCCATCAAAAAGACAAGCAAAATTAGTCAAGTATGTACATCAGGCAAGATATACAACATCTTCCATACCTTGCTGTTAAGAGAAGGGTCTGGACATCCCCATAAACAAGAGTGCCCTGAGATGACTTGCATCTAAGGGCCCTTTCACATCAGCGTTTTTTGAAATTCGCGGCAGATGCGGTGAAAAAACCGCATCTGCCGCGTTTGCCGCATAACCGATACACTTGCGGCGCGGTTGCGGTTTTTCCCATAGAAAGTATAGGGGGACTTGCGGCAAGTGCGGTTTTGCACTTGCGGCAGCGAAAAAAACCGCGGCTGACCGCGGTTTTTTTCGCAGCCGCACCTGCCGCAAGTGCAAAACCGCACTTGCCGCACCTGCCGCAAGTCCCCCTATACTTCCTATGGGAAAAACCGCAACCGTGCCGCAAGTGTATCGGTTATGCGGCAAACGCGGCAGATGCGGTTTTTTCACCGCATCTGCCGCGAATTTCAAAAACCGCTGATGTGAAAGGGCCCTTATGTCTAGGCACCTAAAAGTTGTTGCAATTACCAGGGCTGTGGAGTCAGATTCAGAGAAATTGAGCAGTTGAGTTGGATGTTTGGCTTACTGACTTTAAAGCCATGGTTGTGTAGACAGTCGTGGAGTTGGAGTATGTGTCCATTTTGGTAGAGTTGGAATTCAGGAGATTGAAGAGTCAGACGTTTGGCTTACCAACACCCCAGCCCTGGTGATTACCCATTTTTAGGACTGGTCAATATCAGCTCAACGGTAATTCAATACCAGATCTCATCCAACACCACTACCAACCTTAATCCATTAGATCGGATCTAGCAGAATCCATTGTACATGCAACTGGTTTTAAAAAAGTATTTCTGAAGGTTCTTTTTTTTTTAACAATGGAGTCTATGGTAAACTGATCCATTATCTGATTGATGTCGCCTCCGTTTTTCTGTCGTTTGTAAAGGATTCGTTTTTTCTTCCCTTGCGAGTTTCACATGGAGGATAAATAGCGATCAGTTACTGGATCCATTTTCCAAAGACTCCAATGTTAAACTGATCCTGCAGGAATTAAATTTTTGCAAAACACGCAAAAAAAGTTGGGTTTACACAATGGATTGCTGCTGAATACGTTCTAATGGATGATAACTGCACATGGGAAGACTTATTGATGGCTCATCACAGGAGTAGGCAAGTATGGACGACCCCTTCAACTTTAAGAAAAAAGTGCACAGTACATGTGCCCCATCTCCCAATTCTGACCGGATATTCGTGAATTAATGACCCTTGTGACAGTCGCTTCTCTAGAAATGAAGATTGCAGTTTTTTTATTCCGTTGCAATCTCCGCACATTCTCATTTCCTGACCACAGATTGCCTATTTTCTGATGTTTTGCACAATCTTCCAATTTGTTTGGTATTGTGCAAGAGTTAAAACAAAAAAAAAACTTCAAAACTCTGCAAAAATATTGCCATATATAGGAATCCCTCTTTTGGGTTGCACCCCAAACCTGAGAAAGTTAAATCCGTAAGCTTCTTCATTATATAGCAAACCTTTCTATCTTCTGCGAGCCTTGTGCCCTAGTTTTAGGATTAGGACTTGTCAACACACGGCTCAGACAGACAAAGACCTGGATGAAAGATTAGCTCAGAACATGAAGGGCATGATTACTAATGAATGAGAAGCCTCAGATGCTCCAAGCCGACACTAATGGACGATTTTAGACATTTCTGAGTCCACAATTTAAGGGTTACATGAAGACCACCCTTGTTTGGCCATTATATAGGCATGTTCTCCTATTTAGAGAAATTAATACCACCCTTCACTGCCAATTGCTAGAATCGTCCTGCAAAGTGGTCATAGAGGATAGCAATTGGGGAAATTAACCAAAATGGTTTGTTTTTTTTTGGGATGGGGATACACTGGACATATTGCAAAGTGTGGCCCTATAAACAGGGCTGTGGAGTCTGAGTCTTGGATCCATTTTGGGTATAGTCAGAGTAAGAGAAATTGAGGAGTTGTATGTGTCTTACTGACTTCACAGCCATGGTTGTGGTCTCTGATTAAGGGAAATTGAGGATGTTTGGCTTACCAAATCCACAGCCATGGTAGTGGAGTCGGAGTCCATTTTGGTGGAGTTTGATTCATTGAAATTAAGGCGTCTAAGTCGGATTTTTAGATTATGGACTCCACAGCCATTGATGTGGAGTTTGAGTCTGTGTCCATTTTGGTGGAGTCAGACTCAGGGAAATTGAGGAGTCGGCTGTTTGGCTTACCAAATCCACAGCCCTGGGTGTGGAGACGGATCCAGGGAAATTGAGGAGTCGGATGTTTTGCATACTGACTCCACAGCTCTGCCTATAAACCAATTTGTTCAGGGAACTTTGCTACTTTCTTTGTGCTTTTTGCAAAACCTACAATATTTTTTCCATCAACATGGCCAAATGAAAGGGTGGAAGGGGTGTCGAGAGGGGTTGGGGGGAGGTTAAGGTTTTGTTGTAGGTCAAGCTGTAGTTTTGAATGAAACCAACCAGAATGAATAAAGGGAAGGGCCAATTTGGGTGAAATGAAAACAGAAAAAATAAAACAATCAAAACTGTAGGGTTTGAGCTGTTTTCACAGAGCTCATTGTGCAGTAAAAATGACCTAACAGGATTCTCCAGGTCGGTACGGCTGCTGCAATACCAAACGTATGGAAGGAATTTTTTTTTGTTATTTTAGTGGTTAAAAAAAGATTCGGAATAATGTGTCGTGTGGCAATACTCCGTCAATGTCATCTTTTGCACGCCAAGCTGACATTTTGTTGAATACACAATGCTTTTAAATCACTTTATTGTGGTATCTGACTTAATTTACTGCAGCATTGCTGTATATAGTGTAAATTGTGGTCTGTGGTTGAGCTTTATAGTAGTACCAAGATGGCAGCAGCAAGGGCCTAAAAGCGGGCCTCAAACCGACATGGCAACCTGTGATTGTCATAGTGGAGCATGATGGGCACCATGACTGAATTCACCAGAACCATGTGACTAAAATGGTTATATAGTTAAGGGTTGAACAGTAGCAATCAGTGTTGGCTGGGCGCCCGCCATTACAGGCAGAGCCTGCATAACAAGGTAGTCATGGAAGACTGGTTGCCACGGGTAACCGATCCACCTCCATTTTTGAGGCCTTGCAGAAAAAGTGAAACCAGAAATCTTTGGTTGCCATTGACAACTGCTTCACTTTTTTGGTGTTCCTGTAAAATATATAACTATCTCCCCTGGAGCCTCCATTACCACAAAAGAGGAGACTCCACTGTAGTCGAGCTGCCCGAGGCTTTGGGCCTATAGACCTGAGGCTGCATAACATGGTAGTCAATGAAGACTGGTTGCCATGGGTAACAGGTTCACCTCAGAGCTGACAGGCTTCGGGCCTATAATGTCACACTGTCAGGTCATATGGGCATATTGTGAAAGAAGGCGTACGAGCGGACGAGGTTTTTAGGAGTCTGAACGTTAACAGATTTATTTCCATTCACTGACAGGAAGCAGATTTGGAAATGGCAGGCTGAACATGTTCACTATAGGATTCTGCTCACGGCATCGCTGTAAGACCTGACAGTCATATATACATTTGCTGACAGTTTCCACATTTCCTCAGAGGAAGCTGGACCTGCAAAGCAGTGCAAGAAATATTCCTGTCCTGAGGCAAAAAAATGAAGTGGATGGGAGCCCCAAGTGACACCACGATGGAGGGTTAACCCTTACCACATATAGTAACGTAATAATGACAGTCAAGGTGGGGTGCATGGCGCTGGCCCAGGAATTATGCAATACCGTCAACATCTACCGCTAATGGCAGCAACCAGAGCGTGGGCCGCTCACTGCTGTAACCAGATGTCACTGTCAGTCTCTGACATCAGTACTTAGTCTGGTTATTCGTGCACAGTGGTGCCCATCACAAGCACCCTTCCTGCCAGCAGGGTGCCAATGAGTAGCCATGGTAGCCTGAAGGTCTTCCAATAGCTGCCATCTTTGTTCAATTTCACTCTATATTGCAAATAGCCTCTTCAGAGAGGAAGAGGACCTGATCTCTAGTGCTGCCTATTGGAAGTAGCAGTCCTAAAAGTAAATATCGACCCTTCAATGAGCCTTGCCATATGACAAAGGATAAAAAAAAGTCAAACCAGAATCTCAATTAGCAGACACTGTTTTGGGATTTTGCATCCCATCAGTACAAAGCACGAGATCTGATCTGGCTAGGTGAGAGGCTGAGACTGGAATCTAAGGGGTAAGGTTTCTCCCTATAAGAGTGACATGCCAATATGCGGAGTCTTAAACATCTGCAATGCTCCTCTGGGAAATTACATATGCAAACTGCCTCTCCAGATAGAAAGAAGACTTGAACTCTAGTATTGCCTATTGGAAGTAGAAATCCTAAAAGTCAATATCGAGCCTTTAACAAGCCTTGTCATATGACTTGGGATAATCACACAAATCTATTTTCGCAGTGTTTCAGCGTTTTGCCCCTTGTCAGTGCAAACATGGGATCAAGGTGAGAGGCTAAGACTGGAGATCTAAGGGATAAGGTTTCTATTTATAGAGAGTGACATGCCAGTATGAGGAGTCTTAAAAGCCTGCAATGCTCCTCTGGGAGATTAAATATGCAAATTGTCTCTTCAGAGAGGAAGAGGACCTGATCTCTAGTGTCACCTATCGGAAATAGCAATCCTAAAACTCAATATTGACCCTTTAATGAGCCATGTCATGACTCAGGATAAACCAGAATCTCAACTTGCAGACACTGTTTCAAGCTATTGCCTCTCATCAGTGTAATGTATGAGATCTGATCTGGCTAGGTGAGAGGCAAAGACTGGGATGTAAGGGGTAAGGTTTCTCCTTGTGGGGAGTGACATGTCACTCCCCACAAGAAAAGAAAAAAAAAAAAAAAACAAAAAAAAAAAACTTACCCCTTACATCTCCACCATAATTTGCAATATCAAGACATATAATACAAGCAATCAATTGATCACCAGTTCAAGTCTTGATTTTCTTACTAATAAAAATACTGGAATTTGCTCTGTCACCACACAAAAAAGCTAAAAAAATTAAGCAATAAAAAGCAAATAATCCTCAAATAGGGCATAAATACAACTAAGTGCAGGGGTCGCAACTGCACTTGGGCCCGGGAGCCTAGGGGGCCCTAAATGGCCCTTTGACCTATAGAAAAAACTATTGCCATAGAAGATTTACAATAATTTAGGGCCCCGTTGGAGCCTTTGCATTGGGGCCCAAAAATGTCAAGTTACATAACTATCCTCATAATACTGATAAGTTCAGCTCAACACAAAAACCAGAGTCCAGCAGCCAAGCAAGGGATGGAGTTTACATGTTTGATCTCCCTCCAGAAGTAAAGCAACAGTACTGTCCATATTCTTGCAGTATACACATTATGTGCTGCTATAAGGGTGCACAGTGATAGCCTCATCTAAGAATTGGGGGAGGATATGCACCTATGGAATGGTCAATGCAACATGGCAGCACAGTATAGATAGTCTATTGACCATACATTGCAGATCTATGCACCACATCTATAACACTGCCATGCAGTGGAGCAGTGCATCATCTATAGATGGAGGTGGTGGGTCTGTGAAATGTTAGTGCATTCCCCTTTAAGAACCTGCAGCAGATCACAATAGACTATAGAAATCAGAATGAAGCACGTCAGTATGGCGCACGGCGTCCGTGCCGGATTCTTCGAAGTCTGCTTGGCTCCAGGCCTTTCAAGCACAAGTGAACGATTCTCATTAACACGAGCAATGAACGTAGAGACGGCGGACTCATTCATAATAACCTCAGTGTTTCTAGAAAGCGCGGGTCGCCCGGAACTGCTGCAAAATTAACCATGAACTATCTGGGAAAGGACGAATGCCAACACCACACCACATCTAGAAAAGGACTATCTTAACGTTATGACATTTTGGGAATTTTTTTTACAATTGTATTACAAATAAAACATGAGAAAGAAGATGCACCTCCTATGCGATTAATGAATTAACCACACTACAGTGATGAATGAAGATGGCCCCCATGTCACACTATGGAGAGGGCTGGTCAAACTGAATCCAAGCCAATATTCCCTCTCCTCGAATTGGCCAAATAGTCCATAATCACAATGGAGTAGGTAGATATGGATATCTTCTTATATCTAGCACTACTTATCAACCAATCCACCATATAGGTTGTCTGGAGGGCCAGGTATAATTAGAGGAGGGCTGTACAGATCTACAAATCTGATGGGTGCTGGGTGGAGTAATAAAGAGGAAAAGCAATCCAGCAATCCCACAGGTGAAAATAAGAAATTTATTTCAGAAACCTTAACATTAAAATGACATGAAGGGAAAAAAAAATAAATAAATAGTATTAAAGATACTGTACAAGGAGACAATAGCTTGTTTTGGACCATTCTGGCCCTTAATCATGATTAAGGGCCAGGGTGGTCCAAAACAAGTCATCATAAATTTTTAAATGATTAAGGGCCAGGACGGTCCGAAATGTGTCGTCACTTTGTATAGTATTTTTAATTCCACTATTCTTTTCCCCTTCAGATCATGTTGATTTTTTAACACCAGAACTACTGCACTCGTGACACCTACATAGAAATACATAGTGCGAAGTAGTCAAAATGACTACCTCAGTAGTTCTAGTGTTAAAATGTGTTTTAAATACATTTCTAAATGTTACCTGCAGGACTGCTGGGTCACTCTCCGGTTCTAGCTGCCAGGTATCTGGTCGCCTCAATTTTTATGGAGAATTCCTCTATTTTTTTTTAGAAGCAGCCAAACAGGGTGGGGATCTCCCATCAGGTGACATCATGGTGCAAGACTGATGTCAGATGCAGCCTACCTCACTCATTGTATCTGCATTTGCTGCAGGTGAAGGCAAGCAAAGCTCCTTAGGTTCCCTTAATCCTGTATCCAGATCCCTGTCTCTGCACCATAGTGGCACCCGGTGCTCCTGGCACTGCCATAGGTCTGTCCCTACTAGTCCTATAGCTGATGCTCTGCCAGGGTCAGGTACTACTTTTTAGCCCTGGGGCAGCTGACTGCCTGCTCACCGTAGGATAGGAGTCACAACCTTTTAGCATAGAATATATGCATTCAATATGTATATTTGCCACTAAGTCTGGAAAAGCTGGTGTCAATCCACAATGAAGCTGTAAAAGCCATCCACCTTCACTGAAGATAGACCAGGATAGGATTAGCTTAAGATCATCTTCTGCTAACTGCAACCATCTGAGGCATAACAAGTGATGAATGGGCAATACAACGCTCGAGTGATTGGTACTCAATGAGCAGGTTGGACGCTCAGACGGGCTCAACTCGTGCATAGAAGATAATGGAAGTCAATGGGAAGCTTAATCTTCCAGAAAAATGATCAAGTTACCCATTGACTTCCGTTATACTCTATACTAGAGTCGAGCCCGCTTGAGCGTCCAACTTGCTCACTCAGAGTACAAAGCACCTGAGCAGGGGTGGACATATCATTGGTGCAGCCGCACAGGGCCCAAGGGGTAAGGGGGTCCAAATGCACCTCCAATGCATGTGTAATTGTGCAATATGATGAGGTATTGGGCTGAAAAGGGAACATGTATTGTTCTTGCACAGGGGCTCTTTTTGGTCTGTCTCCGCCAGCATTGTAGTGCACACTTATCACTAGTTAACACCCAAATTTCTGAATGGAACAAACTCCATAATAGTTGCTATGAGCACAGTGAAGACTTGTAGATATGGTCATGGAAACCATACCGAGTCCTATTACCAAAAACTAGAAAAGTGACATTTCTTCCTAACATGAACTCCTACTGAAAATACAAATCCATTGTAATGGTCATAAGGGGCTTCACCAAGCTTTACCAGGCTCCAAATCTGCCGCAAGTGGGAAAGCTGGGTGGTAACCAATATGGCAGCAAGACCGAAGTGTTTTGGGGTGACCAATAGCCGCCATATTAGTCAAAAGATTAGACCACCACAAGACAATCAGGGGCTAATCCTGTGGAAATGATTCTGTAGAATGTACCTGATAAGAGTCTTTGCGAGGGCTTAAACCGATCTCGTCCATGGGTTGAGTGTTCATTATAACCTCAGTCATTTCAGCTGATCTCAAGTAATCAGTGCTGCAAGAAACAAAAAAAAGTCATTAGGATCTTCATCCTCCGCTCTATGCAGCAAAGACCATACAGGTTTGGAGAATTCATCAAAATATCAACAGGAAAAAAGTCCCCATATCTCAGCCCCTAGATAGTGTGAGCCCCCACATAGGGTCATAGTCCACCAATACAGCACATTACCCAAATCTCCCACCACTTTGGACCCAAGAGATACAATATCTTCAGTACCTGCCCCTCCTATCCTACCCCTTGGTCATGGCCCAAATTTTTAAAATCTAGACCAAATTGTAGGTAGAAGAACCCAATCCTAAAATCAGTGCTGAAATCACATCATTTGCTTTAGTTTATGGGCTTACAACCCTCGAAGGTTTCATGATCCAAATGTTGGGACCTTGGTGGGTGATAAAAGGAGAGAGCAGGAGATGCAGCAATAGTTATGCCCCCAACTGGCAGATGTAGGGCGAATGTACACTGGCAGAGGGCAGTGACTGCTGGTGATATAGTTACCTATGATCAGACTCTAAACCCAGGGGAGGGGGGGAATTCATTTTCCAAAGGGCCACATGAGAGATTTGTAGAGGGCCAAATTAATTATGCTCAATGTTAATATTAACATGTTCATTATAATTTATATTAATCGTATAACAGTATAGACTGTATGAGCCCACACATAGCCTCTTATATACAGCATGTTCCTTCAGATTGCTTTCCCAGATAGTCCTAGAGAACCTCCATATATACAGTGTGAGCCCACACAGCCTCCTATATATAGTGAACCCAACATAGCCTCATACAGTTTATCCCTTACATAAACTCTAGATATTGTCCTATAGAGATATATTATAAAGACAAATGGATAGAGACCCCACATAGCCACCTATATACAGTATAAGCCCTAAATATCACCTTTACAGTGTGAGCTCCCAAATATCAGCCTCTAATGTGGGCCCCCACAGTGTCTTATATACAGTGTGAGCCCCCACAAAACCTCCTACAGTATGAGCCCCCACAGCCTATATACAGTGTGAGCCACCACAGCCTCCTATATACAGTATAAGCCCCTAAATATCACCTTTACAGTATGAGCTCCCATATATCAGGCCCTAGATAGTGTGAGCCCCCACAGCCAACTATATACAGTGTGAGCCACCACATAGCCTCCTTTATACATTGTGAGCCACTACATAGCCCCAGTAGAAATGGCAACCCTCACAGTACAGAGATCTATTATATGCCCCCTATGGATATGTTATGTTCATTGTATTTCTCCTTTAAGGAGCAATAGAACATTCTATAGGATTATCTAAAAAAGGGGTGAGGAACTCCAGTCCTCGAGGGCCGCCAACAGTACAGGTTTTCAGGATTTCATTAGTATTGCACAGGTGATAATTGAATCACTGAACAGGTGATGATTCCAACCCCTGTGCATTGCTAAGGAAATCCTGAAAACCTGCACTGTTGGCGGCCCTCAAGGACTGGAGTTCCCCACCCCTGATCTAAAACAATGAATTTTTTGTACTTCTAAGCAAGGAGGTTCCCAAATACAATGGATATATTGTTGGCACCTATAGAATGGCTTGAGTGCCATTTCCTTGATATGTTCTATAACTAGGACTTTCCAGGGATCTTATCTACTGCCTTTACTGTATATTGAATGGCTGAGCTATGGATCAGGTCAGATTACAGAATGATTTTGATCTCACTTCAGTGAATGGAGTAACAGAGAATTAAACATCCTCCTCCCTCTGATCATTACTTTATACCCCGTACCTCCAGCGCTGAGCGCCTCCAGGCATTTACACCCCAGCTGATCCCCTAATAACGCTCCAGTGCCATTATAAGCCGTCCTCTATAGCTTGCAGACGCGTTGAGGTGTTTACTTGCAGCAGAAATGTCAAATATCTCATTTGTTCATTCACAAGAAAACAGCAACGAGCTGCAGAACCCCCACAGCCGCCATTCATCAGCCCCAGAACAAGGGCTGGAAATACTGCAGATCCCACACACCTTCACCAAACAGCCGACACCGGGGACAAGAACGCTCCAAACGGCGTCTCACAGATCTGCCCAAAATCAAAGACCTATTCATGGAGAGGAATTATAATAGGGGCCAACAGAACCGGAGACCATTGGAGAAGCGATACATGGTCCATTCACACAATGCACTGACCCTACAAACTGCTCTATGGTCCATTCACACAATGCACTGACCCTACAAACTGCTCTATGGTCCATTCACACAATGCACTGACCCTACAAACTGCTCTATGGTCCATTCATACACTGGACTGACCCCCCTACAAACTGCTCTATGGTCCATTCACACAATGCACTGACCCTACAAACTGCTCTATGGTCCATTCATACACTGGACTGACCCCCCTACAAACTGCTCTATGGTCCATTCACACAATGCACTGACCCTACAAACTGCTCTATGGTCCATTCATACACTGGACTGACCCCCCTACAAACTGCTCTATGGTCCATTCATACACTGGACTGACCCTATAAACTGCTCTATGGTCCATTCATACACTGGACTGACCCTATAAACTGCTCTATGGTCCATTCATACACTGAACTGACCCTATAAACGGCTCTGTGGTCCATTCATATACCCAACTGACCCTATAAACTGCACTATGGTCCATTCACACAATGCACTGACCCTATAAACTGCTCTATGGTCCATTCACACAATGCACTGACCCTACAAACTGCTCTATGGTCCATTCACACAATGCACTGACCCTACAAACTGCTCTATGGTCCATTCATACACTGGACTGACCCTATAAACTGCACTATGGTCCATTCATACACTGGACTGACCCTATAAACTGCTCTATGGTCCATTCATACACTGGACTGACCCTATAAACTGCTCTATGGTCCATTCATACACTGGACTGACCCTATAAACTGCTCTATGGTCCATTCATACACTGAACTGACCCTATAAACGGCTCTGTGGTCCATTCATATACCCAACTGACCCTATAAACTGCACTATGGACCATTCACACAATGCCCTGACCCTATAAACGGCTCTGTGGTCCATTCATATACCCAACTGACCCTATAAACTGCTCTATGGTCCATTCATACACTGGACTGACCCTGCAAACTGCTCTATGGTCCATTCATACACTGAACTGACCCTATAAACTGCTCTATGGTCCATTCATACACTGGACTGACCCTGCAAACTGCTCTATGGTCCATTCATACACTGAACTGATCCTATAAACTGCTCTATGGTCCTTTCATACACTGGACTGACCCTATAAACTGCTCTATGGTCCATTCATACACTGCTCTGACCCTATAAACTGCTCTATGGTCCATTCATACACTGAACTGACCCTGCAAACTGCTTTATGGTCCATTCATACACTGCTCTGACCCTATAAACTGCTCTATGGTCCATTCACACAATGCACTGACCCTATAAACTGCTCTATGGTCCATTCATACACTGGACTGACCCTATAAACTGCTCTATGGTCCATTCATACACTGGACTGACCCTATAAACTGCACTATGGTCCATTCATATAATGCACTGACCCTATAAACTGCTCTGTGGTCCATTCATACACTGCTCTGACCCTATAAACTGCTCTATGGTCCATTCATACACTGGCCTGACCATATAAACTGCTCTATGGTCCATTCATACACTGCTCTGACCCTATAAACTGCACTATGGTCCATTCACACAATGCACTGACCCTATAAACTGCTCTATGGTCCATTCACACACTGAACTGACCCTATAAACTGCTCTATGGTCCATTCATACACTGGACTGACCCTATAAACTGCTCTATGGTCCATTCATACACTGAACTGACCCTATAAACTGCTCTATGGTCCTTTCATACACTGGACTGACCCTATAAACTGCTCTATGGTCCATTCATACACTGGACTGACCCTGCAAACTGCTCTATGGTCCATTCATACACTGGACTGACCCTATAAATTGCTCTATGGTCCATTCATACACTGAACTGACCCTGCAAACTGCTCTATGGTCCATTCATACACTGGACTGACCCTATAAACTGCTCTGTGGTCCATTCATACAATGCACTGACCCTATAAACTGCACTATGGTCCATTCATACACTGCTCTGACCCTATAAACTGCTCTATGGTCCATTCACACAATGCACTGACCCTATAAACTGCTCAATGGTCCATTCATACACTGCTCTGACCCTATAAACTGCTCTATGGTCCATTCATACACTGGTCTGACCCTATAAACTGCTCTATGGTCCATTCATACACTGGACTGACCCTATAAACTGCTCTATGGTCCATTCATACACTGGACTGACCCTGCAAACTGCTCTATGGTCCATTCATACACTGCTCTGACCCTGCAAACTGCTCTATGGTCCATTCATATATTGGACTGACCCTATAAACTGCTCTATGGTCCATTCATATATTGGACTGACCCTATAAACTTGCTCTATGGTCCATTCCCACACTGGACCGACCCAACTGGCCATAAATATCTGGACATTGCAAGAATCAGGACTTATTTTATTCCAGGGTCCGAAAACAGATGAGGGATTTCTTTGAAGATGGAGGATAATGAGATTTGAACCATTTTGTAGCACAGTCATTTCTTCTTGGTGTTTATATCCATATTTGTAATTACAGATATCAAATTATTCTTTGTTGTTCTTCAATGTGTCCATAAAATACAGCCGATGTTCAGAACCCAGATCTAAAAATATGGAGATCCTCCGCAGGGCAAGGGGGTCTTCAAACGCGGAGTCACATCAAAGAAGTCCAAGAACAATGATCCGCGGAGGCCCTCCGACGTTCTCGCTGGTGAAGCCGGTCGCCGCCACGACAATGAGGAATAGAGCCACGCTCCGCAGATTTGCTATAGAAATTTCTGCAGCTCGCCCATTTATTTCACTTCATTCAGATGGAAATTTCTGCAACACTTTTGCCGTCTGAATATCTCTTTAAATATTCTGATCCTGATGATGGTGAACTGGAGGATTGGGGCAGGATTATATGAAGCTTCTCCAGGAAAGCGATAAGCAGCAATTTCTCAATGAACATGAATGAGCCCATGGCGGTGATTCATCATGGCCGAGCGTGAATGGCTGACAGCGGCGCGAACAGAACATCGCCATTCACACTGTACCCATGACATCAGCCGCACGGAGCCAATGTGAAGCATCTCATGTATGACACATGGGACCGAACATACTACATGCCTGGGGCCACTGGTATATACCATTGTATACAGCCATCATCTCATCCAAGGAGACAACCACAGCCTGGCATCCGCTCTACAGGTACAACAGGCAAGACGCAGCAGAAAACATCAACGGATAACCGGCACAAGGCATCTATGGTGTCTGCAGAGTCACCAGTTCTACCCCAAACATGCAGCACCGATGTAGCAGAGCCAAATCAGTCTGGGGTTTTACACTTAGGACCTGCGAGTGATATACTGTAGCTGCAGTCCTATGTAACACCATAGAGTAAATGAGGATGTGCAAAATGGCAAATTGAGCTCTTCTACATCAAACAAACTGAGCTCAACTAAATGTGTGAACTTTACCATCGGACGTGCAAAATAGCAAACACAGCTCTACTATATCAGACTAAGCTCTGCCAAATGCGGACACTAATGCAATTACTGTGGATCAGGACAGGCTTACAGCAGTCAGTGGAAGATCTGCCATCCAGGCCAGGTCTAATTACAGACTTCCTGTTATTCACCAATACAGAACCACAGAAGCTGACACTCTACCCAGCCTTCCTCCTAAAGAAGGCCCCCCACCAGGCACAATCTCTTCCAACCCACTCTACCCATTATACTGTGGACCACAATATATTCTTCCAGGTACCCACTCCATCCCAGCCTGCCCCTCCAGGTACCCACACCCATCTTCTCCTTCTAGTCTGTACCCACTATTTCCACTGTATCCCTCTAGGTACCCCTCCCCCCCCCCCCATCCTTAATCTCCTCTCATATCCCCCCTCCAGCCTGCCCCTCCACCAGGTCCCCCTCTACCCTCCCCATTTCTAGGTATGTACCCCCCCCCCCATCCTTAATCTCCTCTCATATCCCCCCTCCACCAGGTCCCCCTCTACCCTCCCCATTTCTAGGTAGGTACCCCCTATGTCCACACTCACCCACCCCACATTTCCAGCCTGCCCCTCTCCAGGTACCCCCCTTTCCTCCTCAGCCACCCCTTTAAGTACCCACCCTCCTTTATTTTCAGCATCTCCCTCATCTTCCCCCTCCCTCCCCAGGTACCCACCCCCTGTATTTCCAGTCAGTACCTCTAGGTACCCACTTCTCTGCTCAATTCATGCCTCTAGGCACCCCCTCTCATCTCCAGCCTGCCTCTCTGAATAGCCACCCGCTGCATTTCCAGCCTACCCCTCCTGGCACCCACTCAATCCTCCTCTCCCCCAGTACCCCAACCCCTGTATTTCCAGCCTCTCCCTTCTGGTGCCCCCTTCTCATTCCCCCACCCCCCACTATTTCCAGCCTGTCCCCCCAGGTACCCTCTCCCTCCCCCCCAGTGTCTTACCCCCTTTTATTCCCTTGCTTGCCCCTCCTGGCGCCCCCCTGTCCTCCCCCAGCCTCTGTCTCCCCTGTGGGTCTAAACAATTCATTCCATTAATATCATTGGGAACCAATGTAACAAAGCAGCATTAACCCCTCAGCTCCCAGTGTCAGTATCAATAGACAGTGAACTTCATCAAAGAAAGAGCTGAGCAGGAAAGTAATCTGCAGGCGGCGGCGGAGCCCACAATGCCCAGCTGCTGCCTGGCACATGATGAATGCCAGCCTGGCACACTCAGATTTCTACCTGACACCAGATGCCACCCACAGCCTGCAGGGCACAGACAGGTGATGGGCTCCTCCGGGGGGGGGGGTCCTCACCTAATACAGGACACAGAAGGGTGATGGGCTCCTCCGGGGGGGGGGGTCCTCACCTAATCTAATGGAGGGCACCACTAGGTGATTGGCTCCTCTGGGGGGGGGGGGGGGCTCTAGGAAGGGGAAGGGTCTCTACTAAAGGGCACCACCAGGGTTTGGGCCCCTCTAGGGGGGGGGGGGGGTCTCATCCTATAATCTAATTTAGGGTACCACTAGGTGATTGGCTTCTCCCTAGAGGAGGTCTAATCTAATACAGGGCACTGCCAGGTGATGGGCCCCTCGGGGATGGGGGAAAATGGGGATGTCTCATCTGATACAGGGCACTGGGGGGGGGGGTTCACATCCTGTAGGCAGCCCCCCAACAATCCATTAACCCTTTAACAGAAACTTGTCTGAAATGCATTTTAATTCTACCTTCAGGCAAACCTGAAATACTGCACTGGGGAGAAGCTCCAGCCCCCCCCTCCATCAGAACAGAGCCCACAAGTTAGGAAAAGGATGTCCCAGCCACAGAGGGGTTAATGTAGAGGAGCCACTCACCAGGGAATGGGTAAAATACAGACATGAAGTCCCGGGAGGCCTGGAGGAATCACAAGAGAAGATCCAGCAGCTGCAGGAGAGTCCAGAAGACAAAGCGAAGGAGCCGAGACACCGGACCGGGCACAAGAGCAGCCGAGACACCGGGACCGAGCACTGGAGCAGCGAGGCACAGAGTCCCGCTCAGCGTGCGCACCACTGCCTTATATCACATAGGGGGCGGGGCCTGCCGGGAGACACGCCTTCCTCTGGTGACGTCACCCAAAGCATGAATGGCCGCTGCTGCTGCTCATCCCCTGGATACAATCAGAGGAGTCACCTGCTGCAGCTCCGCCCCCCAACCAATCAGAGGAGTCACCTGCTGCAGCTCCGCCCCGCCAACCAATCAGAGGAGTCACCTGCTGCAGCTCCGCCCCACCAACCAATCAGAGGAGTCACCTGCTGCAGCTCCGCCCCGTTATCCAATCAGTGCACAGACACAATTACCTGCTGCTCTCTGTTTTTTCTTGCTCTGCTCTTTGTTCAGCAATGAAAAATGTCTTTTTAAAGACAACAATATCTTTAACCCCCTCCACCTCCCCCTCTTCTTCCCTCTCCCCATTCCTCTTCCTCCACCCCTTCTTCCTTTTTCCCCCCTCCTCTTCCACCTCCCTCCTTCTCCCTCCCCCTCCTCCTTCCCCCTTCCTCATTCTTCCTCTCCCCCTCCTCCTTCCCCTCCCCCTCCCCTCCTCCTTCCCCCTTCCTCATTCTTCCTCTCCCCCTCCCCTCCTCCTTCCCCTCCCCCTCCCCTCCTCCTTCCCCTCCCCCTCCCATCTCCCTCACCCTTCCTCCTCCCCCTCCCTTCCCCCTCTTCCTCCTCCCCTCCTTCCCTTCCTCTTCCTTCTCCCCTCCTCCTTCCCTTCCTCCTCCTCTTCTCTCACTCCTCTCCCCTCCTCCTCTCCCCTCCCCCCTTCTCCCTCTTCCTCCTTCCCTTCTCCTCCCCTTCCTACTCCCCTCCTTCCCTTCTCCCTCCCCCTTCCTCCTATCCCCCCTTCCTACTTCCTCTTCCCCTCACCTTACTCCTCCCCTCACTTCTCCTTCCCCCCTCCCCTCCTCCTTCCCTTCTACCTCATCCTTCCTTTTCCCCTCCCTCCTCCCCTCCCCCTTATCCCCTCCCCCTTATCCCTCTTTCTTCTCCTCCCCTTCACCCATCCCTCCTTTCCTTCTCCCTTCCGCTTCCTCCTCCTTCCCTTCTCCCTCCCCCTTCCTCCTCCCCTCTACCTTCCCTTCTACCTCCACATTCACAGGACTCACAGTCTACAAGCGATGAGTGAGGATACAGTAGGTGAGGAGAGAGGACCCTGCCCACGAGGACTCACAGTCTACAAGGGATGGGTGAGGATACAGTAGGAGAGGAGAAAGGACCCTGCCCACGAGGGCTCACAGTCTACAAGGGATGGGTAAAGATACAGTAGCTGAGAGAAGACCCTGCCCACGAGGGCTCACAGTCTACAAGGGATGGGTGAGGATACAGTAGGTGAGGAGAGAGGACCCTGCCCATGATGGCTCACAGTCTACAAGGGATGGGTGAGGATACAGTAGGTGAGAGAGGACTCTGCCCACGAGGATTTACTATCTACAAGGGATGGGTGAGGATACAGTAGGTGAGGACAGAGGACCCTGCCTGCGAGGGCTCACAGTCTACAAAGGATGGGTGAGGATACAGTAGGTGAGGATACAGGACCCTGCCTGCGAGGGCTCACAGTCTACAAGGGATGAATGAGGATTCAGTAGATGTGGAGAGAAGACCCTGCCCACGAGGGCTCACAGTCTATAACGATGAGTGAGAATACAGTAGGTAAGAGAGGACCCTGCCAATGAGGGCTCACAGTCTACAATGGATGGTTGAGGACACAGTAGGTGAGGAGAGAGGACCCTGCCCACGAGGGCTCACAGTCTACAAGGGATGGGTGAGGATACAGTTGGTGAGGAGAGAGGACCCTGCCCACGAGGGCTCACAGTCTACAAGGGATGGGTGAGGATACAGTAGGTGAGGAGAGAGGACCCTGCCCGCGAAGGCTCACAGTCTACAAGGGATGGGTGAGGATACAGTAGGTGAGAGAGGACCCTGGCCATGAGGGCTCACAGTCTACTATGGATAGGTGAGGATACAGTATGAGAGGAGAGGGGACCCTGCCTACAAGGGTTCACAGTCTACAAGGGATGGGTGAGGATACAGTAGGTGAGGAGAGAGGACCCTGCCCACGAGGGCTCACAGTCTACAAGGGATGGGTGAGGATATGTGGCGCCCCGCAACGAGTGCGTCACAGGAGGGTATTGCAGCCATAAATGCAGCCGCAATATTCTCTGACACAGCAGTGATTTGGTTAACTTTGAGATCCAACCCTGCATGCATCACCTAGAACAGAGGGCCAATCCTAGGTCCTGGTGGGTGGAGTGCTAGGGAAGTGTGTAAGAAGTACAGACACTTAGTTAGTAAGTGGCTGGAGAAGAGAGAACTTGAACTTGGAGTAGGAGCGGGGGCTCTGCACCTCGTGCAGCCCCCGGGCCGTCACCGGTCGGGTGTCAGCACCTGAGGCCTCAACAACCGGGATCGGGCATCGTTACCACGGGTTCCAAAATACCCCGTGCCCCAAAACTCACAGCCGGTTCACTGGTACCGAAGCTGGCAGCAGTTCACCTCTGCCACGCGAACCAGAAGAGTGGAGGAGCAGCTTCACAGGAGCACCCCACCACCAGCCAATTTCCAGTCGTCTAACCAGCGGTGTACCCACCGAGGGATCCAAGGCTCCCCAAAACATCCAGAACGTACATCATGGATAGGGCATTGAAGCAGCCTCCCCGTACCCGATCTGGTATTCCTGGGCGACACTGGCAACCACTTAGTTAGAATGGAGGAACACTGCGGATCTCTAAGGGACACCTATCACTGCTGAGTCCACCCGGTCTACTACCCGTGAACTGTAAGCCATGTACTGCCTGCTGGTTACAGTAAAGACCCGTTGCAGAGACTTTCTGTGTCCGTGCTTCCTTATGATTGCATCCGTCCGCACTACAATGTAACCGCAGCTGCTGCACAACATCTTAAGCAGCTCCAGCCTCCGGGGATCACCGCTCAGCCTGTGGGGAGCGTTCCATCTTGCTGCTGTCCATCCCCCGGAAGTTCCGCAGCGTCGGTAACGATTACCGAACTACTCATAGGTGGCGTCACGAATAAATTAACCCCTTCAATCTGTTCCTACAAGCAGGGCCGGTTTTAGGCAAAGTGGGGCCCTAGGCAAAAGGTTAAAGTGGGCCCTAAATGCTCAGGCCACTTTCACATCTAACGCTTTGCTGCATTTTACTCAATTTGCATTTCCATGCGTTTTTACCGCAAAAACGTATCAAAACGCATGTAAAAACGCATGTGCGTTTTCAAAAACAGAAAACGCATACGTTTTTGCCAACGCTGCCCAAAACATCGGGGAAGACGTTTTGTGCTGCGTTCTCAAAAATGCATGCGTTTGCATGCGTTTTTACATGCGTTCCCATTGAAATCAATGGGGAAAAAAACGCTAGCGTTTTTAATGCGTTTTTAGCGGTAAAAACGGCTAGAAAGGCAAATTTAGCAAAACGCACACCAACCTTAAATGTGGAACAGGCCGTAGTTATATGGTAAGAGTGACTTCATAAGTTGATTATCTAGGTCAGAATAAGAACATACTGAACATCATTTTTATTTCAATCATAAAAAAAACAAAAACTGAAATTTGTAAAAAAAAAATAAAAATTTTTTTTTTATTTTCCGAGACCCATGATGTTTTAATTTTTGAAGATACATAGATATGTGAGGGCTTACTTTATGTGCCCTGAGCTGACAATTTTACTGATACCATTTTGAGTCAGATACAACATTTTGATCGCCTTTTATTGCATTTTATTGTAACAACGTGGTGGCCTAAAAAACATAATTCTGGCGTTTTTATTTTTTTCCCATTACGCCATTTACCAATTGGATTAATTTACTTCATATATTGATAGCTTAGATTCTTACGAACGCAGCGATACCAAATATGTGTATTTTTACATTTTTTTCACTGTTTTATTGCTATTTTCAGTTCAGCTCCTTTGGGGGCCCCTAAGAGAGTGGGGGCCCTGGGCAACTGCCCAGTCTGCCCGCCCCTAACGCCAGCCCTGCCTACAAGACGTCGTCAACTTTTGATCTGCACTCTACCGGGCTCGGCTACCGGCAGGCGCGGCCCACCCGTGACAAGGAGGAAGCAGCTACAGCCTGTCTAAACCGAAGTCCACGGGCCGACGGTGAGTCAGATACAGTAGGTGAGGAGCCAGGACCCTGCTCACGAGGACTCACAGTCTACAAGGGATGGGTGAGGATACATAATATGATGCTGTTATGAGGCACCATGCAGCAGCACATGGAGTGACTGTAGGGACTGTATACTGGGGAACTTTAGGGACTGTGTGTTATATAACAGTATAGGGACCATATAGTGGGGAACTTTGTGTAGTACAGAACCATAAGGACTGTATACTGGGGAATGCAGAGTATGTATAGAACCATAGGGGCTGCAGAACAGAAACAGAGAACACCTAGCAGAAAGCTATGGAGACTGCAGAGAGGGAATAATAGAGACTGAATAACAGAACTATATGGAAGGTTAGTATGAAACCATATGATCTGTCTGAAGGGGCCGTCACACGCATCAATTTGTTGTTAGCGATCTCAATCAAGCGAAATCGCTAACAACATCATTAATATCGCTGGTGAGCTGTCACACAGGCAGACTCACCAGTGATGTGGACCAGCAAGATCGCTGGTAACCATGGTACACATCGGGTTACTAGGTGCTGCGTGGCGCTTAGTAACCCGATGTTTAACTTGGATACCAGCTCCCAGCGCTTGCTGTGCGGCGCTGGGAGCTCGCTGATCGCTGGTCTCACGCTGTCACATGCAGCGATGCTGCGCGTCCACCGGGCGACCATCGATAGATTTGTGAACATGTTCACAAATCTGCGATCAACGGCTGATCAAGTCACACACAACGATGATGTTCACGACATCACTGCAGCATCACCAAAAATGTGACGTATCAACGATATCGTAATATGCAGTCATAGGGCCTGTGTAATATGGAGCCATAGGGACTGTGTAATATGGAGCCATAGGGACTGTGTAATATGGAGCCATAGGGCCTGTGTAATATGGAGCCATAGGGACTGTGTAATATGGAACCATAGGGACTGTGTAATATGGAGCCATAGGGACTGTGTAATATGGAGCCCTAGGGACTGTGTAATATGGAGCCATAGGGTCTGTGTAATATAGAACCATAGGGACTGTGTAATATGGAACCATAGGGACTGTGTAATATGGAGCCCTAGGGACTGTGTAATATGGAACCATAGGGACTGTGTAATATGGAGCCATAGGGTCTGTGTAATATGGAGCTGTAGGGACTGTGTAATATGGAGCCGTAGGGACTGTGTAATATGGAGCCGTAGGGACTGTGTAATATGGAGCTGTAGGGACTGTGTAATATGGAGCCGTAGGGACTGTGTAATATGGAGCTGTAGGGACTGTGTAATATGGAGCCATAGGGACTGTGTAATATGGAGCTGTAGGGACTGTGTAATATGGAGCCGTAGGGACACATTTGTATAGAGCCATGGGGACTGTGACGTCCTGTAGACTTCTGGCTGTATTTAGTTCATTAGCAGAATGCAGAGTAAAGAGGCTTTATAGCAGACAATTGATCCTATGGAGGATTAGATGGGAGATACGTGTGTTCGGTGTCTGACTCTTACATTGTGTCCTCTGTCAGCTAATCTTGGCTTTAGTGGCTACTTCTAGATAATTCCATATACAAAAATAGAAAACATATGAAGGAGAAGACGCGGAACATGACTATCTGACCACCAACTACTCACCTTCTCCTCCTTGTCCTCCTCACCGGTCCCCCATATCCAGCCACTAGCTCATCCTCGCTGAAACCTCACACAACTAGACATTCACAGACTCTCAGACTCCTCTCTGTCCTCCATATCTTCACTACACGATACAGACAGTGCCACCGCTATCTATAACAACACATCAGCCATACACTCAGTCGCCCCTCTCGTGCATGGCAAAGTGCGACGAATCAATAGGCAACTCTGGCACAACAATCTCACCAAAAAACGTCGACAAGTGTCCAGGGTCGCGGAGCGGTGTTGGAAGAAAACACACCTGCCAGACGACTTCACTGCATCTAAACAAGCTACACTCACCTTCAAACAAGCCCTCACCTCTGCTAAACAGACCTACTTCACAAACCTCATATCTTCACTATCCCACAACCCCAAACAACTGTTCAGCACATTCAACTCTCTCCTCTGCCCACCGCTGCCCCCTACGACCTCCCTCATCTCTGCTGAGGACTTCGCCACATACTTCAAAAATAAGATTGACCAAACAAGGCAAACCTTTATTGTTCCACCACCCCAACCCCTCCATATAACAGACCTCTGCCCTTCCCTCACAACCTCCCTCTACAACATTACTGGAGAGCTTATTTGTCACCACTCCAAATCACACCTCACCACCTGTGCACTTGACCCCATCCCTTCCCACCTCCTCCCCAACCTCACTAACACGCTCATCCCAGCCCTAACCCTCCTCTTCAATCTATCACTATCTTCCGGGACCTTCCCCTCTGCTTTCAAGCATGCCACCATCACGCCCATCCTCAAAAAGCCAAACCTTGACCCGACTGCTAGGACGAACTACGGCCCCATATCGCTGCTCCTGTTTGCTTCCAAACTCATTGAGCAACACGTCCATGCTCAACTTTCCTCCCACCTCTCATCTAACTCTCTCTTAGACAACCTCCAATCCGGCTTCCGCCCCCACAACTCCATCGAAGCTACGCTGACCAAAATTACTAACGAGTTACTGCCAAAGCTAACAGACAGTTCTCTATCCTCCTCCTTCTAGACCTGTCCTCTGCCTTCAACACAGTCAACCACTGCCTACTCCTACAGATCCTCTTTTCCATTGGCGTCAATGACCTTGCCCTGTTCTGGATCACCTCATATCTTTCCAACCGCACATTTACCGTTTCCCACTCTCACACGACCTCCTCACCCCATCCCCTCTGTGTTGGGGTCCCTCAAGGCTCTGTCCTCGGGCCCCTACTTTTCTCCATATAATACCCTTGGCCTAGGACAACTCATACAGTCCCATGACTTCCAGTATCACTTGTACTCTGATGACACTCAGATCTATCTCTCTGGCCCAGATGTCACTTCTCTCTTGTTTAGAACCCCGGAGTGTCTATCAGCCATATCCTCCTTCTTCTTCACCTCTTGTTTCCTAAAACTCAATGTAGATAAAACCGATCTCATTTTTCCTCCATCTCATGTATTTTCCCCACCTGATCTAGCTATCCCAGTAAACTGCATCACACTCTCCTGCACCTGAAGTCCGCTGCCTCAGAATAACTCTCGACTCTGCCCTGTCCGTCAGACCTCACATCCAAACTCTCACCACCTCCTGTCGCCTCCAACTCAAAAATATTTCCAGAATCCGTCCTTTCGTCAGACCTCAATCTACTAAAATGCTTGTACATGCCCTCATCATCTTCCACCTTGATTACTGCAACCTCCACCTCTGTGGCCTCCCTGATAGTTCTCTTAAACCTCTTCAGTCTGTCCTCAACTCTGCTGCCTGACTAATCCACCTCTCTCCTCGCTATTCCTCCACTTCTTCCCCTGAAAATCCCTTCACTGGCTACCAATTTCCCAACAAATCCAGTTCAAACTACTAACACTGACCTACAAAGCCGTCCATAACCTGTCCTCCCCATATATCTCTGAACTAATCTCCCACTATCTTCCCTCATGTAATCTTCAATCCTCCCAAGACCTCTTCCTCTCCTCCACATTTATCCGTTCCTCACACAATCGCCTCCAAGACTTCTCCCGAATATCCCCCATCCTCTGGAATTCTGCGCCCCAACACGCCTGATTATCCACCACACTGGGATCCTTCAGACGGAACCTTAAAACCTATCTCTTCAGGAAAGCTTCCAGCCTGCAATGACCACGCTGCCACCTCACCATCACTGGAGCTGCTGCCTCACCTCCACCAGAGCTGCCGTCTCACCACCACTGGAGCCACCGCCTCACCAGCACCAGAGCTGCTGCCTAACGACCACCAGAGCTGCCACCTCACCACCACTGAAGCCGCCGCCTCACCACCACCAGAGCTGCTGCCTCACCATCACTGGAGCCGCTGCCTCACCACCACCAGAGCTGCTGCTTCACCATCACCGGAACCGCCCCCTCACCACCAAGAGAGCTGCCACCTCATTATCATCAGGATCTGCCACCTCACCACCACCAGAGCTGCCGCCTCACCACCACCGGAACTGCCGCACCCCCGACCTTCTGTCTCCTTCCCATTATCCTGTAGAGTTGAATAGATCCGCAAGGGCAGGGTCCTCTCCCCTCTGTACCAGTCTGTCATTGTTAATTTGCTAACTAAACTATATCTATAACTTTGTATGTAACCCCTTCTCATGTACAGCACCATAGAATTAATGGTGATATATAAATAAATAATAATAATATCTTATGTATTTACCGTATGCTGCAATTCAGTGAGGTCAGAAATAATCATGAATGATGCAGTCACCATCATATTCAATATCACTCTGATCATCCATCAGAACAAAATCTAGAATTAGAAGCATAAAAATAGAACTACTATAATACTGCTCCTATGTACAAGAATATAACTACTATAATACTGCTCCTATGTACAAGAATATAACTACTATAATACTGCCCCTATATACAAGAATATAACTACTATAATACTGCTCCTATATACAAGAATATAACTACTATAATACTGCTCCTATATACAAGAATATAACTACTATAATACTGCTCCTATGTACAAGAATATAACTACTATAATACTGCTCCTATATACAAGAATATAACTACTATAATACTGCTCCTATGTACAAGAATATAACTACTATAATACTGCCCCTATATACAAGAATATAACTACTATAATACTGCCCCTATGTACAGGACTATAACTACTATAATACTGCCCCTATGTACAAGAATATAACTACTATAATACTGCTCCTATATACAAGAATATAACTACTATAATACTGCTCCTATATACAAGAATATAACTACTATAATACTGCCCCTATATACAAGAATATAACTACTATAATACTGCCCCCTATATACAAGAATATAACTACTATAATACTGCTCCTATGTACAAGAATATAACTACTATAATACTGCTCCTATGTACAAGAATATAACTACTATAATACTGCTCCTATGTACAAGAATATAACTACTATAATACTGCTCCTATATACAATAATATAACTACTATAATGCTGACCCTATGTACAAGAATATAACTACTATAATACTGCTCCTATATACAAGAATATAACTACTATAATACTGCTCCTATGGACAAGAATATAACTACTATAATACTGCTCCTATATACAAGAATATAACTACTATAATACTGCCCCTATGTACAAGAATATAACTACTATAATACTGCCCCTATGTACAAGAATATAACTACTATAATACTGCCCCCTATGTACAAGAATATAACTACTATAATACTGCTCCTATGTACAAGAATATAACTACTATAATACTGCCCCTATGTACAAGAATATAACTACTATAATACTGCCCCCTATGTACAAGAATATAACTACTATAATACTGCTCCTATGTACAAGAATATAACTACTATAATACTGCCCCCTATGTACAAGAATATAACTACTATAATACTGCTCCTATGTACAAGAATATAACTACTATAATACTGCTCCTATATACAAGAATATATCTACTATAATACTGCTCCTATGTACAAGAATATAACTACTATAATACTGCTCCTATATACAAGAATATAACTACTATAATACTGCTCCTATGTACAAGAATATAACTACTATAATACTGCTCCTATGTACAAGAATATAACTACTATAATACTGCTCCTATGTACAAGAATATAACTACTATAATACTGCCCCCTATGTACAAGAATATAACTACTATAATACTGCTCCTATATACAAGAATATAACTACTATAATACTGCCCCTATATACAAGAATATAACTACTATAATACTGCTCCTATGTACAAGAATATAACTACTATAATACTGCTCCCTATGTACAAGAATATAACTACTATAATACTGCCCCTATATACAAGAATATAACTACTATAATACTGCTCCTATGTACAAGAATATAACTACTATAATATTGCTCCTATGTACAAGAATATAACTACTATAATACTGCCTCTATATACAAGAATATAACTACTATAATACTGCCCCTATGTACAAGAATATAACTACTATAATATTGCTCCTATGTACAAGAATATAACTACTATAATACTGCTCCTATATACAAGAATATAACTACTATAATACTGCCTCTATATACAAGAATATAACTACTATAATACTGCTCCTATGTACAAGAATATAACTACTATAATACTGCTCCCTATGTACAAGAATATAACTACTATAATACTGCCCCTATATACAAGAATATAACTACTATAATACTGCCCCTATGTACAAGAATATAACTACTATAATATTGCTCCTATGTACAAGAATATAACTACTATAATACTGCCCCTATGTACAAGAATATAACTACTATAATACTGCCCCTATGTACAAGAATATAACTACTATAATATTGCTCCTATGTACAAGAATATAACTACTATAATACTGCTCCCATGTACAAGAATATAATTATAACATCTCCTGGATGTCACACATGGTATATGATGGAGCCGCTATAGTCGTGGTCGGTAGGACAGAATATTCCGGGTCTCGGTGATTCTTTCATCTTTTCTTGATGTGATTTGTCCAGGCGGTTTTCCTTCTCGGGAGGGCGGGGGAGGGGCTCGCTGTTATTTTCCACTGAACGCTAATATGATAAACTGTGGAGGATTAAAAGCCCAACTGGTGCAACGAATCCGGGGCTTAAAAATAACTCCCAATAAGTTTAATTAGGTGAAGGGATCGGGGGTGGGGCGGTGAAGGTGGGGGAAGGGCGAATGGGTATATAGCTTATGATAATATAATGTCGCCAGCAGAGCAACATTGTTACAAGTGAAAACTGATGCATTGGATGCAGTAAATGACGTCAAGAGATCACCTGTCCCCGCACAGCATCACCTGTCCCTGCACAGTAACATATGGAGACTGCCCTCTACAGGTCACATACACCCTGCAGTAATGTATGGAGACTGCCCCCTACAGGTCACATACACCCTGCAGTAATGTATGGAGACTGCCCCCTACAGGTCACATACACCCTGCAGTAATGTATGGAGACTGCCCCCTACAGGTCACATACACCCTGCAGTAATGTATGGAGACTGCCCCCTACAGGTCACATACACCCTGCAGTAATGTATGGAGACTGCCCCCTACAGGTTAGATCCCAGAACAAAATTAGAAGTAAAAGTTCAATTAGTTTAGGGTGATCAAGATAGAAGAATATGTTATATTGGTAATTTCAAGATGTAGACAGTGCCCCCTGTAGGTCAGTCACTAGAATGAATGTTGTACTGCACATATGTGATGGACAGTGCGGATCATTATGATTTGCATTGTAATATGATGTAATATAATCCCAAATGAGACCAGCAATATAACAAAATAAAAATGAAATGTTCATACAGGCAGCAGTGGTGTACATTATATACAGTATATACTGCAGAATCCCCAATGATTACTGGCTCCATACTGACCTCTAGTGTTCAATTCTACAACTACCATATATCTGTTACCTGTACAGCTGGTATAACCTGGGCATCTCCTGTATATAATTATATATGTATAGCTGGTATAATCTGGACAATCCTCTGTATATAATTATATGTACAGCTGGTATAACCTGGACATCTCCTGTATATAATTATATATGTACAGCTGGTATAATCTGGGCATCTCCTGTATATAATTATATATGTACAGCCAGTATAACCTGGGCATATCTTGTATATAATTATATATGTACAGCTGGTATAACCTGGGCATCTCCTGTATATAATTATATATGTACAGCTGGTATAACCTGGACATCTCCTGTATATAATTATATATGTACAGCTGGTATAATCTGGGCATCTCCTGTATATAATTATATATGTACAGCCAGTATAACCTGGGCATCTCCTGTATATAATTATATATGTACAGCCGGTATAACCTGGGCATCTCCTGTATATAATTATATATGTACAGCCGGTATAACCTGGACATCTCCTGTATATAATTATATATGTACAGCCGGTATAACCTGGACATCTCCTGTATATAATTATATATGTACAGCTGGTATAATCTGGGCATCTCCTGTATATAATTATATATGTACAGCCGGTATAACCTGGGCATCTCCTGTATATAATTATATATGTACAGCTGGTATAACCTGGACAATCCTCTGTATATAATTATATGTACAGCTGGTATAACCTGGACATCTCCTGTATATAATTATATATGTACAGCTGGTATAATCTGGGCATCTCCTGTATATAATTATATATGTACAGCCAGTATAACCTGGGCATATCTTGTATATAATTATATATGTACAGCTGGTATAACCTGGGCATCTCCTGTATATAATTATATATGTACAGCTGGTATAACCTGGACATCTCCTGTATATAATTATATATGTACAGCTGGTATAATCTGGGCATCTCCTGTATATAATTATATATGTACAGCCAGTATAACCTGGGCATCTCCTGTATATAATTATATATGTACAGCCGGTATAACCTGGGCATCTCCTGTATATAATTATATATGTACAGCCGGTATAACCTGGACATCTCCTGTATATAATTATATATGTACAGCCGGTATAACCTGGACATCTCCTGTATATAATTATATATGTACAGCTGGTATAATCTGGGCATCTCCTGTATATAATTATATATGTACAGCCGGTATAACCTGGGCATCTCCTGTATATAATTATATATGTACAGCTGGTATAACCTGGACATGTCCTGTATATAATTATATATGTACATCTGGAATAACATGGACATCTCCTGTATAAAATTATATATGTACAGCCGGTATAACCTGGGCATCTCCCGTATATAATTATATATGTACAGCTGGTATAACCTGGGCATCTCCTGTATATAATTATATATGTACAGCCGGTATAACCTGGGCATCTCCTGTATATAATTATATATGTACAGCTGGCCTTCCAGGCGGATCAACTGTGGACTTGTGTATTTTTGGAACCAGATAAAACACTGGTGTTACAGGATTCTTTTCAAACAAAAAATCATGCATTTTTGGATCTATAATCCCTCCCATTTCAGCAGAACTTAATAATTTTTTTATGTTCTTTTGGATCTCAAATTTGGGGTCTTTCTGCAACTTTTTGTACACCTTTTTGTCTTTCCAATTGCCTATAGGCTTCTTTTAAATAAGCATCCTTGTCCATGATGACGGTTGCTCCACCTTTATCAGCTGGCTTTATTATCAAACCGTCATCATGGACAAGCTCTTGCACTGCCCGGAACTGCTCTTTGGTTACATTAGGTTTTGACAACTCCTTTTTGGTTGTATCTCTCAACTTTTTAATTTCATGTTTTACCGCTCGCTCAAAGGCCTCTATTACTGGTACATCGTCATTAGGCATAAAATCACTTTTATTCAGTATGCCCAACCTTTTTAATTCTAATTCACTGACAGGTTGCCCTTTTACTTCTATTTTATCATGAAAATGATACTTCAATCGTACACTTCTAAAAAATTTTTGCATTTCTTTTTCTACTATAAACCAATCTACATGTGTGGTCATACAATAAGACAACCCCTTTTCCAAAATGTCTATTTGATTCAATGAGAGTTCTTTACCAGAAAGGTTGACCACTAGTTGTGATCCTTCTTCCGATTTTTGTACTGCTGGCCTTTCAATTTTTCTTTCTTTTTTCTGCTGGCGATGTTGCTTCCGCCCTCCTCTTCGTCCTCCTGATTTTGGTCTGGGTCTACATGGATGAAGATTAGACAATTTATTCATTAACATAGAGTTTCTATTGTTGTTTTTGTTGGAACGGCACCTATAATAACCTCTTCTTTGCCATTTGTTCTGTCTTTCCCTTTGCCAATTATACACCAACCCCACACGATAGTCCTCTGTATCCCGAGCCCATTTCTGTCTCTTTGTCTCCTCCGTATCCTTCCTCTGTTTATCCAATTTCATTTTAACAGACTCTTTAAATTTTGCAAAATCCTCTTCTTTGAGTATGCCCATGATTTCATTCTCTGTATCTTTAACAATGTCCTTTAGCTTAGCCAATTCTATCTGTATATATTCCATGTTCAGTAACATTACTTCCAATGCATCCTTATTCGATAGGGTCATAAACTTTGCACAAAAATCAACATCTTCTAAAAATAGTGTTGGATTTACATTTGATCTTAAACCTCTTGGTATTTTTTTATATTTATAGTATTGTCCAAGCATAACAAGGTGCATTTCCAATGACAGTATTCTCTTCATATCATTTTCATACTTGCGTTTTAAAGAAACAGCAGAGGGTATACTTAGGAACTCCGTATTTCCTTCAGCTCCTTTAAGAATTCGATTCTCCTCCTCCTCTGTGTAGTATCCTTTGCCCAGTTCCATAGTGAAGAAACGCTATATCTCATGCAGACATATAAATAGAAAAAAGTTTGAGCAGCGTCTCTCAATTGGCATACGCCCAGTGCTTAGCAGTCCTTCAGAGTGGTGTCCAACCACTAACTCCAGACATATAGATAAAGAAATGAGGCTGCAGCACACAATTATAGAAAAATACAGCCTTTAATGGCTTCCTATGGCATTAGAATAGCGACGTTTCGGTCCTCAGACCTTCCTCTGGCAGTCACTACATACAAATGCTGAGGGTTTTATACATCCTCCTATGTTATCTCACATTATTCAATTAACAGCTTAATTATCATTTACATCCTTTTACAGTGCATATACAACTTACAGTCATAGTAGATGATACATAATGGTTCATATTTGTGCTCCTCCTATGTACAGCTGGTATAACCTGGACATCTCCTGTATATAATTATATATGTACAGCTGGTATAACCTGGACATCTCCTGTATATGATTATACATGTACAGCTGGTATAACCTGGACATCTCCTGTATTATAATTATATATGTACAGCCGGTATAACCTGGACATCTCCTGTATATAATTATATATGTACAGCCGGTATAACCTGGACATCTCCTGTATATAATTATATATGTACAGCCGGTATAACCTGGACATCTCCTGTATATAATTATATATGTACAGCCGGTATAACCTGGGCATCTCCTGTATATAATTATATATGTACAGCTGGTATAACCTGGGCATCTCCTGTATATAATTATATATGTACAGCTGGTATAACCTGGACATCTCCTGTATATAATTATATATGTACAGCTGGTATAACCTGGACATCCCCTGTATATAATTATATATGTACAGCCGGTATAACCTGGACATCCCCTGTATATAATTATATATGTACAGCCGGTATAACCTGGGCATCCCCTGTATATAATTATATATGTACAGCCAGTATAACCTGGACATCTCCTGTATATAATTATATATGTACAGCCGGTATAACCTGGGCATCTCCTGTATATAATTATATATGTACAGCCGGTATAACCTGGACATCACCTGTATATAATTATATATGTACAGCTGGTATAACCTGGGCATCTCCTGTATATAATTATATATGTACAGCTGGTATAACCTGGGCATCTCCTGTATATAATTATATATGTACAGCCGGTATAACCTGGACATCTCCTGTATATAATTATATATGTACAGCCGGTATAACCTGGACATCTCCTGTATATAATTATATATGTACAGTCGGTATAACCTGGGCATCTCCTGTATATAATTATATATGTACAGCCAGTATAACCTGGGCATCTCCTGTATATAATTATATATGTACAGCTGGTATAATCTGGGCATCTCCTGTATATAATTATATATGTACAGCCGGTATAACCTGGGCATCTCCTGTATATAATTATATATGTACAGCTGGTATAACCTGGACATCTCCTGTATATAATTATATATGTACAGCCAGTATAACCTGGGCATCTCCTGTATATAATTTATATGTACAGCTGGTATAATCTGGGCATCTCCTGTATATAATTATATATGTACAGCCGGTATAACCTGGGCATCTCCTGTATATAATTATATATGTACAGCCAGTATAACCTGGGCATCTCCTGTATATAATTATATATGTACAGCCGGTATAACCTGGACATCTCCTGTATATAATTATGTATGTACAGCCGGTATAACCTGGGCATCTCCTGTATATAATTATATATGTACAGCCAGTATAACCTGGGCATCTCCTGTATATAATTATATATGTACAGCTGGTATAACCTGGGCATCTCCTGTATATAATTATATATGTACAGCTGGTATAACCTGGGCATCTCCTGTATATAATTATATATGTACAGCCGGTATAACCTGGACATCTCCTGTATATAATTATATATGTACATCTGGTATAATCTGGGCATCTCCTGTATATAATTATATATGTACAGCCAGTATAACCTGGGCATCTCCTGTATATAATTATATATGTACAGCTGGTATAACCTGGGCATCTCCTGTATATAATTATATATGTACAGCCGGTATAACCTGGACATCTCCTGTATATAATTATATATGTACAGCCAGTATAACCTGGGCATCTCCTGTATATAATTATATATGTACAGCTGGTATAATCTGGGCATCTCCTGTATATAATTATATATGTACAGCCAGTATAACCTGGGCATCTCCTGTATATAATTATATATGTACAGCTGGTATAATCTGGGCATCTCCTGTATATAATTATATATGTACAGCCGGTATAACCTGGGCATCTCCTCTATATAATTATATATGTACAGCTGGTATACCCTGGACATCTCCTGTATATAATTATATATGTACAGCTGGTATAACCTGGACATCTCCTGTATATAATTATATATGTACAGCTGGTATAACCTGGGCATCTCCTGTATATAATTATATATGAACAGCTGGTATAACCTGGGCATCTCCTGTATATAATTATATATGTACAGCTGGTATAACCTGGACATCTCCTGTATATAATTATATATGTACAGCTGGTATAACCTGGACATCTCCTGTATATAATTATATATGTACAGCTGGTATAACCTGGACATCTCCTGTATATAATTATATATACAGCTGGTATAACCTGGACATCTCCTGTATATAATTATATATGTACAGCCGGTATAACCTGGACATCTCCTGTATATAATTATATATGTACAGCCGGTATAACCTGGACATCTCCTGTATATAATTATATATGTACAGCTGGTATAACCTGGACATCTCCTGTATATAATTATATATGTACAGCCGGTATAACCTGGACATCTCCTGTATATAATTATATATGTACAGCTGGTATAACCTGGACATCTCCTGTATATAATTATATATGTACAGCCGGTATAACCTGGACATCTCCTGTATATAATTATATATTAAGAAGCAGGTCGGTAAGTAAGGATCTCATGGGTACTAGGTAGAACACTTTTACTTAATTAAACAGCGGAAACATTGTGTTCAGTGTACCTTACTGACAAATGGAAGGACACCAGAGTTCTCATGCAAAAATATAAAAGTTTAATATAATTCATCACATGAAAGAGGGGATCCAGACATTGTTTATACATCAAAGGGACAGGATATCGGGTAGTGTAAGGAGACAATGACACCAGGGGCACAGATAGAACTACAGGCAATGGGTTTAAATAAGGGTTTACACAGTAGAATCACAATACATGTTCCAGGGACAAAGTGCAGATCAGTTATTAAGTCAGTACAGAAAGACAGCTCATGTCTAGAAGAAGGGAGTAAGAACATCAATCATACAGACGATGAGTCCCTCTAGTACCAACCAGGCTCCTCTCTGACACAATGGGCGCGTCTATATGGCATCTGGTATGACTATAACCTCATGGTCCTTCACCTAAATGGGGATAATGTCTTTGATCTTATGCATAGTTGGTACTAGAGGGACTCATAGTCTGTGTCTGTGCTTGGGGTGTCTGTGTGGTGTGTGGTGTGTGTGTGTGTCCCTGTAGGGTGTGTGTCTCTTTGTGGTGTGTGTGTGTTCCTGTGGGGTGTGTGTCTCTGTGTGGTGTGTGGTGTGTGTGTGTGTCCCTGTGGGGTGTGTGTCTCTGTGTGGTGTGTGTGTGTCCCTGTGGGGTGTGTGTCTCTTTGTGGTGTGTGGTGTGTGTGTGTCCCTGTGGGGTGTGTGTCTCTTTGTGGTGTGTGGTGTGTGTGTGTCCCTGTGGGGTGTGTGTCTCTTTGTGGTGTGTGGTGTGTGTGTGTCCCTGTGGGGTGTGTGTCTCTTTGTGGTGTGTGTGTGTCCCTGTGGGGTGTGTGGTCTCTTTGTGGTGTGTGGTGTGTGTGTGTCCCTGTGGGGTGTGTGTGTGTCTCTTTGTGGTGTGTGGGTGTCCCTGTGGTGTGTGGTGTGTGTGTGTCCCTGTGGGGTGAGTGCATGTGTCCGCTATAGGGTGTGTGTGTGTCTGTGTTGCGTGTGCCTCTTTGTGTGACTGTGCAAAATTTTGTGGCTGTAGTTGCGACGGTGTAGATGCCAATCCCAGACATATACACACACAGCTTCATATATTAGATAGCTGGTATCACCGGCGGTCACACTGTTAGCAGACAGTCTATTTAGTTAGTAGAGAATATTAATAGCTCAGATCCCAGGATGTGAGAAGCCGCTACATGTGAGTGCGGAGGATCGGGGGTAACGTCAGGTGTCATTGTGGCACCCCAGGGGTTAATGTGTATAAGGTAGCGAGCCGGGGGGACTCGCTTGCTGCGTAATGACGCCAACACACGTGTATAATTTTTCCAAATGTCTACCCGTTTATTTCTCACCAGCATCAATAACCGGGGTAGTACATTCAACATTTAACACAAACACGTCACATAATACATTACATATAATATTGCATAACACGTATTGCACATAACATCATATAGTAACCGGGGTCCTGTAACCATGACTCCTTCCCCATTGGAGCTCTATCAACCGCTCCCGTGGTGATCACTGTTTCCAGCCTGTCTATGCTTTACACACACATTTATAATAAATATTTAACCTACACATCAGCGGGCCCTGTGGGTCCCAATGGCGGTACCATCTGCCTGGCTTTAGTTACCCAGCACGATGACATAACCTTAACCCGTAGTCAGGATTCCTGCCTGACCGGGACTTTACATACCACATGTGATCTATCCTACTACATTCATGGACCACATGCATCCTTACATCCGCTCACAGCCCATCATACTACATCCATGCACTGTGGCTCCTCCATGACCATAACAGGGACCTGGTCAACCGTAGAATCCGGGCTAACCACGCGTCACCATGGCCTACTCACCACGGTACGGGCCACCAGTCGCCACCAAACCTCCATCTCATGGCAGGTCTCCAGGTCGACGACTGTACCCTGCGTCTGAGTAGCACCCTATCGGATCAGCATTGGTTACCCTTCTAGGAGCCTTCATGACCCCTGTCTCTGGCCATAGGTACATACACACTATTGAAGGACGGGTGCCTCCTGCATGCAGCAAGCAAGCCTCCCTCTCGTCCACCAGGGACAGATCGCCTTCAACTCATCATCCATACTGGCTGGGTCACTCTCCCCACAACATTATCCATGGCTCTTACACATAGGCCATCGTCTCTCATTCAGGGCACTTTTACCTAAGCCCTCACATACATCTACGGGTCCTTTACCGACTGCCTAGTTGGACCCACCGACAGTTACGCCAGCCTTGCATTATTCACACACAGCTCACTCCGTCACACGGGAACTGCTGTCTTACCGGGCACGGATCCGGATCTCGCTACCTGAGGTCACGGGTCCACCAAGCGTCCCCAAGGGCTCCTTTCCCGGACGTGTCTCAACCACACGCCCGGACCAGTCTCCACCTGGGTCAGCCCCGACTTCCCCACTCCAGGAGCTGTAACAACACCGGTCCTAGGCAGCGGTATGGAGCTAGCACACTCCCATCATGTTCTCACACAGAGCCCTGGACTGCTCTGCACTCTGGCTGATGATCCAGCTCACATGCTCTCAGGCTGATCTCTCTGTGGTCTCTGAGTTCTGAGCTCCCTCAATCACTCAGCTGGCAGGTTCTTATAGTGCCTGCCACTCCCACATTGACTCATGCAGCTGGGCTGCTATTACTCAGGACACACCCACTTGACACACCCACCTGGGCTGTCAGCAATCAGCACCCATTACATTCCTCAGGGCCTCATTGGTCTCATGAGCAACTCACAGCCGCTCATTAGTCTCATGAATGGTTCAGCTTTACAGCACACACTATCACATTTAACTCCTTGTGTTCCAGACAGGTTCACACAGCGTCATCCACTATAAAACCGGCCAGTGTGAACAGGATCATACCCTGATCCTGCATGTGATGCGCCCCGGCCATGGGGACCATGCCGGCGGTGCCTCACATGTGCCACAGTAACATCACACGGGTTCCCTCCCCACAACACACTGACCTACACTAGCACCTCTGGGCCAGGAGGGGGAGCTAAACCAGCTCCCTTATATACTCCAGGTCAAGAGAAAGTAGTTAGTTAAGTCTAGAGGAGAGCTCTAGAGAGAGTTCACTTCCTGGGAGAACTGAGAGAGGGAGATTGTGGTGTAAAGGAGCTGTGTCAGGCTTCTCCACAATCTGCTACTCAATTCCAGGCCTAGCAAGGGTCTGAGGAGAGGAGAACTAAAGACAGAGAACCACATCTGGGAGCTTGAGTGCCACCACCACTCGCCCCAGAGGAGCGCACAGAACGGACACCGGATCCGAGACTGTGACTGACACACACAGCACAGTAAATCCAGGAATAGTGGAGGTTCTAGATCAACACTGTACCAGAGCAAAGCAACACGGCGGGGTCAGAAATACACAGAAGACTCAAGTTGCCTAGCCAAGGGGTACCTGAAAGGAGAGAGAGAGTGAGACAGTGCCAGCAGCTCAGCTAGAAGCAGCCGCAGGGCCACACACACACAGCGCAGCACGAGGAAGCTGAGGACCCGGACAGGGTGGGAGCAACCCGGCCACCAGTACAGACTCCGTGGACAATCTGCTACAACATCTGCAGTAAAGCTTTGGAAAACTTCAGAAACGTGAGTGTGTGATCCTTCAACCCGTCTCCACTATCAATCCCTTATTATCACATCCACAATAGACTATAACAACCACTGCCCCGGGGACCTCGCCTCTACCTACGGAGAGCAGTACCATCTAAGCTGCCTAACACCATCCCCGGAGGTTCTGCAGCAGCGGTGGTCCCATTCCTGACCACACACCGTGGGTGGCGTCACGACAAACTATTATCCCCTGTAAATATTCCCCTTTTACTTGCCAGGGCCCGGGACACGGTCCGGACCAGGCCCTCCATGACATCCCCAGCAGCAAACCCAGTCCGTTACCGAGTACCCCGTCCCAGTGGGCTCGACATCATCACCGCACACTCACATCATCAGGTTACAACATCACAACCTTTATATTTTCAGACACAATGCGGCTGATTTACCAAACACTGTGCCTTACACTGTGAATTACACCACAATTTAGTGAATCTTACCAGACCAATCAATCCAGCTCATAGATGGTGAAAACTCAACCTAAATGTCCAGCCCAGGCCCTGGGGGTACTCGGTTCACTCAGGTGCGGTCTCAGGGGGAAGTCACGGGTAGCGGTGCCTGAGGCCGTGGGCCCGGGGGATGCAGATAAAAGGGATGGAGTGGCAAGAAAATAATAAAAATGTCTGTCGTGACGCCACCTGTAGGGTTCCGGTGATGGCACCGGCGCTGCTTGGGCCTCCGGGGTGATGGGCGGCAGCTAGATGGGGCCGCTCCTTACAGGACGAGTGGGGGTCCCCGGGGCTGTAAGTTGTAGTGAGGGTAATAGGGTAGCGCGATCAGTGTGGTGCACATGGAAGGAGGGACACGCACACATAAGTCTTTTGGTACCTTTACTGGTGTTCTGTACGGGTACACTCATCCGGAGGTGAGGGAAACACTTTAGGATTTCCACAGCGGGTAGGGTTGTACACCTCCTGGTTTCAGTTATGCTGTCAGAGTCTGGCAGGCTTGGAACCCGACCAGACCGTTACTTCTTTATCTGTGTGGCTCTCCACACCCGAGTTTGCTGCACTGAGGGCACTCTAAGGCAGGGGTCCCCAACCTTTTTTGCACCGGGGAGCGGCTTCATGCAAGACCGTCCGTCTGGGGCCCGGCGGGGCGGGGCTTTGAACTTATTGGGCGGGGCTATGGAGAAGGGGTGGAGTTTACTGCCCTGTTTCCTCAAAAGATGCGCTACATCTTATTTTCATATACGGTAGTATAATGCAGTGTCACAGCCCTCCACATTATATAATGCAGCCTCACAGCTCTCCATATAGTACAATGCAGCGTCACATCCCTCCATAAAGTATAATGCAACCTCATATCCCTCCATATAATATAATGCAGCGTCGCATCCCTCTATATAGCATAAATTCTCCCCCCACACACACATTGCCCCCGTATAACCCCTGCACACATACATTGCCCCCGTATAACCCCCACACACAGACACACACACACACACATTGCCCCTTGTATAACCCCCACACACACAGACACACACACATTGCCCCATATAACCCACACACACACATTGCCCATTGTATAACCCCCACACACACAGACACACACACATTGCCCTGTATAACCCCCACACACACAGACACACACACATTGCCCTGTATAACCCCCATACTCACAGACACACACACATTGCCCCTTGTATAACCCCCACACACACACACATTGCCCCTTGTATAACCCCCACACACACAGACACACACACATTGCCCTGTATAACCCCCACACACACAGACACAGACACACACACATTGCCCTGTATAACCCCCACACACACAGACACACACACATTGCCCTGTATAACCCCCATACTCACAGACACACACACATTGCCCCTTGTATAACCCCCACACACACACACATTGCCCCTTGTATAACCCCCCCACACACACATTGCCCCTTGTATAACCCCCACACACACAGACCCACACACATTGCCCCTTGTATAACCCCCCCCCACACACACACACATTGCCCTGTATAACCCCCATACTCACAGACACACACACATTGCCCCTTGTATAACCCCCACACACACACACATTGCCCCTTGTATAACCCCCACACACACAGACACACACACATTGCCACTTGTATAACCCCCACACACACAGACACAGACACACATTGCCCCTTGTGTAACCCTCACACACACTGACCCCTGAATGCCCCACACACAGACATGCTTCCCCCAGTACAATCCACCCCCCACACACACACATTGCCCCTTGTATATACCCCTCACACACACTGACCCCTGAATGCCCTACACACAGACATGCTTCCCCCAGTACAATCCACCCTCCACACACAGGCATTGCCCCTAAAACAGACACACACAGATGCTCACGGCTCCTGCCGGATTTGCTCTTACAGCAGCAGCTGAGGCAGAGACGTGGCTGAAGTGTTTTTCATATCTCGCGCTATTTCCAAGCTCATCACGTGAAACCACAGCACTGCTGAGCTTGGAAATAGCGCGAGATATGAAAAAAACTTCAGCCACGTCTCTGCCTCAGCTGCTGCTGTATGAGAAGCCGTCGGCCAATAACAATGCGGCAGGGCATGGCTGCTGCACTGATTGGCCGACAGCTCCCCTCATACATATGCGCGCAGCTGAGACAGAGCGGCATACTGTAGTTCAGGAGGTGAGGGTTGCGGTGGGCGGGGACACACAGGGGGAGGGGAAGCCGGCAGCTCGCCGCGGACCGGCACAAAGACCCCGACGGCCCGGTCTGCGGACCGGTGGTTGGAGACCCCTGCTCTAAGGGATCCCTGTCATGGCCATGACTCCGGGCCCTCATTTGGTGGTGCTTCGGGTGTCCTTCGGGTGTCCACCTCCTTGTGGTGCTGGATTCTCTGCAGGGACTATTCTCTGTGTCACTGTAGCTCGGACCCAGTGACCGGAACTCAGATGGGGTGAATCGGTACGACTCCTCTGCCCCCTTCTTGTAGAACACTTCTCTCCTCTGCCTGCGACCCTACTCTGAGGGTCTACCACTGTCTCAGGTGTCTCTGGTATGGGCCTAGCACGGCTCCAGTACCAGCTCAGCTCACTCAGCTCTTCACAGTTCTAAAGTGACTGCACACTCTGGTGTTTCTCCCTCCAGAACCCGTATTTATGGGGAGAACTGGCTTAAGGCAACCAGTGGAGCTCCCCTACAGGCCTGGGGTGAAAGGTGTTGTTTGTTAGTGGAGTTACTCGCTGTGAGAAATCCCTCAGTGTTCCAAGGCAGTCTGTGGTGACCTGGCACAGGGTGCCACATTTCCCCCTAGTTAACCTCAGTTCTCCCGGACTGAGCAAATGTTTTTGTTACAACTCACACACTTATACATTTAATAACGGATATTCACAGAGTCTTAAATTCAAAATTTACAAAAATCACTGAAAAAGAAGGGAAATATGAAAAAGCAGTCCTTACGGCACTAGTCCATCTGCCGCAGGCTGGGGAAAAGGAGGAAAAAGCAGTTTTAGTCACATTAGTCCTGTGACCGTAGTCCGGGTTCAAACAAACGGGAAAAAGGTAAAGTCCAGCAGTAAAGTCTCTGATGGCTTTGAGCACATTTACAGGTTAACACACTTTGTACTTTACACAAATTCCCTATGGGTGTCTCTGCTTAGGAGGCCGGGTCTTACCTTCTTTCTCTACCCCTGGCACTTTCTATTCCCAACTTAATATACTTGGGGCTGTGCCCAGTTCCTCCACCCTTCTATTCACTACTATTCACACTTGCGGACTAAAGTCACTTATTTACATTTCTCATTTTGACACTCTACAGTTTATTCTCTGAATCTAAGTGGTAATTGACCAAAGGAACTACAGGTTGATCTGCGCAGTATTGGTGTGTCACTAATGTCTACTTCTGGTGTTGTGCGTGCACTTTCTCTTCCTCTATTTGATCTACGTGATTCTGGAATACCATAGTATGCATGAAGTCTTTCTAATGGACTGACGGGTTCACCGATTGCAGGAATCTCTGGTTCCGGTACAACAGGCTGCATTTCTTGCATTTGAACAGGTTCTTCTGGTCTTCTTGGTTCTGGTATTGGTTCTGGTTCTTCTATAGATTGAATTGGGACTTGATTTTCCACAGGTTGATATAATAAATAGATAATGAAATGACTGGTATTATAACTGCTCCATTGTATTGAGGCCAGTCTGCTGGTAGATCTCCAATCTCCGTGTGGATTACTTTTTCTTTTGGCTCTTCAACTCCTGAAGAGGGATAAGTTATTTGTTGTGGTTTCAATTGGTCAGGGCATCTCTTTAGATGATCTCTTGATACTGTTGCGGTTGTTCGTTCTTCATCTCTGCTAATTACGCAAGTCTTTGAATTATCAAAATTGGATTGCTTAATAGGGTTCTGATTCCCAATGATCATCTAGTTTGTTGTTTCTTCTTTTTTTTTTGAGGACTAGTTCACCTGGTATTAAGGGTTCTGCTGAGGCGTGTTTGTTGAAGTCATGCTCTTGCTTACTTCTACTTTGGTCTAAGTTCTTCTCAACACTTTCCTGAATTCTTTTGTACTGTTCTTGGCGGTGATAGTTCCAATCTTCATCTGAAGTATCTTGTGTTGGTTCTACTGTTCCCATTTCTAAGTCAATTGGGAGTTTTCCTGGTCTTGCTCGCATTAAGTAGGCTGGTGCGTAGCTGGTGGAACTGACAGGGATATGATTGTAGATATCCACTAAGTCAGGCAGCTTTTCTGGCCACTGATTTCTCTCGTCAAGTGCTAAAGTCTTCAACATATCAATGACGATGTTGTTCATGTTCTCGCACAGGCCATGTGTTTGTGGATGATACGGTGTGGTCCTTATTTTCTTACACCCATACAATCCTAAGAACGCGTGGAACAGTTCTGACTCAAATGCTGGACCCTGATCAGTCAATACTTGGTCTGGATACCCGTGCGGTCGACAAAAGTAACTCTGGAAGGTCTTGGCTGCGACTTCTGCAGTTAAATCTTTAACTGGTACGACTACTAGGAACCTTGAGTAGTGATCAACCATTGTAGGTGTGTAGGTGTAACCTGTCCTGCTCGGTGTTAACTTCACATGATCTAGAGCCACGATTTCAAGAGGTCTCTTGGTAATGATTGGCTGTAGCTGAGCTTTCTGACTTTGCTGGTCTTTCCTTCTAAGGTGACACGGTCCACAGTTCTTACACCATCTTTCAATAGAACCTCTCATGCCGACCCAGTAGAAACGGTCTTTTAACAGCATCTCCAGTTTCTTCCAACCAAAGTGTCCTGCATCATTGTGATAAGCTTCTAGTATCATCTTGATATCTCTCTTTGGAACAACTATCTGCCAGATAAGTTCATGTGTTCTGGGGTTAAGGTAACGTCTGCATAGCTTCCCTTGGTAGACGAACAATTTTCCTTTTTCCTTCCATAGGCGTTTGGCATCTTGCGAAGCATCTGAACTCAGACTGGATTCCTCTTTGGTTATCAGCTCTTTGATTAAACTAACATCTGGATCACCGTCTTGGGTCTCTTTCCAGTTATGGTGGGATAACGGGTTCACTGTTCTCTCTTTACATCTTTGACTTGCCTGATGACATGAGGCTGTACTTGGAAAGCTGGCAGTTCTACTTCTTCCAGTTCATCTACGTCTTCTCCTTCATCTGGTAGATTAGGCATTCTAGACAGGGCATCAGCGTTGCCATCCTTATGACCTGCCCGGTACTTGACAGTGAAGTCGTAGTTTGACGATCTTGCCATCCAACGTTGCTCCAGGGCTCCCAACTTTGCAGTCTCTAAATGGGTTAGAGGATTGTTGTCGGTGAAAGCCGTGAACTTGGAGGATGCCAGGTAATGCTTGAAACGTTCTGTGATTGCCCAGACTAAGGCTAGGAACTCCAACTTAAAAGAGTTGTAATTCTCCGGGTTCCTCTCTGTTGGACATAGGCTATCACTTTCTCTTTGCCTTGCTGTTTCTGTGCCAAGACAGCTCCTAAGCCTTCGTTACTTGCATCAGTGTATAACAGGAACGGCAGGTTGTAATCAGGGTAGATCAGGATCTCTTCTCCCTTTAAGGCATCTTTCAGCTTCTGGAAAGACTGTTCTTGTTCTGGTCCCCACCGGAACGGAGGGCCTCTGATCTTGCCTTTCTTGGATTGACCCACCAGGAGATCTTGCATGGGTGCTGCCATCTTCGTGTAGCCCTTGATAAACCTCCTGTAGTTCCCGACCAGTCCCAAGAATTGACGTACCTCTTTGAAGGTGGTTGGCGCTGGCCAGTTCTTGATGACTGTAACCTTGTCCGGGTTGGGTGCTACGCCTTCTGCACTGACCACATGTCCCAGGTACTGGACTTTGGGTTTTAACAAGTGACACTTTGACGGTTTCAACTTCATGCCATACTTGGACAGTAATTCAAACACTTCACTCAGATGTTGCAGGTGATCTTCATAGGTCTTGGAGTACACTATGACATCATCCAGGTATAGCAGCACAGTCTCGAAGTTTCTGTGTCCCAGGCAACACTCCATCAGCCTCTGGAATGTCCCTGGTGCGTTGCATAACCCGAATGGCATACTGTTGAACTCGCATAACCCCATTGGTGTCGTGAAGGCTGTCTTCTCACGATCTTCTTCTGCAACGGAGACCTGCCAGTACCCACTAGTAAGATCTAAGGTTGAGAAGTAATTGGCAGACTTTAGTGCAGCTAGTGACTCTTCTATGCGGGGTAACGGGTATGCATCTTTGTATCTTTGTGTGTTACTCTGTTGATTTGCCTAATCTACGCACATCCTCATACTACCGTCTTTCTTTTTAACCAGGACCAGTGGCGCTGCCCAGGGGCTACAACTATCTCTAATGACCCCTGCATTCTACATGTCCTGTAGCATCTCCTTTGCTTTCTGGTAGTGTGCTGGTGGTATAGGCCTGTATCTTTCTTTTATGGGTGCATGGTTACCTGTGGGTATATGGTGTTGTACCCCTTTAATCCTCCCAAAATCAAGAGGATGTTTGCTAAACACCTGTTCATACTCTCGTACTACCCGATAGACTCCATTTTTCTGGTGAGAAGATGTGTTGTCAGTTCCTATACTGAGCTCCTGACACCATTTTTCTAGCTGGCTCTAGGAATCTGTGTGTTCGTCTGACACTGTCTGAGCTAGCAGATTCTTGGACGAAGTGCCTCAGTGTCCGCGCTGCTGCTCCGAGACCAAAGAAACACAGACACGGGAATGTGTGGACCAGCTGAAGCCTTTATTTTCCGACGCGTTTCGGAGCTCCTTCCTCAGGGAACAACAGGGATATTGTTGTTGTTCCCTGAGGAAGGAGCTCGGTAGGAGGCTCCGAAACGCGTCGGAAAATAAAGGCTTGAGCTGGTCCACACATTCCCGTGTCTGTGTTTCTTTGGTCTCGGAGCAGCAGCGCGGACACTGAGGCACTTCGTCCAAGAATCTGCATTACTACCACGGTTACCGTTGGGAGTGCGGTCCCTGCAGCAGCTGCCTGTACGCTTTTCTACCAGTTGTGGGTTTCACAACTGACAAAGGTGAGCAATTCCACATCGCTAAGTGTAAGTGTGTAATTGAAATAAGACCCTATGTGCGCATTCTTTTTTCGCAGATTTATCCTGTCTGAGCTAGTGACCCAGCTTCATGTATGGAGTTGTTATCTACGTGGTTCAGTTTTGCGACAGTGGAATACCTTGGCAGCTTTACTTCATCATCACCATAGTTTAGGACACGTACAGGGACCCTTCCTTTTCGTACATCAACCACCCCCCTGGCTGTCAGGAGCGTAGGACTACTGTCAGACATCACGGGCTCCACTACCGCCTGGTAGTCCTGCCCTCTGAGGCCTACTGCTGCCCAACACCAGATCATCGTTTCACTTCTTGGTGGCACTACAATAGGAATTGGGTCTGTTACCCGTACACTGCCAATTTCACCATTAGACATTGTTAATTGTTGTTGATACACCAGAGCTCGGATCTCCCTCTGAAGAGCTCTTCTCTCGCTTGGCTTAGCGGTATCTGCACTCTGTTGGAGCAAAAACAACACTTCATCTAGGCAGTTACCCATTACATTGGTACCCAGTATCACATGTGGATCTCTTTCATGTGGTTTGTCCTGAACCACTATAAGTCCCTGGTTCCTTGACTGTACCCTCCCCACTTTTATTGTTGTCTCCCACTGTCCCTCTATCACTACGGGCAATCCATTAGTGGCAACAATGTTCAAGTCAGGGTTTGGGGTTTCCAGTTTGATGTTGGACCAGAAACGTTTGTAAAGGATACTCGGGATGTTTGTCACCTGGGATCCCGTATCTACCAATGCAGTGGTAGCGGTGCCGTCGATGATGATGGACAGGTACGGACGATCCTGGACTGTCTACTCTTGGGGTTGGCCCTACGGTCCCGGGGCTGCTCGTTTAAAGGGCAAAACCGCACCCTGATGAAGGAGGACCGATATGCGCATGTTGGCGCACGGACTTGGGTTCTAGGACGTACTACTAGATCCTCCCCTGTTACTTTCAAGGTAAACCTAACTGTGACAAACCCTGTATTGATTTACTTATGGAGAGTAGATGGTTATAACATTATACATTGTTACACTATTATATGATAGGATATAGGTATTTCCATGGTTGGGAGTCTCCTGCCTGATGTACCTACTGGTGTTTTATACACCTATTATTGTTGCACCCATATTAACTCTATAATGACTGTCCCTCTGATTTCCCTATGGGGAGGGTGCTCATAGCACTAGATGTTGCAGTGCTATGAAACAGTAGGGCATACAATTACCATCTTGGCATAGAAACCTCTGCTACCATACTTGTGTACCCATGTGTGTTATTTTGTTTCATGACCACATATGTATCGTCCCCTTATTATGCCCATAGGTGTGAGTAATCTATAACACTATATATATATATATAAGGTCATTAGAGTGTAAAGGGTTGATTAATATCACCTTGTTTGATGTAACATTAATTTTGGAGGATCCAGTAACTTATTGGAATGTGCATGTCACTTTACCATATATGCCCTGAGTATGGGTATGATCGCAACCATATTTAAAGGGGACATAGTTGTAAATAGTATGATATGGTATAAACACTGATACATTGTATTCTTGGATGTATATAATGTCATGTGACCTCTGCCACATTATTGTATAATAGTCCGAATACCCTGTTACCGTGGTTGTACAGCACTATTGCACTTTATTCTGCACTTTAATAAAAATGAATTTATTATCATTCATGTGTTGTGTCGCAGAGTTTTGTTGTTGATTTATATGTCCAGCACGGTACATATCTTCCTCTGGAACGCATCTAGGGTGCCTGGCTTGCCGTCGTACTTGGGTAATCAGGCTGCATTTGGGACGTACGGCAGAGATATGGGCATTATCGGGGCCACCGGTGCAGGCGTCGGTGGCGGCATGGTGCCGCCGGGTGGATTGGCGACTACGAGCTGTCCGTTCGGGGCTCCTGCCGGAGCGACAGGCGGGTTCACAAGCGGGGCTACTGCGTTGTTGGGGTCCGGGGCACTCATTCTCGCTCCCCCCTAGTTAATCGCTGCCAGTCTCTTTCAAATCAACGGAAGTAGTCGGCTCGGCGGGCGGGGAGTGGAGCACCACGGGAGTTTCCAGATCCGACTGCTGCGTCCGGCGGATCTCGTCAGAGCGTAGGGCGGGGCCTATCTTCGCGCCCTTGCACTGTAACGCCCTCTTCCTTTCCCGCTCTGCGGCGCAGCAATGGCGATTCAAATTTACAGTTCACAATCACAGTCAATAAATGGCGCACTGGGCACGGAATCCTGTTCGTGACGCCAGAATCTGTCCAGCCCAGGCCCTGGGGGTACTCGGTAACTCAGGCGCAGTCTCTGGGGGAAGTCACGGGTAGCGGTGCCTGAGGCCGTGGGCCCGGGGGATGCAGATAAAAGGGATGGGGTGGCAAGAAAACAATAAAATGTCTGTCGTGACGCCACCTGTAGGGTTCCGGTGATGGCTTGGGCCTCCGGGGTGATGGGCGGCAGCTAGATGGGGCCGCTCTTTACAGGACGAGTGGGGGTCCCTGGGGCTGTAAGTTGTAGTGAGGGTAATAGGGTAGCGCAGTCAGTGTGGTGCAGATGGAAGGAGGGACACGCACACATAAAAGTCTTTTGGTACCTTTACTGGTGTTCTGTACGGGTACACTCATCCGGAGGTGAGGGAAACACTTTAGGATTTCCACAGCGAGCAGGGTTGTAGGCCTCCTTGTTTCAGTTATGCTGTCAGAGTCTGGTAGGCTTGGAACCCGACCAGACCATTACGTCTTTATCTGTGTGACTCTCCACACCCGGGTTTGCTGCACTGAGGGCACTCTAAAGGATCCCTGTCATGGCCATGACTCCGGGCTCTCATTTGGTGGTGCTTCGGGTGTCCTGGAAGCTAAACCTCCTTGTGGTGATGGTTTCTCTGCAGGGCCTATTCTGTGTCCCTGTAGCTCGGACCCAGTAACCGGAGCTCTGGTGGGGTGAGTCGGGATGACTCCTCTGCCCCCTTCTTGTAAAACGTTTCTCTCCTCTGCCTGCGACCCCTACTATGCGGGTCTACCACTGTCTCAGGTGGATGCTGGCTTGGGCCTAGCGTGGCTCCAGTACCAGCTCAGCTCACTCAGCTCTTCACAGTTCTGTAGAACCCGTATTTATAGGGGGAACTGGCTTAAGGCAACCAGTGGAGCTCCCCCTACAGCAGACCTCCCAACCGTCCCGGATCTGCCGGGACTTTCCCGAATTTGATGGTCAGTCCCTCTATCCCGCCCGGGACATTAAATGTCCCGCGGAGCACTGAGAAGAAGCCGACACATTGTGCCCCGGGAGTAACATGTCCCTGTCGGCTTTATTCCTCGCCTCCCCAGCTTCCAGACTGCGGGGGGCCATGAATATTCATGAGCCGGCAGATTCCTGTGACGTCAGCTGCGGGGCGGTGCTGTGAAGTCAGTCACGGTGCAGCTCAGGAAGAAGACACAGAGCACATGGGTGAGAAAACAGAGAGGGGGGGAGGCCACAAGGGTATGAAATTATAGAGCTTGTGTGTGTGTGTTTGTGTGTGTGTTTTTGTATGTGTATGTATGTGTGTTTTTGTATGTGTTTGTGTGTGTGTGTCTGTGTGTATGTGTGTTTTTGTATGTGTGTGTGTGTGTATGTGTGTTTTTATGTGTTTGTATGTGTGTGTATGTGTGTTTTTGTATGTGTATGTGTGTTTTTATGTGTTTGTGTGTATATGTGTGTGTTTGTGTGTGTGTGTATGTGTGTTTTTGTGTGTGTTTGTGTATGTGTGTTTTTGTGTGTGTTTGTGTATGTGTGTTTGTGTGTATGTGTATGTCTGTGTTTGTATGTGTGTTTGTATGTTGTGTATGTGTTTGTGTATGTGTGTTTGTGTGTGTTTGGGGGGGTGTATAGACTTCTTTACATCTCCGTTTCTCCATCCTGTACTTGCCCAGGGAGGGTGTGTGTGTGACTGCTTGTGAGAGGAGGGCTGGGGCTATTGGGCCGATTTCACATTTGCGTACAGAACGCAGTGTAACCAAACGCATGCACACTGCATTCCTATGTTTAATATGGGAACGCATAGTACCTGCCTATGGCTGCGTTTGGTTACATTTGCGTTCAGATGCATTTTTTTATAGCACCCTCTGAACACAACATGTTGCAATTTCTGTGCGTTCGCGGGGGCTTATTTTATCAGCAAGTGACCGCAAGTGCACAAAGAATGCATGGAGCTCAATGGATCCGCAGTGTCCTCCGCATGACAGCGCAGGCAGATGCTGCAGATTTATTGAAATCTCCATAGAAATCAGAGGCGGCCACCGGGAGATCAGTAGCGGACACTGCTGATCTCCAGGCCACCGCCGAGACAGCTGATTGGCTGGCTGGGCAGCATACTATGTGAAGGCATGTGGAGAATCCCCGCTGCGTTCACATCAGTATGACTACGTTTGCACCTGCATGTCAGACTCATGTAGACACAAACGCTAGTGTGAAGCCAGCCTTAGGCCCCTTTCACATCAGCGTTTTTCGCTGATTGCGGCAGATTTACCTCATCTGCCGCCTAACGGCCACACTTGCGGTGCACTTGTGGCAAGCCCCATGCATTGTCTAAGGGGCTTGCGGCAGGTCTCACAAGTGCGGTATAGCCGTGGTTCTGGCACTTGCGGCAGATGCGGTTTTCATCCGGATCCACGGGATCTGGACAAAAACGCTGATGTGAAAGGGGCCTTACATTGACTGTGCCAAAACCTGCTGGCTGTGCTGTAAGTGACACGTCCACCATATAGCCGAAAGAAGAAAGTGATAGTAGCAGAGGATGAGAAAACTGCCTGCTCAGGGGAAGAAGCTCTATTCCTCAGCACCCAGCTTTCCCATGCTCTCCTATCCTCTTTTCCATCAGCACCCAGCTTTCCCATGTTCTGATTTCCATCAGCACCCAACTTTCCCATGTTCTGCTATCATGGGAGAGCTGGGTGCTGAGGGAAATCAGAACATGGGAATGCTGGGTGCTGAGGAAAAGAGGATTAGAAGAGCATGGCAAAGTTGGGTGCTGAGGGAAAGAAGGATAGAAGAGCATGAGAAGGCTGGGACTGAGGAAAGAGGATAGAAGGGTATGGAAAAGCTGAGACTGAGGAGAGAGGATAGAAGAGCATGGAAAAGCTGGATGCTGAGGGAAAGAGGATAGAGGAGCATGGGAAAGCTGAGTGCTGAAGTTAGAGGAGCATGGAAAAGCTGGGTGCTGAGGTTAGAGGAGCATGGAAAAGCTGGGTGCTGAGGGAAAGAGGATAGAGGAGCATGGGAAAGCTGGGTGCTGAGGGAAAGAGGATAGAGGAGCATGGAAAAGCTGGATGCTGAGGGATAGAAGAGCATGGGAAAGCTGAGTGCTAAGGGATAGAGGATAGAAGAACCTGGGAAAGCTGAGTACTGAGGGATAGAGGATAGAACAGCCTGAGAAAGCTGAGTGCTGAGGGATAGAGGATAGAAGAGCCTGGGAAAGCTGAGTGCGGAGGGATAGAAGAGTATGGGAAAGCTGAGTGCTGAGGGATAGAAGAGTATGGGAAAGCTGAGTGCTGAGGGATAGAGGATAGAAGAGCATGGGAAAGCTGAGTGCTGAGGGATAGAAGAGCATGGGAAAGCTGAGTGCTGAGGGATAGAAGAGCATGGGAAAGCTGAGTGCTGAGGGATAGAAGAGCATGGGAAAGCTGAGTGCTGAGGGATAGAAGAGCATGGGAAAGCTGAGTGCTGAGGGATAGAAGAGCATGGGAAAGCTGAGTGCTGAGGGATAGAAGAGCATGGGAAAGCTGAGTGCTGAGGGATAGAAGAGCATGGGATAGCTGAGTGCTGAGGGATAGAAGAGCATGGGAAAGCTGAGTGCTGAGGGATAGAAGAGCATGGGAAAGCTGAGTGCTGAGGGATAGAAGAGCATGGGATAGCTGAGTGCTGAGGGATAGAGGATAGAAGAGCATGGGAAGGCTGAGTGCTTGGGAAAAGATGTATAGCAGAGCAGGGGGTGGAAAAGGTGGGGTGCTGAGGGAAACAAGCTCTTTCCCATCCCCTGCTGTGCTATACACCATTTCCTCTGCACCCAGCTTTCCCTTTACATCAGAACAAGTGTCAGAGTCATTATCCTGTACCCCCAGCGTCAGCGTCATTCTCCTGTACCCTCAGCGTCATTGTCCTGTGCCCCCAGCGTCATTGTCCTGTGCCGTCAGCGTCATTGTCCTGTGCCCCCAGCGTCAGCGTCATTGTCCTGTACCCCCAGTGTCATTATCCTGTACCCCCAGTGTCATTATCCTGTACCCCAGTGTCATTATCCTGTACCCCCAGTGTCATTATCCTGTACCCCCAGCGTCAGCGTCATTGTCCTGTACCCCAGTGTCATTATCCTGTACCCCAGTGTCATTATCCTGTACCCCCAGTGTCATTATCCTGTACCCCAGTGTCATTATCCTGTACCCCCAGTGTCATTGTCCTGTACCCCAGCGTCAGCGTCATTGTCCTGTACCCCAGTGTCATTATCCTGTACCCCAGTGTCATTATCCTGTACCCCCAGTGTCATTATCCTGTACCCCCAGTGTCAGTGTCATTATCCTGTACCCCAGTGTCATTATCCTGTACCCCCAGTGTCATTATCCTGTACTCCCAGTGTCATTATCCTGTACCCCAGTGTCATTATCCTGTACCCCAGTGTCATTATCCTGTACTCCCAGTGTCATTATCCTGTACCCCCAGTGTCATTATCCTGTACCCCAGTGTCATTATCATGTACCCCAGTGTCATTATCCTGTACCCCCAGTGTCATTATCCTGTACCCCCAGTGTCATTATCCTGTACCCCAGTGTCATTATCCTGTACCCCAGTGTCAGTGTCATTATCCTGTACCCCCAGTGTCATTATCCTGTACCCCAGTGTCATTATCCTGTACCCCAGTGTCAGTGTCATTATCCTGTACCCCAGTGTCAGTGTCATTATCCTGTACTCCCAGTGTCATTATCCTGTACCCCCAGTGTCATTATCCTGTACCCCCAGTGTAATTATCCTGTACCCCAGTGTCATTATCCTGTACCCCCAGTGTCATTATCCTGTACCCCCAGTGTCATTATCCTGTACCCCCAGTGTCATTATCCTGTACCCCCAGTGTCATTATCCTGTACCCCCAGTGTCATTATCCTGTACCCCCAGTGTCATTATCCTGTACCCCCAGTGTCATTATCCTGTACCCCCAGTGTCATTATCCTGCACCCCAGTGTCAGTGTCATTATCCTGTACCCCAGTGTCATTATCCTGTACCCCCAGTGTCATTATCCTGTACCCCAGTGTCATTATCCTGTACCCCAGTGTCATTATCCTGTACCCCCAGTGTCATTACCCTGTACCCCCAGTGTCATTATCCTGTACCCCCAGTGTCATTATCCTGTACCCCCAGTGTCATTATCCTGTACCCCAGTGTCATTATCCTGTATCCCCAGTGTCATTATCCTGTACCCCCAGTGTCATTATCCTGTACCCCAGTGTCATTATCCTGTACCCCCAGTGTCATTATCCTGTACCCCAGTGTCATTATCCTGTACCCCAGTGTCATTATCCTGTACCCCAGTGTCATTATCCTGTACCCCCAGTGTCATTATCCTGTACCCCAGTGTCAGTGTCATTATCCTGTACCCCAGTGTCATTATCCTGTACCCCCAGTGTCATTATCCTGTACCCCAGTGTCATTATCCTGTACCCCAGTGTCATTATCCTGTACCCCAGTGTCATTATCCTGTACCCCAGTGTCATTATCCTGTACCCCCAGTGTCATTATCCTGTACCCCTGTGTATCCTGTGTAAATGGGTGTGGCTTGGGTGGGGTCAGGGGCGGGGATAAAATCTTTTGTCCCTCTTTCTGCTCCTCTAAAGTTGGGAGGTATGCTACAGATCTGGGGTGAAAGGTGTTGTGTGGAAGTGGGTTACTCGCTGTGAGAAATCCCTCAGTGTCCCAAGGGATTCTGTGGTGACCTGGCACAGGGTGCCACATAAACAGTCTAAAGATGTGAACATTTCTCACAGTGCACGACCCACATACAAAGCTGAGACGTCCCTCGTCATGGAGTGGAGCCTGTGATCTCCATGATGAGGAGAATGGAGCGTAGTGATTCTGTGCTGAACGTGAAATCGGACATCACGGACCAAAACCAAGACATCAACTAGAATCTACAGAAATCCTCAGACGGAGACAAGCATTGTGTCCCAAACCAAAATGGGATTTATCACTGAAGAGGATGGACCTCCATTCCGGCCTCCATCGCCATCTTGTTTTGCCTCATGGTGACCTTTAAGAGCGGTGGAGTGAGGTCAATGTAGAGGCCTTCACAAGGGAACGTCACACTGGCTCTACTCCTGAGATTATGGTGTGATTGAGAGGGAGGGCATAGTGTTAGGTAGTCGGACCCCTCTAGTCTTCATTCCAGGTGCACTGACATCTCGGCGTTACATTGATTTGGTGATGGAACCAGTGGTGTCACTATTTCGCAAAAGTGTCTGGAGAAATATTTTCCAAAACAACACCAGGCTGCATGTTTCTCAAACTACTGTGAGTAGCCTGCATGTCCCAAACCTGCTCATATGTCTGCAGTGTCTCCGGACTTGTCTCCTATGACTGCAGCATCTCCGGACTTGTCTCCCATAGCTGCTATATCTCTGGGCGTGTCTCCCATGGCTGCTATATCTCCGGACTAGTCTCCCATGGCTGCAGCGTCTCCAGACTTGACTTCCATGGATGGAGCATCTCTGGACCAGTCTCCCATGGCTGCTATATCTCCGGACTTGTCTCCCATGGCTGCAGAGTCTCCAGACTTCTCCCCCATGGTTTCTGCATCTCCGGACATGTCTCCCATGGCTGCAGCATCTCCGGACTTGTCTCCCATGGCTGCAGCATCTCCAGACTTGTCTTTCTTGGCTGCAGCATCTCCAGACTTGTCTCCCATGGATGCAGCTTCTCGGGACTTGTCTCCCATGGATGCAGCATCTCCGAATGCCAACCTCTTCCTGGGGTTCTGGGAATGGTGGCTTTCTGGCGACGAGGGCGTTGCCGGCCTCAGCCATGTGCAGTGCTGGTTCCGTTATATTGATGATTTGTTATTTTTGTGGCAGGGCACGTCGGAAGAGCTTGACTCGTTCATGCGCAGATTGGGCGTAAACCCTTTTAATATCAGACTGACTTATAAGCTTAGTACTGAGAACATTGAATTTTTGGATATAATGATCGAGGTGGGTAATGACGGTCGTATTATGACAGATGTCTACCGTAAACCCATCTCGGTCAACGCCCTTTTACATGCTACATCTGTCCATGACAGATCAATGATTGGCGCTATCCCTACCGGTCAGGTTTTTGGGATAAGACGTATATGCTCATCGGATGAGAAATTTGAGGAGCAGGTGGCAGATTTAGCGTCAAGGTTCAGAGAGAGGAGGCTACAGTAATCGGAGTATAAAGAAGGGCTATCTCCGAGCCAAGCATACTCCGTGTAGTGATTTGCTTCGCACCAAAGGTACCAGGGGAAAGGTGGACGATCCAACTACGGTTAGATTTATCATGAGTCGGAGAACATCAGATCCGTGTTCAAGTGTCACTGGCCGATCCTCCAAACCGATCCTCACCTGCGAGAGTCGTTATAGGATTATCCGATGATAACGGCGCGCCGATCACGTAATCTGCAACTATGTTCCCCATATACCAGCTTTGTTCGGGTCTATGAGACCTTTGAGGGGCTGTTATCCTTATGGACACTGCTTGGCCGTAGTGCAGTATATCATGCCACCTGCGGGTGTCCGCTTATTGATGTAGGACTTACATCAAGAGAATTGTGCAAACGTGGGGGAGAGCATGTGAGGGGCATTGCCGCAGCCCAAAAGGCGGAGGACATTCCGAGTTTAGAAACATTGCCCCGTCACTTTAAGACCCACCATCATTGCGACCCCCTCCTCCCTGAAGGTCAGGGGGATAGAGATCGTCCATGGTGGGATTCGCAGGGGGAAATACTCTGAAGGGTCCTTGCCCAACATGAGACCAAGTGGATTGTGGCCTTGGGGGCAATGTCTCCCGAGGGCTTGAATGAATCTCTTAGTTTTGCCCCTTTTTTGTGACCGTGCCCACCAGTCTTCTTGTCAAAATAATAACACTATATATTAACTGATTTAATTTTTGTTACAGCATAGAGTACCCCAGCCCTAGCACCCTCCCTCTCCTTGGATCGGACTGGTTTGCTGTAATTTGTGGCTTTTTCATTATGGTGGACCGGACAAAAGCACTGGAAACAACGCCTTTGGAAGCTTTAAGGGACATCTACTATATAATTGCCGTAGGCATTTTCGTGTCGGCCCCCGAAAACGTGCCGTGGCTTTGTCACTATTGTGACGTCATCACGGCGAAGCATTGGCCGCGTAGCGGCCATTGCGAGCCGCTGACGTCACCACGTACGAGCGATGGCCGCGAAGCGGCCATTGCGAGTCGGTGGCCGAATATGCCCGCACACCTCCTCCTCCATATGCCCGACACACCCCCTCCATATGCCCGCACACCCCTCCTCCATATGCCCGCCCCCCCTCCTCCATATGCCCACCCCTCCCATGCCCGACACCCCTCCTCCATATGCCGCACACTCCCTCCATATCCGCACCCCCTCCATATGCCCGCACACCCCTCCTCTATTGCCCGCACACCCCCTCCTCCATATGCCCGCACACCCCTCCTCCATATGCCCGCACACCTCCTCCTCCATATGCCCGCACACCCCTCCTCCATATGCCCGCACACCTCCTCCTCCATATGCCCGCACACCTCCTCCTCCATATGCCCGCACACTCCCTCCTCCATATGCCCGCACACCCCTCCTCCATATGCCCGCACACCCCCTCCTCCATATGCCCGCACACCTCCTCCTCCATATGCCCGCACACCCCCTCCTCCATAAGCCCGCACACCTCCTCCTCCATATGCCCGCACACCCCTCCTCCATATGCCCGCACACCCCTCCTCCATATGCCCGCACACCCCCTCCTCCATATGCCCGCACACCCCCTCCTCCATATGCCCGCACACCCCCTCCTCCATATGCCCGCACACCCCCTCCTCCATATGCCCGCACACCCCCTCCTCCATATGCCCGCACACCCCCTCCTCCATATGCCCGCACACCCCTCCTCCATATGCCCGCACACCCCCTCCTCCATATGCCCGCACACCCCCTCCTCCATATGCCCGCACACCCCCTCCTCCATATGCTCGCACACCCCCTCCTCCATATGCCCGCACACCCCCTCCTCCATATGCCCGCACACCCCCTCCTCCATATGCCCGCACACCCCTCCTCCATATGCCCGCACACCCCTCCTCCATATGCCGCACACCCCCTCCTCCATATGCCCGCACACCCCCTCCTCCATATGCCCGCACACCCCCTCCTCCAAATGCCCGCACACCCCCTCCTCCATATGCCCGCACACCTCCTCCTCCATATGTCCGCACACCCCCTCCTCCATATGCCCGCACACTTCCTCCTCCATATGCCCGCACACCCCCTCCTCCATATGCCCGCACACCCCCTCCTCCATATGCCAGCACACCTCCTCCTCCATATGCCCGCACACCTCCTCCTCCATATGCCCGCACACCCCCTCCTCTATATGCCCGCACACCCCCTCCTCCATATGCCCGCACACCCCCTCCTCCATATGCCCGCACACCCCCTCCTCTATATGCCCGCACACCCCTTCCTCCATATGCCCCGCACACCTCCTCCTCCATATGCCCGCACACCCCCTCCTCTATATGCCCGCACACCCCCTCCTCCATATGCCCGCACACCCCCTCCTCCATATGCCCGCACACCCCCTCCTCTATATGCCCGCACACCCCTTCCTCCATATGCCCGCACACCTCCTCCTCCATATGCCCGCACACCTCCTCCTCCATATGCCCGCACACCTCCTCCTCCATATGCCCGCACACCCCTCCTCCATATGCCCGCACACCTCCTCCTCCATATGCCCCGCACACCCCCTCCTCTATATGCCCGCACACACCCTCCTCCATATGTCCGCACACCCCCTCCTCCATATGCCCGCACACCCCCTCCTCCATATGCCCGCACACCTCCTCCTCCATATGTCTGCACACCCCCTCCTACCATATGCCCGCACACCCCCTCCTCCATATGCCCGCACACCTCCTCCTCCATATGCCCGCACACCCCCTCCTCCATATGCCCGCACACCCCCTCCTCCATATGCCCGCACACCCCCTCCTCCATATGCCCGCACACCCCCTCCTCCATATGCCCGCACACCTCCTCCTCCATATGCCCGCACACCTCCTCCTCCATACCATACCGCAACCGCGCCGCATTGCGAGTTGCTGGCTCAGTGCGAGCACTTGCGGCGCGGTTGCGGTAATCCCCATAAGGATTACCGCAACCGCGCCGCATTGCGAGTCGCTGGCTGAGTGAGAGCACTTGCGGCGCGGTTGCGGTAATCCCCATAAGGTTTACCGCAACCGCGCCGCAAGTGCAAGTTGCGGCGCGGTTGCGGTAATCCCCATAGAAAGTATAGGGGGACTTGCGGCAGGTGCGGCAAGTGCGGTTTTGCCGCACCTGCCGCAAGTCCCCCTATACTTTGTATGGGGATTACCGCAACCGCACCGCAGATGCTGTTTTTTTAATAAAATAAAATAATTTTAAATTCAATTAAAATAACAAATAATAAATAAATGTAATAATAATAAAAATAGTAAAAAAAAAAAATATAAATAAATAATAAAATAAAAAATAAAAATAACAAAAAAAAAAAAAATATATTAAAATATTGGACCCCCCAAAAAAAGTATTGGACCCCCCAAAAAAAGTATTGGACCCCCCCCAAAAAGTATTGGACCCCCCAAAAAAAGTATTGGACCCCCCCAAAAAAGTATTGGACCCCCCAAAAAAAGTATTGGACCCCCCAAAAAAAGTATTGGACCCCCCAAAAAAGTATTGGACCCCCCCAAAAGTATTGGACCCCCCAAAAAAAGTATTGGACCCCCCCAAAAAAAGTATTGGACCCACCCCCCAAAAAAAGTATTGGACCCCCCAAAAAAGTATTGGACCCCCCAAAAAAAGTATTGGACCCCCCCCCAAAAAAGTATTGGACCCCCCAAACAAAAAAGTATTGGACCCCCCCCAAAAAAAGTATTGGACCCCCCCAAAAAACGTATTGGACACCCCAAAAAAAGTATTGGACCCCCCAAAAAAAATGATTGGACCCCCCCAAAAAAGTATTGGACCCCCCAAAAAAAGTATTGGACCCCCCAAAAAAAGTATTGGACCCCCCAAAAAAAGTATTGGACCCCCCAAATAAATGAATTTGGACCCCCCAAAAAAAGTATTGGACCCCCCCCCAAAAAGTATTGGACCCCCCAAAAAAGTATTGGACCCCCAAAAAAAGTATTGGACCCCCCAAAAAAGTATTGGACCCCCCAAAAAATATTGGACCCCCTAAAAAAAGTATTGGACCCCCCCAAAAAAGTATTGGACCCCCCCAAAAAAAGTATTGGACCCCCCCCCAAAAGTATTGGACCCCCCCCCCAAAAGTATTGGACCCCCCAAAAAAAGTATTTGGACCCCCCAAAAAAAAGTATTGGACCCCCCCAAAAAAGTATTGGACTCCCCCCCAAAAGTATTGGACCCCCCCCCCCAAAAGTATTGGACCCCCCCAAAAAAGTATTGGACCCCCCCAAAAAAAGTATTGGACCCCCCCAAAAAAAGTATTGGACCCCCCCCAAAAGTATTGGACCCCCCCACCCCCAAAAAGTATTGGACCCCAAACCAAAAAAGTATTGGACCCCCCCAAAAAAGTATTGGACCCCCTAAAAAAAGTATTGGACCCCCCAAAAAAGTATTGGACCCCCCAAAAAAAGTATTGGACCCCCCCCAAAAGTATTGGACCCCCCAAAAAAAGTATTGGACCCCCCCAAAAAAGTATTGGACCCCCCCAAAAAAGTATTGGACCCCCCAAAAAAAGTATTGGACCCCCAAAAAAAGTATTGGACCCCCCCAAAAAAGTATTGGACCCCCCAAAAAAAGTATTGGACCCCCCAAAAGTATTGGACCCCCCAAAAAAAGTATTGGACCCCCCAAAAAAATTATTGGACCCCCTCAAAAAAGTATTGGACCCCCCCAAAAAAGTATTGGAACCCCCAAAAAAAGTATTGGACCCCCCAAAAAAAGTATTGGACCCCCCCCAAAAAGTATTGGACCCCCCCAAAAGTATTGGACCCCCCCAAAAAAGTATTGGACCCCCAAAAAAAGTATTGGTCCCCTCCCAAAAAGTATTGGACCCCCCCAAAAAAGTATTGGACCCCAAAAAAAAGTATTGGACCCCCCAAAAAAAATGATTGGACCCCCCAAAAAAAGTATTGGATCCCCCCAAAAAGTATTGGACCCCCCCCCAAAAGTATTGGACCCCCCAAAAAAAGTATTGGACCCCCCCAAAAAAGTATTGGACCCCCCAAAAAAAGTATTGGACCCCCCCAAAAAAGTATTGGACCCCCCAAAAAAAGTATTGGACCCCCTCCCAAAAGTATTGGACCCCCCCAAAAAAGTATTGGACCCCCCAAAAAAAGTATTGGACCCCCCAAAAAAAAGTATTGGACCCCCCCCAAAAAGTATTGGACCCCCCCAAAGTATTGGACCCCCCAAAAAAAGTATTGGACCCCCTCCCAAAAGTATTGGACCCCCCCCAAAAAGTATTGGACCCCCCAAAAAAGTATTGGACCCCCCAAAAAAAGTATTGGACCCCCCCAAAAAGTATTGGACCCCCCCAAAGTATTGGACCCCCAAAAAAAAGTATTGCACCCCCCCCAAAAACTATTCACACACCCCCGAAAAACTATTCACACCCCCCCGAAAAGTCCTCACACCAGCTATAACTACTATAATCAAATTAATGCACGTTCTAGAATCCCGATGCATTTGCATCGGGCTCACAGCTAGTTTTCTTATAAATGTGAACCTTTGATTATCTGTATATTATGATGTTATGATCATACCTTGGTATTGTTGTACCTGGACGGTGTATGTCCCTTGATATTGATCAAAATGTGGGGCACTATTTGATATGTCCTTTTATATAGGTTTCAGGTCAATACTGTGCGGGGTTTATACATATTCTCATTAATGGTTCCATCAGTGATCAGTTTTTCATGTCTGGAGGCAGCAGAACCCACCCAGATCGTCACAGCAGCACCTCTATACTATGGATTTACTTTACACTTGACATCGGGACCTGTGGTGTCTGATGATCTCAACCCCTTTCTCCTCTATTCATATAACATGATCCTGGTGTGGTCCAGGGTTTAAGGTACCATCAGGTCTGGAGGCAACTGAACCCACCCAGACCATCACAGCAGCATTTCTATGATACGGAAATATAGACTTACCTTACAACAGACATATTGGGACCTGTGATGTCTGAAGATCTCGACCTTGGCCTTTTCCATTCATAAAACATGATCCTGATGTTTCCATCAATGAACAGTTCTTTATGTCTGGAGGCAGCAAGACCTACCCAGACCATCACAGCAGCATCTCTACACTATGGGTTTACTTTACACCTGACATATTGAGACCTGCGGTGTCTGATGATCTCAATCATTGACTAATTCATTCATAAAAGATGACCCTGGCGTGGTCAAGGGTCTATGGTTTTATTAATGAACAATTTTTTCATGTCTGGAACTCACCCAGACCATCACAGCAGCCACTCTATATACTATGGAAGTATAGGTTTACTTTACACCAGAGATATTGGGACCTGTGATGTCTGAAGATCTCATCCTCTGACTTCTCCATTCATAAATCATGATCCTGGTGTGGTTCGGGGTTAATGATTCCATCTATGAAGAGCAGAACCCACCCAGACCATCACAGCAGCACCTCTATGTGGTTCCTAGCCTAGATTTAGTGAGACCTGTGATATCTGAACAACTCAACCACTGACTAAATCGGTCATAAAGCGTTATCGCAAATGTCTTAGCAATCCTTTATGCTCCACAATGTCACCTTCTTGCTCCTCTACCATGCCTCCCATTACTCTGACTGTTTTGAGCACTTGCAGAGTCCCATATTGATAAAAGAGAGTGCTAGACTGCAAGGGCTTCTGGGAGAACAGGAGATGAGAGTCATCATCAGTAACTGCGATATACGTCCATGTAATGGATCACACTCCAGGGATTTAATGTATGCTACAGAACAATTCATAGCTCTTCCCTATACAACACCGCACTCCATAAATCATGGAAATAGAGAACCAAACCCATTCATTTTAATCTAATTAACAATGGAGTTTCATGGGACTTATTCTCTTTCTATGTCTTACCCATTGACTTTTATCTTAATTTATTATTGTGAGTATTTTTTATTATTATTTGTAATGGAATTTGGACTAATTACGTCTAGAATTGATTTCCGGGGCCATTGTCATCTACACAAAAAGCTATGGCCGGTAGATGGGAAGGAGATGAATGGAGCAATTATCCGCGACCTTTATGTACAGCTTCTACCCAATGACCTCATTTATTAATTAATTGTGAGTTATTAAAGAAAACTCCCGATTCATTTTAATGAAAAATTTAATTATGAGGCATGTGTCGTCCTACAGGAATGGGATGGTCCATGAAGCCGCAATACTCGTCTCATGAAGATAACCCTTCATATGGACACCATTAGGGGGTCATTCCCCGACTTAGGACCCCCTTTATGAGTCTGGGTAACAGCTGCTCCCACTTTGGTAGACTCAGTGACTGGTCCCGGTGTAATACTACTCTTACCCTAAAGGGGGCGCTACAGATGAGAATGTCTATCCGGCCAAAATAGCTGTGTGTGCCAGGTAAAACTAGGCAGCTGAGGGCTGGAATTCTCAGCGCATGGGGAAGCCCAAGCATTCTGACCCCCCCCATTCTGTGAATCGCAGCCCGCAGCTACCCCATAAAATGGCACATTCATAGAGGCACCATTTTCTGGAGCTTTACCCGACACTTCCAGCTGCCCTGTGGGGTTGGCAGAATCTACTATATAATTGTCTAAGGCGTCTGTCGGTCACAGAAATCGCGCGCCAGACAGAGGCCACTCATTGGTGGCTACCGGAGGCGGCCACCAATGAGAGCAGACTATGCAAATAGGCGCGCGAATTCAAAGTTCGAATTTCGCGCCAATTTACAGCCCGGCAACAGCGGCGCGTTAGCACCGCTGTCGCCAGGATACATGGGTCCGGCCGATGGTGGCCGCAGCGCGCGCAAGCCGGCCGGGAGATGACCAGCGTCAGCCGCTGACCTCTGTGCAGTAGTAGCCGCGGCTGAGCTCCGGTCAGTGGTGAGCCAGCCGGGAGATGACCGGCTGCTCGTAGCAGTGGTGCCCTTTGCGGCATTCAAACCGCACGCCAAGCCGCAGTACTCTTCTGATTCAGAGAAGTAGCACGGCTTGGCGCGCAGTTTGAATTCCGCGTCTCTGATTGGTCGCCGCAGTCAACCAATCAGAGGAGCGGTGCGCGGCAAGGCGCCAGATTCAAAATACTTTGAAAAGAATTTTAAATATGGTGCCATGGCGCGCGACGCTCCTCTGATTGGTCGGCGCTGAACCCGGCAACCAATCAGAGGAGCGGAAGTCAAGCCGTGCAGCACGCCGCTATTCTGATTGGTCGCCGCGGCTGGCGGCGACCAATCAGAGGAGCGGCATTCAAACTGCGCGCCAAGTCTCTCATTAGTATCCACTAGCCGCGGCCACCAATGAACGTCGCGGTATATAAATTGCGATATTGGCGCGCAATTTGAACTGCCGCTCTTAGTGTGAGGCAGTTTACTCCTGTTTGGAAGGTCTGTCAGCCATTGTGACGCAGTTTACTTCTCTCGGGTCTGTCAGTCATTGTGACACAGTTTATTCCTGTCTGTCAGTCAGTGTGACGTATTTTACTCCTGCCTACAAGGTCTGTAAGTTAGTGCGACACAGTTTACTGCTGTCTGTCAGTCAGTGTGACGCAGTTTACTTCTATCAGGTCTGTCAGTCACTGTGACGCAGTTTATTCCTGTATGTCAGTCATTGTGACGCATTTTAGTCCTGTATATAAGGTCTGTCAGTCAGTGTGACGTCCTTTATTCCTGTCTACAAGGCTGTCAGTCAGTGTGACGTCGTTTACTCCTGTCTACAAGGCTGTCAGTCAGTGTGACAAACTTCACTCCTGTGTACAAGGCTGTCAGTCCGTGTGACGTCCTTTATTCCTGTCTACAAGGCTGTCAGTCAGTATGACGAACTTCACTCCTGTCAATAAGGCTGTCAGTCAGTGTGATGCAGTTCACTCCTGTTTACAAGGTATTCTAGAATACCCGATGCATTAGAATCGGGCCACCATCTAGTGGGTAATAAGGGGTTAATGCTGGCTGAGTATTGCCAGCTGGCAGCAAGCCCAAGGTTCATAATGTTGGGCCAATGTTAGCCCTGGTAATAATGAACCTATAAGTAAATAGTAGAAATTACACCACACAAATAAAAATAATTTATTTGGAAAAAGAACACAAACATCCCTGTTTGCCATCTTTATTACCCCATGAAAACCCTCCAACATTAATCCATAATAATCCAGAGCGCAGTCCGTTCACTGCCCACTGTGAGTGAGGTGCCTTGAAAAAGTTCATCTGAGGTCAAAGATCAGCCACATCGCATCCGGCGACCCTGTACAGTTGAGTCTGACTATGACATCACCCCGCTTACAGCCAGCAATGAGTCCATCAGCGGATCTTGCAGTGAACAGATGGCACTCTGGATTATTGTGGATTACTGTCTGAGGCTTTCTATGGGGAGTAATAAAGGTGGCAAACAGAGATGTGTCTGTGTTCTTTTCCAAATAAACGATTTTTATCTGTGTGTTATAATTTTTACTATTACAGGTTCATAATGGCCGGTCTAACATTGGCCCAACATTATGAACCTTGGGTTTAATGCTGGCAATACTCAGATGGCATTAGCCCCTTATTACCCAGTCTGCCACCAGCACAAGGACAACTGGAAAAGTCAGGTAAAGCTCAAAAAAATGGTGCTTCTATGGATGCGTTATTTTCTGGTTTGGTTGCATGCTGCGGTTCATAGTGAGGAAGGCCATAACGCTTGGGCCTCCCCATACTGAGAATTTCAGCCCCCAGCTGCCTAGTTTTATCTGGCTGGCAACCAAAAATATGGCAGAGCTCCATGTCATCAGCACAAAATCCATGCAAAATATGCAACATATACGCAATGTGTATGGTGTGGTTTTACTGCATACTTTGGAACTAACATTGAGGTCTATTGATGAAAATTGCAGCAAGAATTGACATGCTGCAGATTTTTCAGAAGCAAAATGCGTGCCATTTCTGCTATAAAATAATCCACAACATGGATGCAACACTTCTAATCTCCCAAACACTTTGCAGGGAAGTTGCTCTGCTTCGGATTTCACAAAAATCCTTGGCAAATATGCAGGAAAAACGTACCTAAATATGCAGTAAATCTGCAGCGTTGGCACATATCCTAATTCTTAGCCAATGCAAACCTGGGGCCAGGAGTTTACACCAGCTTTGTGACTTTTGCCATTTTTAAACTATCCCATTTTTAATGCATCCCATTTCTGTGACTCCATTTTGGGACCTGGTCACATTCTGCATCCTGCTTCCTATGAGGTCAGTGGACACATTACAGTTAGTGTAGGGACCGTCCAGAAATGGGTCACCTTGATGAGGTGGGATGGCTTACATACGGTACATTGTTTTCAAAAAAAGGTATGTACCAAGTACCCTGTGTTTTTAACACCACTAGGTTTTATGTAATTATTGCAAGGTATATGGTCATAATCTAATTTGGTGGTCAATGTGAACATGCTCTACAGGCATGTTCATACAAGTTTACTCTGACTCAGGTTTTTCTGTGTTTCCATTTCACTACTTGTCTCCTGACAAGTTAAGGAGTACCCCACCCTTTCTGAGTAGAGCATTTATATTGCATCCCATTTGTGTGAGTCCATTTTGGAACCTGGTCACACTCAGCATCCTTCTTCTTATGAGGTCAGTGGGCACAGTGGCAGGTCATAATACAGTTAGTGTAGGGACCATCCAGAAATGGGTCACCTTGATGAGGTAGGATGGCTTAAATACGTTTTTTTGCTAAAAAGGTGTGTACCAAGTGCTCTGTATTTTTAACAACACTAGATTTTATTTATTTATTGCAAGGTATTTGGTCATAATCTGCACATACTTCTTATGAGGTCAGTGGGCACAGTGGCAGGTCATAATACAGTTAGTGTAGGGACCATCCAGAAATGGGTCACCTTGATGAGGTAGGATGGCTTAAATATGTTTTTTCCTAAAAAGGTGTGTCCCAAGTGCTCTGTATTTTTAACAGCACTAGGTTTTATTTATTTATTGCAAGGTGTTGGTCATAATATGCAAATACTTTTTTTTCTTGTTTCATTCCATTTTTAATCTAGTAGCGGCAATTTCTGTGAAGGGTTGAGAAAAAGAATCCGCTTCCAAATATAAGATAAAACTTGAGGGTTTATTCAATAGATGAGTTCAAAACCATCATAGGGGCATATTGTAGGGTCAATGAAGAATAAAAAGAGTTATAGAATGATAACCAGACGCGTTTTGAACGCTCCATGTATTCTTACACTTGGTTAGAATAAGAACACGGAGAGATGGAAACACGTCTGTTTATGATTTTATAACTTTTTTTTTTCTTGGAAACTGGATCCTTTCCTCTTCACAGTTTCAACATTTTATTGCAGAGCAGAAAGGATGGGGGGAGGAGGTGTGTGCTCTTAGAGATCTTCACTGTGTATATGAGGCATATATGAAGTGTGCGCTGTCTGTCTGAGATATTTCTATGTGTTTATATGAACATTTGACCATTTGCTCAGCAGATACACACATTACATGTCTGCAGGAAAACCAACCTTCATATTATAGAAATCTTATAGATAGCACAGTGCAGGACCAAAACACCTCCCACTCCCAGCACAGAGGGAAGGGACAGAACACCAGCTTGGGTGGGTGTGGATACTTAAATAACACTTATACAGCAGCCGGACTAATCCTCTGTAAAAGTAATGGACAGGAACAATGCAGCAGCTGCCTGCAGGGTGTGAAAATGCTTATAGCAAGGAAACTAGAAAGTGTACAATAATGATTTTACATGTTTTTGAAAGGTCTGCCCAGGCACTAATCAAGGGTAATATTGGTATCATACTGAAAAATGACCTGAAAGTGTTCCCTTAGGGTGAGCTGTTTTTTTTTTTGTATTAGCAGCTATTTCTACCTATATTTAAAAACATGGGTAGAGCTTGGGCATGGCCGAGCCAGCTCGAGAAATTTATTATAATTTACAGCACAAAACTGGTGCAAACAAGGACAGAAATATATACTACTCACTATTAGTTGGGGTGAAATCACCAAAAATCTGAATATTTTTGTGCAAATTTTATAACATTTCAAACAGTTTTATGCAAAACGTCTTGTAGGAAACTGATGAATCAGCCTGTAGCATCTAGTCTGAATTCACACCTCAAGTGATCGTCCGTTACATTGGATCCAGCACAATCCGTTCTGCAAACACAACCTCATTGTCTGTTCTGAAAAAAATGATTTGTGCAGGATCCGTTTTTTTTTAACATTGGCGTCTATGGAGAACAGATCCAATAATGTCACGCTGCCGACTGGGGAGTGTCCGGATAAAGTGTGTGACAGTGTTGGACCAACGATGTCCGGTGCACTAGATAAAGCAACAGACTGAGGAAACACCAGGGGGCACAAATGCAACAGAGTGCCCTGGTCATAGGAAATGGGGGAAAGGTCTCCTCCAGCACTCACCTGCGGCTGTGCCCTGATCTCCCTACTATCCCTATTCGGGTTCTTTCACCCCATCGCCGAGCAGGATACCTAGTCCTTTGCTGGCCCTGATGTTAACCCTCAATTGTGGGATGGCTGGCGGGAGCACTACTCCTAACCACTGCAATGAAATCAACAAGAGGGAACAGGAGACAGACAACAAAAAACTTCATGCCTGCTGCCACACTCCTAGACAGCAGATGGCTTGGCAACGGTCAGCTTCTCCAGAGAAACATCTTAGCACCTGCACCTAAGGTAGCCAGGCCAGGTGTCATGTGTTGACTGCTTTGTAGTCCATTAGTGCTGCTGTGATTAAATATGAGTTTTGTTTCCTTAGTCTATGTGTGCTGCAGCTTTGCAGTTGGAGGGTTGAGTCATAGCATTTAGGTGGAGGGGTCAGAACTCCACTATCAGCCTTGAAATATTCCACTTCCCACCAGGTGTCGCAGTTAGAGCTCATTTCTACTTGGACCCAATGCTGTGAAGTCATGCTGTGCTGAGCTGTGTTATTGCTGCTATTGACTTTCATTGAAGCTGCTAGGTTTTCCATGGGTGAAGGTAGGGGCGCTTAGCCTAGGGCTGATCAGGAGCGAGGCTAGGGTGGCAATCCGAACCTGCCCACCTTCAGAGGTACCTTCGGTTACAGGGCTAGTCAGAGACCCCAACTCTAGGGCCAGACTAGCTCCCCTGAACGCCTTCGCCCATCTCACAGTCTTGCCTCCTGATTCCCTATCCGTTATACCACCCTGTGACACCAGGAATGAGTTAAATCACCAGCAAGGAAAGCTGGGCCATGTGATTATATAAAGGAGATGGGAGTGATCACAAAGTAGCCACACCTGGGAAAAGAACGAAGGAGCATTGCAGCAACAGAAACACATTAAAAATGAAGTCTCAGTACAGGAATGAGACAGGGATCCCAAACCAGTCACAAGTCTCCAAAATAAGAGGGACCATCGTGACGGGTAACTGATCAAAGATTTCTTGGACATTTCCCACCAGTTAATGTTTCAGTATTTTGTCACCAAAAAGATACAGTTGCAAAACATCAATCTGCCCAAGTGGTTCAGGAGCAGACCGTGATTTGTGGACATTGGTGCACACGTTTCACCATACAGAATTCATGTTAAGGAGTCGTCTCTCTATCATCTGATGAACTCCATTGATCTCCGGTGGGTATGGGGAATAGCGGAGCCCAAACTCTCCACGTGTCACCACCCCATAGGCTCAGGATTGATCTCGGAGACATGAGATATTGATGAATGAAGCTTCGATACGATGGTATCTCTCTATGGCGTCTATGAAACTGTTACATCTCGACTCGTGAAGTCAAGGAACTTCTTACAACTGAGAGATAAGGAGAGATATCGGCAGATAAGATGAAGCGCGACACTTTGTTACCACCATGGGTCTGATCGGCTTTTGACCATCATGGTAAATATTTAATAGTTTTGAGCACTCGTTCATTAGGGAAGGGGCAATTCTACAAGGACCCGATCAAACAGCCCCTCATATCTCAGCTTCTGAGACCTGTCAGGGGTATATTTACCTACGACCATGAGTAACAGCCACAAGCAACAAAAGTTTTAGGAAGTTTCTACTAAACTTTTTATAGCAATTTCTTAGCATTTTCACGATCTGTTTGTTGTCAGTGAACATTAAGAAACTTGAAATCTCTCCAGGTAATCTCCAGCTGACCCCGCACATTGCCCATTACATGAGAGAGCTCAGATATAAGTTATTATTATTAACTGGCCTTCAGCTCCATCTGGAGCCACAGCGACTTGATAGATGAACGCTCTGTAGGAAGATCGATCTTGTGCAGCCTTGATAGGTCCTCCGGGGTCTTCTCCAAGCCTAGGTAGGTCCACCAGGGTCTTCTCCAAGCCTAGATAGGTCCACCAGGATCTTCTCCAAGCCTAGATAGGTCCACCAGGGTCTCCTACTGTACAAGCGTAGATAAGTCCACCAGGGTCTTCTACTGTACAAGCCTAGATAGGTCTACCAGGGTCTTCTCCAAGCCTAGATAAGTCCACCAGGGTCTTCTCCAAGCCTAGATAAGTCCACCAGGGTCTTCTCCAAGCCTAGATAAGTCCACCAGGGTTTTCTACAAGCCTAGATAGGAACACTAGGGTCTTCTCCAAGCCTAGATAGGTCTAACAGGGCCTTCTCTTGGCCTAAATATTTCCACCAGGGTCTTCTCCAAGCCTAGATAGGTCCATCATGGTCTTCTCCAAAACTAGATGGATCCATCAGAGTCTTTTCCAAGCCTAGATAGGTCCACCAGGGTCTTCTACAAGCTTAGATAGGTCCATCATGGTCTTCTCCAAGCCTAGATAGGTCCACCAGGGTCTTCTACAATCCTAAATAGGTTCACCAAGGTCTTCTCCAGGCTTAGAGAAGGTCCACCAGGGTCTTCTCCAAGCCTAGAAAGGTCCACCAGGATCTTCTTCAAGCCTAGAAAGGTTCACCAAGGTCTTCTCCAAGCCTAGATAGATCCACGAGGGTCTTCTCCATGACTAAATAGATCCATCAGTCTACTCCAAGTCCACCAGGGTCTTCTCCAGCGTTATCTTGATTGTCCCAAGTCATGGGGTTGCTGGTCTTACTCTTCACCCTGTTCCTTCTATTCTTCTGACCATGATGTCCTTCTCCAGTGATTGCTCTCTTCGTATGATGTGTAGACAAGTCGTATCTTGGTGATTCTTCCTTCCAGTGACATGTCTGGCTTGATTTGTTCCAGTATTGATTTGTTTGTTCTTCTCACCATCCATGGTATTGATATCATCCTTCTCCAGCTCCTCATTATGAAGGTGTTGACTCTTCTTCTGTCTTGTTCCTTTATCGTCCAGGTGAAGGCTACTTGACTCAACTGAACCTCTACAGATAAACCCCAAACTGTGGACTGGATTCCTAACGTTGCACTTTTTGTTCTATACATTGTCTGCAAATTAACATCCGGCAGCTGCCGTAAAGCCGCTGGTCTCAATCTCTCCAGGAGAAGTCGTTGTCTTCTTGGACTTTGCTGTAATTAGCCTGATTGGTTATTCCTAGAAAATGGAGAAAGAAAGATATGACAGCATTTCCTAGAACTCCTGAGATGCTCCTATTATAGCAGGGAAACGAGCTGCCGAGAGATGACTCTAATGCACCATTCAGGTCACATTGTGTTATTAATGTGATGCGCTGAGTGCGGTCTACAAGATGAGACTTCTGATGATCTCCGAGGACTCCTGCAAGATCCTGGGAGATACCGAGGAGATCTGCGGACAGAACAGATCCTGATTCAGGGTGGAAAAGGATCATTTCATCTTTAAAGTCAATGGCTCAGATTCTTTGGGGGTTTTATTGTTGTCACTTTCCTTTTTTGTGTTGTTTTATGCTGTTCGTGGCTATTAGTTTTTGCACCACATTCTTCATAATGACGCACGAGCTTCAAGAATTTGGTGTAAAGTGAAAAATTGTGACCTTTTTAGCTTATGTTTCACAAAAGTTCATCAAAATTGCACTAAAATCTCCCCGGGATGGAGGGGGGTTGAGAGGAACACTTGGGTTGGAGGGGGGTTGAGGGGGACACTTGGGTTGGAGGGGGGTTGAGGGGGACACTTGGGTTGGAGGGGGATTGAGGGGGACACTTGGGTTGGAGGGGGGTTGAGGGGAACACTTGGGTTGGAGGGGGTTGAGGGGGACACTTGGGTTGGAGGGGGTTGAGGGGGACACTTGGGTTGGAGGGGGATTGAGGGGGACACTTGGGTTGGAGGGGGGTTGAGAGGAGTTGGAGGGGGGTTGAGGGGGACACTTGGGTTGGAGATGGGTTGAGGGGGACACTTGGGTTGGAGGGGGGTTGAGGGGGACACTTGGGTTGGAGAGGGGTTGAGAGGAGTTGGAGGGGGGTTGAGGGGGACACTTGGGTTGGAGAGGGGTTGAGGGGGACACTTGGGTTGGAGGGGGGTTGAGGGGGACACTTGGGTTGGAGGGGAGTTGAGGGGGACACTTGGGTTGGAGGGGGGTTGAGAGGAGTTAGAGGGGGGTTGAGGGGGACACTTGGGTTGGAGATGGGTTGAGGGGGACACTTGGGTTGGAGGGGGGTTGAGAGGAGTTGGAGGGGGGTTGAGGGGGACACTTGGGTTGGAGATGGGTTGAGGGGGACACTTGGGTTGGAGATGGGTTGAGGGGGACACTTGGGTTGGAGGGGGGTTGAGAGGGACACTTGGGTTGGAGGGGGGTTGAGGAAGGGGACACTTGGGTTGGAGGGGGTTCAGGGGGACACTTGGGTTGGAGGGGGTTCAGGGGGACACTTGTTTTGGAGAGGGGTTGAAGGGGGACACTTGGGTTGGAGGGGGGTTGAGGGGGACACTTGGGTTGGAGGGGGGTTGAGAGGGACACTTGGGTTGGAGGGAGGTTGAGGGGGACACTTGGGTTGGAGGGGGGTTCAGGGGGACACTTGTTTTGGAGAGGGGTTGAAGGGGGACAGTTGGGATGGGAGACCTGGAGCGGAGATGTATCAAGTTTTGCAACTTTTTATAAAGCCTCTTTAACCTCTGGTTTATTCACTGGACTCTGCCTCCAACAGCCAATCAGAGACGTCCACTCTCTGTGACAGCGTCTTTGATTGGCTGTTGCACCCCCACCTATTGAGCCGGTGTGATTGGTTGAATCTGCTGTCATAAGGGGTATAAAAATAAATAAATCATTAAAATAAATTGTGTAGGAGTTCCCTGTAGTTTTGTTTCTCAGCGCAGATAAAGCAGATAGCTACAGACTACCACCCACAGCTGTCTGGTTTTCTACCTTGCCTGGCAATCAAAAATACAGGGAGCCCATTTATTTAAATAAATAATAATAAAAAAAAATATGTGGGCTTCACCCTATTTTTGCTTGCCAGCCACGGTAGAACCCGGCAGCTTGGGGCTGGTATTCTCAACATGGTGAAACCCATAGGCCATAGGTATAGGGGCCCCCAGGCCACAGAATAGCAGCCTGCAGTCGATGCAGAAATTGGTGCATTCATTGGAATCGCCAATGCCAACTCCAGCTCTTCCCGATGTCCTAGTGCGGTGGCATAGGAGTGACAGAAGAGGTTAATGCCAGACATTAGTCTCCACTCACCGCAGCAGCAATCTCAGACTGAACCTCGGATCGTGTGAGCGGTGATGTCAGAGAGTTCATCTGACGTCACAGCAGCAGCTCAGTCTTAGAGCGCTAATCTCTCCACTCACCACATGGAGCAGAGGCAAGTGTGCTTCATTGGACATCGCAGTGAATTATCATTGGAGGGTATGTTTGGGGTTAATAAATTGGAAAATGAGGGTTATCTGTGTGTCTTATTTCAAATAAAGGATCTTTCTCTGTCTGTGATCTGCTTTTTTTGTACAACATTAAACAACTGAATGGACATCCTCTGAGCCAGGTGATTCCATAATTTTTGCCAGGGGTTGTAAAAAGAAGGCAGCTGAGGGTAGCAGCCCATAGCTGGCTACTTTATATGCACTGAAAATTTAAAATACAGGGGACCCCATGCAATCATTTTTAAATTATTTATTTTTACACCCCTATGTTCATTGTCAATGGCAACCAATCACAGTTACCGGCACAATGGGTGGGCCACAGAGAGTGGGTGTCTGTGATTGGCTGTTGGAGGCAGATGGTTAATGAGCTGCTTGGAAATGGTGTTACAACAAGTGTGTGGACCCCGGTAAGTATGACGCTGATGTTTCATCACACCGCAAGGGATGTGACATTCTGCAACTTCTCTTCTGTAGCAGTGGAGTGATTATAACCCCAGGTATATAATAGGGCGTGATTTCTTATGCAATCCTGTAAAACATGGCTGAGATGATATACTTTGGTATTGTATCGTCTGTCCAATCTCAGTGGTGCATTCTCTAGATGACGGAGGACGCTCGGAGCGTCTCCATGATCCGGGGGGGCTCGGAATCTCCTGACCCAATGTATCTGTGTTCGCTGTATGGAAACAACCGTCTGTGATGTCACGGGAAAGTTTCCACAGAAGACTGTGAGGAGCATCGCGTTTCACCTCGGAGTTTAGATACCGCTTCAAGTATCAGGGTTTAGTAGAGACAAAGGAAATGCACGGAAAATAAAAGAGTAACTGATCTTGGCGCTGAGTGGAATTACCTGTATCTACCTGATATAGCTCCTCCACCTGATGTATGCACACAAGTCATCAGCTCTGGGGTCGAGCGGACCGGCAGCGATCACACAACCTAAACTTCTCATATTGGGCATCCACAACTATCCGGAAGACAGCAGAAGTTTGGGCTCCGGAGCTGCGCTTCATACTGAAAGGGTCCCTGTGCTTCCAGTGAAATGTAAGGCTGACCCTCCGATCCCTGCCATAGATTTGCTGGTTGAACTTCCACCGGTCCACATAAGAATTGGCCTCTCGATGCCGAATCTACACTAACCTCCCTTTTTGAACAATTGAGCCGGAGTGTAAGAGTATAAGTTGGCAGGAACACACCTCAATGTGAATAAGGGCAGAGATTCACCGAGACCCATCCATGTGCATCTCAATGAATTACAATATCATCCAAAATCAATATCATATTGCCGTGTTTCAGGGCGCTGACAAATAAATTAATAATTAATGGTGGAATAGGGCAGCGCGGTGTTTAAACCTTCATCCTCCCTACTCTATATGCACCACGCTGGGGACTGCAGCAGCCGTGATCTGCTTTTATAGTGGTTGTGACTCTCACAACCACACAAGGTGATACCTATTTAGGTCATGTTTTATCTCTCAGACCCTTCATCCTCCCTACTTTAACCTTCTGAGATCATGACCTTTGGGTTTTCATTAATCATCAACATTAACAGAAATAAACATATGAAATAGATCCCTCTGTGTCTAATGACTCTATATAATATAGGTGTGTCACTTTATATATTGCATTACTGAAATAAATTCACTTTTTGATTATCTTCTAATTCATTGAGATGTATCTGCATATAGATGACGTACCCAGCTAAGAAATAGGGGTCGCATCATGTTTGTACTGAATACAAGCAACTAAAGCAAAGCTGAAAAAGTGAGTATAAGTTGGTATACATGCAAAGTATAAGAGCACGTTCACACTGGACATTACAAAGACAGAGATAAGAATAAAATGAGTATTTACCCTGCTGTAAATAAATAAACACTAAATCACTAAATCAAACCATCACACAGTGACAAGGTGTACCCCAATCGGGACAGTCCTGCACTCTCTAATAATAAAACCTCACCATGTGTCAGAACAGACCTCAATGTGAATAAGGGCAGAAGGTGACAAGGATCCGATTATGGCCACCCAGCCATTGGAAGCATAGAAATAAAATGCCCAGGTCAGAGAAAAAGGGGTGTCACAAGGTCCTTCTCCGGTATCCCACAATCAACAGAGTGACAGATACATGATCAGCCCAAGAACCTTAAACATAAAAATCCATAGAACAATCCATCAGAAAAATCCATAAAACAATCCAGCAGTATATTGTATCTCTTTTATGGAGCTGGTCTCAACTCAGCGTCTCACACACAGACTGAGAACACAATGCCTCTCCTCCCCCCCACAACCACCTCCCCATCCAAACCAGGTCTATTGACACACTCCAGTGGGCCAGTACAAAGATTTACAGGCAGGAATTCAATTGTCAGACTCTCTGGAGTGTAATGAGTACACAGGAAGGGCTGAATACACAGTATAGGAACGACACTTGTAAAATGCAGTAAGATATAACCCACCATATCACACCATCACAGGGGGCCACACTCTGTTTGTACTGAATACAAGCGACTAAAGCAAATCCGAAAAAATGAGTCGGAGTATGACTATACAAGCAAAGTATAAGAGCAAGGTCACACCGGCCACTAAACAAACCAAACCTATGATAAGAATGCAATGAGAATATACCCTGCTACAAATAAAGGAGCAAAAGCAATAACACTGGGCATTTAGTAAACTAGGTTTTGATCAAAAAAGTGTGAAAGCAATCCCACCTGCACAAGGTGCCCCATATCCAGACAGTCTGATCTTCCCATTGTAAATAATTGGATGTGCGACACCCACCAGGGTCATGGGGTACTCGGGACAGTTCTTTGGGGGATCATGGTGGCGGTGACCTGGCTCCTTAACCCTGGGTGCGCAATAAAGGGGATATTTACAGGGGAAATTCATGACGCCACCTGTGGTGTTTGGCCAGGGATGGCTGACACTGAAGATTGGGACAGCAGGGGCAGATGGTCGTGCAGATGGTATCGCTCTCCACAGGTGTAGCGGGGCCCCAGGGATAAGTGCGACAGTCTGTTAAGATAGTGGTGATGGTCATTTGGGTGCAGGACAGAGGATGCGGAAAGTAAGCAGACACGGAAGGGTGCAGTTTCCGTTACCTTTACTTGGCGGTTGGTGGTGCAGTCCGGGGCACTGGTTACAGGTGGTAGATGAGGTCCAGACAGCCTGGAAGTAATTGGGGATCCATCTCGCCAGGTGGGTTCGGAGGCCTTCCTTCTGCTCTCCACTTGTAGGTCCATGCTGCTTATAGCTATTGTCGAGCCACAGGCCCAGGGGGTACGCGGGTATCAGGCTCAGAGGGGTTCACAGGGATGTCATGGGTGGCGGTGCCTGAACCTGTGGCCTGGGTGACACTTCAAAGAGGGTTATGTACAAGGGATAATTGTTTGTTGTCTCGTGACAACACCTGACCGACTGTGACATCATCAGCCAATCACTGATAGAATATGTGACCGACTGTGACATCATCATCCAATCACTGATAGAATATGTGACCGACTGTGACATCATCATCCAATCACTGATAGAATACGTGACCGACTGTGACATCATCATCCAATCACTGATAGAATACGTGACCGACTGTGACATCATCATCCAATCACTGATAGAATACGTGACCGACTATGACATCATCAACCAATCACTGATAGAATACGTGACCGACTGTGACATCATCATCCCATCACTGATAGAATACGTGACCGACTGTGACATCATCATCCAATCACTGATAGAATACGTGACCGACTGTGACATCATCATCTAATCACTGATTGAATATGTGACTGACTGTGACATCATCATCCAATCACTGATAAAATACGTGACCGACTGTGACATCATCATCCAATCACTGATAGAATATGTGACTGACTGTGACATCATCATCCAATCACTGATAGAATATGAGACCGACTGTGACATCATCATCCAATCACTGATAGAATATGTGACCGACTGTGACATCATCATCCAATCACTGATAGAATATGTGACCGACTGTGACAACATCATCCAATCACTGATAGAATATGTGACTGACTGTGACATCATCATCCAATCACTGATAGAATACGTGACCGACTGTGACATCATCATCCAATCACTGATAGAATATGTGACCGACTGTGACATCATCATCCAATCACTGATACAATATGTGACCGACTGTGACATCATCATCCAATCACTGATAGAATACGTGACCGACTGTGACATCATCATCCAATCACTGATAGAATATGTGACCGACTGTGACATCATCATCCAATCACTGATAGAATATGTGACCGACTGTGACATCATCATCCAATCACTGATAGAATATGTGACTGACTGTGACATCATCATCCAATCACTGATAGAATATGTGACCGACTGTGACAACATCATCCAATCACTGATAGAATATGTGACTGACTGTGACATCATCATCCAATCACTGATAGAATACGTGACCGACTGTGACATCATCATCCAATCACTGATAGAATATGTGACCGACTGTGACATCATCATCCAATCACTGATAGAATACGTGACCGACTGTGACATCATCATCCAATCACTGATAGAATATGTGACTGACTGTGACATCATCATCCAATCACTGATAGAATGTGACCGACTGTGACATCATCATCCAATCACTGATAGAATACGTGACCGACTGTGACATCATCATCTAATCACTGATAGAATATGTGACTGACTGTGACATCATCATCCAATCACTGATAGAATATCTGACTGACTGTGACATCATCATCCAATCACTGATAGAATACGTGACCTCACTTTACCTACAGTGACATCATCATCCAATCACTGAACAAATATATGACCTCACTTGACCACCTGTGACATCATTATCCAAACAGACTAACCCCACAATGGGTGACATCATCATTCGGTCACAGATGTACATACTAGATGGATTGTGACCTCATTGCACTGACTGTGATGTCATCATCCAATATCAGATTATCCCATTATAACACAGTGTGACCTCACTGTGCTCCACCTGTGACATCATCATCCAATCACAGGCGAGCCTGCTGTATACACTGGATGTCTGCACTGCACACAGTGGAAGGAGCCGAGTCCCAGACAGCACAGAGTATTTCAGGAGGAGTGTTATAACCTTGAAGGAGGTTGACATTTACATAAAGGAAGAAAGAGGATCTTATCAGAAGCACAGAGTATTTCAGGAGAGAAGCATGATGACCTTGAGGGAGGTCATGCATTCACAGATACATAGAAGCCAAACGCAGGTGCTATGCGTTCCCATTTTAAACTTAGGAACGCAGTGCGCATGCGTTTGGCTGCGTTCTGTTATGCTGTGTTCCGAACGCTAATGTGAAACCAGCTTTACTTAGGTGAAGGAGGGTCATCGCAGCAGCACAGAGTATTTCAGGAGGAGTGTAAAGATGGTTCTTGCTTTACAGTTACATGAAGGAAGAAAGAGGATCATCCCAGCACAGAGTATTTCAGGAGAGAAGCATGGTGACCTTAAGGGAGGACATGGATTGACAGATACATAGAAGCAGGGTCATTCCAGCAGCACAGAGTATTTCAGGAGGAGTGTTAAGGGAGGTTGTGGGTTAACATAAGGGAAGAAAAATGGTCAGAGTATTTCAGGACTGAAGCATGATGATCTTGAGGGAGGTCATGGGTTCAGAGGTACATAGGTGAAGGAGGGACCTCCCAGCAGCACAGAGTATTTTAGGATTATTGCATTTTGCATGTTTCCACGTGTGGACACCCTGTTACCAGCGCTGTCACCTTCCTGCAGGCTTATCAGCGTCGCTCTCAGTTTTGTTACATTCCCATATATTCACGTTCTCCGGTATCAGCGACGCGTTTCCAGACGTGTGAGTGTGAGTTGCACCTTCAGAGAAGACAACACTGCGGCTGAGCTTTGCACGGTCGCCGGTGAAGGTGAGGACTCGAATACAGATGAGGCTTCTATTTTTAGCTCATTTAATGGCGTCTCCGGGGCGCGATCAGCCGCGCGCTCGAACCGGCTTCACCGCCGCCGCGGAGGGGGGGGGGAGGGGGTCAGAAATAGACGATGATATTACACATGGAAAGAGATTATCAGCAAAGAGGGGAAAAAAATGCAGAGAGAAATTATAGACAGGAGGAAGAATGTACACATGGAGGAAGAATGTACACATGGAGGAAGAATATACGCGTTTCGGATCCTTTAAGACTTTACAATCCCTCTGCTATAGGGAAATGTTGCGCCCCGGGGACGGGGTACTCTGAGTCGGGCCCTCTCGACCTGTAGGGCTGCTGGGTGACCCGGCACCGTGGTCCCAGGCGCGGCAATGCAAGGGGATTCATAAAGAAAATGGGGGAATAGGTTATAAAGTCTATGTAAATTGTTTGTGACGCCACCCGGGGGTCGTGGCCAACGTGGCTACCGCTGCCGTTCAGACCTCTGGGGATGATGTTGATGGCGACAGCCGGGATGGTGAGCCCTCCACGGGTAGGTCTTTGTCCCCAGGGCAGGTGTAGGTAAAGGTCAGTACCACCGCTGCCAGCAGGGCTCAGTGTCACTTGCTGTCAGGCTGTATCCGCCTGCGCAGAGATTCAGTTGGTGGCTCTGCAGGTGAGCTCCTGCTGCTGCAGACGTACTAATGCGTCTCACAAAGTTCAGACCTTGACTGGGTGACAGGGTACAAACAGTTCACATCATTTTCCAGACTCAACCTTGCAGCTGGGACAGTTTGCTAAGGGCACCCCCACTCTAGTACCTTTTGGGCCTCTTTCCTCTTTCCAGCGGTCTCAGGCTTCTCGTGGACGTTCCCTCCCGGGACTCCTAGTCCTAGTGTGACGGCTTTTCCATCGTTGGGTTCCGAGCATACAGTCCCTTCACCCCGCCGGTTCATTTATGGCTGGGGCATACAGCGTCCTACCATGTCAACAGGGCCGGCCCCCTGGTGTTGGTCTGGTCCCCTGGTATCCCTTCTGTTTCGGGCCCACTGTGGACCCCCATTGCTCTTCCTCAGTAAGTAGCCTGGGACCCGGACCGCCATACGGTGGCACAGGCCGCCAGGTCCGGGTTCTTCCTCTCTGCTGTTACTGTTTCACGGTGTCTCTGCTTAAGAGTTCTGTTCCTCTCCCTCTACAACACGCCAGGAACTCGAACCTGAACCTCTTGTTGTCTCTCCCACTAGACCGGGCTCTCCTAACTTGGTGTTCCTGGGTTTTACTCCAGTTCCTCCACCCCTTTCCCAGGTTCCTTCTCTGCTCTCCACCCTCCACCTCAATCCCTCCACTATCCCTGCCTGACATGGAGTATTAGGTCTAGGGATTGGGGGATGTGTTGGGTGTTGGTGTGGGGTGACTAGCTTACCTGTACCAGCTGCTGTACCTCATTGTGGCCACCAGTCCGCAGGGGCACCACACTTCCCTGAAGCAAAGCATGGCACCTCAGTGTGCCAAGACCCAGCAAGGGTGACACACGAACTCACATTTTTTTTATGCAATAAACAGTAACATTAACAGTATGTACATTTGTTTTCTTCCCATAACGGGAGGTACACGCTAGAACGTTACATAATGAAACTCTACTATCGCTATAAAAAAGTAGAAAAATATATAAAAGTAGAACAGTCACAGTTCCGCGATTGTCTCGTTCCTGTCTTGTACATCTTCGGGAACCCATCATAAGTAAAACCTGTTACATGCCCTGGGTGCACGACAGGGACTACACTGACCGATTCTTCGGCTGCGCCAGTGGGTTTTTAAGCGGCGCAGTCACAAGTTCTCATCGATTGCTCCTTGATGGTCAGGCCTGCTCCAGCTCATGGCCCAGTTCGTCATCCTCCTCCTCCTGCAGCTGGTCGGCCTCAGGGGAACCGGAGGGGGTTGGTTCCCGGGCCTTCACACACACACTCCTCCTCGGTTGTGCCTCCCTCCACTCCTCATGGCGAAGTCCTTCTCCTCCTCCCTTCGTGAGCATCGCCGTTCACCGTCCCCCCGGGTGGAGTTATGTCGTGGCTCGAACCGCCCTTCCAATGATAGCAGGCTGGAAGGGGTGTGAGCAAAAGTTCCCACTATGTGCTGGCCTGGCCCACGATGAAGGGCCTCGGCGCGCCCCTCTGCCAGTACATGGCTTCAGTCCTTTTGGGCTGCTATTACTGAGGACGTTAAACAAAGTTCAATATAGTCCTAAGCGCACAAGACCCGGTTTTACCGGATCAGTTATCCTGTTCGTGACGCCAAGTTGTCACGTCCTGGGAACAGGGTACTCGGAGCCGGGCACTCTCATCCTCTAGGGCTGCTGGGTGTCACGGCGATGTGACCCGGCTCCGTGGTCCCGGAACGGCAATAAAAGGGGATTAATAAAGAAAATACCTCACTGTGGCCACCAGTCTGCAGGAGCGCCACACCAGTCTGCAGGGGCGGAACATTCAGAATGCATCCAAGTACTGCAAAGTAAGATATTATCTTAGCGCTGGCCGTAGGGTCGACAGGTGTCCGCACCATGAAGGCAGCTGGGACTTTGGGGCCCCTGGGGGGAGGAGCCTCAACCCTGGTGGGTCCCATCCTTGTGCTATTGGGTGGGAGAACCTGCGTAGGATTCCTTTCTGTTAAGAATCTGTCCACATTTAGGATTTAGTGCTCAATGTGCCTGCGCAATCCGGAGAAGCCTCTGCGCAGGCGCACGATTCGGATATCAATCAGAAGAAGAGGCTGTTGGATAGTGAGGAGAAGTGAGACAGACGGTGAAGAGAGGAGGGACGGACGGCGAGGAGGAGGGACAGATGGTGAGGAGAGGTTGTAGTGAAATCATGGACACATTGCTCCATTTTGTGGCAGTGTACAAATGTAACAATGTGTCCACGATTTCACTGCAACCAGTAAGTTGCAAATGAAATTGCATGCAGTGTTGCGACGTGTAAAGGTAGCCTAAGATCTATTGATCGAAATCCACTTTAACATTAACTTTAAGGCTTTGTTCACACGTTGCATTTTTGCTGCAGCATTTTCTCGCCCTGATAGAACTGACGCGGCTTCTTAAAAAAACGCAGCAGTTTTCATTTCAATCAGGAAAGAAGAAGCAGCGAGTGCAGGAGATTTCTGGGATCTCAGAGGTCTTGCACTGGATTGGGCGCATCCCCTGATCCCTTCAATACTACTGATGGAGTTCTTCCACTGGGAAAATATAATCATACACTGCCCCCATGTGGTAACCAGTGATATTACACAACACAGCATTGGCCAGTAGATTAAGCAGACCTGTGTTGGGGGCAGAGGGTCCCTGTGCACATTTTGGGGAAAAAAGCAACATGTGCACAACACTTCTGATCTGTCATAGACTTTGCTGGCGTCAGGACAGACATGCAGATTCTTAAAATGTCCATAATAAAGCATCCGCACAATGTGCACAGGGTCTTACGGTCTGCCTCTTTGGGGCACCACTCACTTTTACACTATGTTTGGGAATTAGGTGCCACAATGTCACAGGCATTTTTTGCAGGGCAAAGTTACACCAATGATGCAGGAGGGGCTGAGATCCTGAGGGTCCATTCACTACTAATCCTAGAGAGATGACATATACCCTGAAGCATATAGTCCACAAGCACTAAACCAAATACCCCAGGTCATCCAGTGTGAGGAGCCCGATATCGGTGGCTTTACACCACTTTAGCCGCCTACTGGCATTGAGCAGACATGTGGGGCTTCTCTTCAGTAACAGCACAGCTCCACTTTCCAGCCAATCACTGAGTTGGATCTCTCAGTAATTTTACAGCTTGTTGGAGCGGTCACGTCCCACGATGTTGATCTGATCGGTGTGACCCTTCCTTCGGCTGAGAGATTTTTGCACCTTTATGTAAGACTAGTTGGAGGCTATCACATTGGGAGGAGGGTGACATCACAACGGGGGTGGGATCAGTGGCGCTGGGGGCAGCTGTCTTTCCCCCTCGTGTGCTCTGCCCCTTGTGCGCTCTCTTTTCCCCGTGTGCTCTCTCCTTTGAGCTGTCTCCCCCAATGTGCGCTCTCTCTGCCCCCCTGTGCACTTTCCCTCTGCCCTTGCGTGCGGCGACAGGGTGAGGTGAGGGCAGCATGCGGAGACCAGGGGAGGTGAGGGGCGTGCAGAGACCGGGTGAGTTTAGGGCAGCGTGCGGAACCTGGGTGAGGTGCGGGTGGCATGCAGAGCCTGGGTGAGGTGCGGGTGGCGTGCAGAGCCTGGGTGAGGTGCGGGTGGCGTGCAGAGCCTGGGTGAGGTGCGGTGGTGTGCAGAGCCTGGGTGAGGTGCGGATGGCGTGCGGAACCTGGGTGAGGTGAGGATGGCATGTGGAGACCAGGTGAGGTGTGAGTGGTGTGTGGAGCCTGGGTCAGGTGCGGGTGGCGTGCAGAGACTGGGTGAGGTGTGAGTGGCATGTGGAGACCAGGTGAGGTGTGAGTGGTGTGCGGAGACCAGGTGAGGTGTGAGTGGCGTGCGGAGACCAGGTGAGGTGTGAGTGGCGTGCGGAGCCTGGGTCAGGTGCGGGTGGCGTGCAGAGACTGGGTGAGGTGAGGATGGCATGTGGAGACCGGTGAGGTGTGAGTGGCGTGCGGAGACCAGGTGAGGTGTGAGTGGTGTGCGGAGACCAGGTGAGGTGTGAGTGGTGTGCGGAGACCAGGTGATGTGTGAGTGGTGTGCGGAGACCAGGTGAGGTGTGAGTGGTGTGCGGAGACCAGGTGAGGTGTGAGTGGCGTGCGGAGACCAGGTGAGGTGTGAGTGGCGTGCGGAGCCTGGGTGAGGTGCGGATGGCGTGCAGAGACTGGGTGAGGTGAGGATGGCATGTGGAGACCGGTGAGGTGTGAGTGGCGTGCGGAGACCAGGTGAGGTGGTGAGTGGTGTGCGGAGACCAGGTGAGGTGTGAGTGGCGTGCGGAGACCAGGTGAGGTGTGAGTGGCGTGCGGAGCCTGGGTCAGGTGCGGGTGGCGTGCAGAGACTGGGTGAGGTGAGGATGGCATGTGGAGACCGGTGAGGTGTGAGTGGCGTGCGGAGACCAGGTGAGGTGTGAGTGGTGTGCGGAGACCAGGTGAGGTGAGGTCAGTGTGCGGGGATCGGTGGAGGTACAAGTCCTATAGGGTGTTTCAGGGGAGTGAATGGCTGGGAGTCGTTCTGCGGTGACAAGTTTGTGGGGGGTGGCATCAGGTGTTGTCAGCTATTGGCGGTATTGCTGGTGTCCCATACCGCCAGTGGGCACCATATTTGTACACCCATCACTTGGGTGTGCAAATATAGCGGCTGAAACTTGTTCTGGCCTCTGGCCAATCAGAGGATAGGACACCATGACAGCGGAAGTTGATGATGGACAGGACAAGGCAATTATGTAAGTAGATATGGCCAATACGTTCCTCATTATTGGCTTCTTCATAGCAATTTGACCATAAAGGTTACTTCTTGCCATCTTGTCTGGACAGCTGAGGTTAAGATGTGTCTTGATAATTTCAGAAGTCTTTTATCGAAGGATACCTTCAAGGTTCTAGCAATTTTCAGAATTGGCTGAAATTCATATCCTACAATAAGGACGGGCTGGGGCTTTTCTTAGATGGGCATTTATTACCATTTTCTGGCTTATAACAGTTGTAGACTAGGGCTTGGCCCTGTGTGGATCTATGTGCGAGCACTGCCGCTGCAGAACCCACCAGACCTCCGCAAACACTTTCCGGAGGCTCCAAATGTGAACTTGTGACGTAACAATTTGGAAATGGACGTTAATTCAGAGTATGTCAGCGGGTATAAAAACCTCATCAGATCAAAGACAGGGAGGACAGGCAGGAGTATAAGGCACATTCAAAAGGGGAGGGGCTACTTGGAGGGCAGAGCCATATGCATCCTGTGCATTATGAAGGGGTGGGGCTATAAAGTGGGCGTGGATATTAATGGAGGCGGGCCCATGTACCGTTTCCCCTAAAATAAGACGGGGTGGGATATTGCATGGGAATATTGGGGGCTGCAAGGGAACATTGGGGCTTGGAGGGGGTCGTGTCCCCATTTTCCACGTCACGTTCTCTTTCCAGTCGATGGGGCGTGTGATGAATTATGCTTTGCGCGGGGAGATGATGTTTTTATTAATATCATGTTGGGATAGAAATTATCTTTTGGTCACTTCATACAGCATTTTTTGTTTTTGCAGCAACCAAAAAACTTAATCTTGTCGTTTACCAATCAGGTTATTAATTTTAATATTTTGATAGATCGGACATTTCTGAATATGGCGATACCAAATACCGTATATACTCGTGTATAAGCCGAGTTTTTCAGCCCAAAATTTGGGCTGAAAAGTCTCCCCTCGGCTTATACACGAGTCACTACGGTACCTCTGGGCTGTGGAGGCTGGAGGAGGCGGGGGGGGGGGAGGCTGCTGTATGAGCGCCCCGTAACGTGGGGCCGCTCATTATATATGCACTGCTTCCCCTGTCAATCAGCGGCAGGGGGAAACAGTGCATATATGCCCCCCAAAAGCTGGCACTGTCCCCCCTTGTAAGGGCCCCCCCCCGCTGCTTATATATTACCATCCCGGTCTTCTGATCAGCGCCGCTCCTCGGTGCTCCTTCTTTATCCTCCCGTCCTCGCTGCATCCGGGATCTCCGGCCGTCGCAGGCATATGACGTCATCGCGCGACGGCTGGAGATCCCGGATGCAGCGAGGATGGGAGCATGAAGAAGAAGCACCGAGGAGCGGCACTGATCAGAAGACTGGGATGGGGGGCGAGTGCCAGCATTTGGGGGCTGTTGGGTACCCCCAGGGGGCTGTTGGGTACCCCCAGGGGGCTGCTGGGTACCCCCGAAGGCTGCTGGGTACCCCCAGGGGGCCGCTGGGTACCCCCTGGGGGCCGCTGGGTACCCCCTGGGGGCCACTGTATAAACCCTGGGGGCTGCTGTATATACTGCTGAGGCCTGTATACCACTGGGGCTGCTGTATATACCACTGGGGCTGCTGTATATACCACTGTCCGAGTGACATACGAGTTACTGGCACGAGTCTCGGATCATTCACCTGGGATGGCCTCCCCCTCTCTGGACAGGAGCAGTGGAGCTACATAGAAACACATACCACTGAGGCAGGGGTCAGGTCGGGGTGAATGATCCAAGCCTCCTGCGAGTAACTCGCATGTCACTCGGAAAGTGTGTATCCAGCCTAAAAGACAACCAAGACCTGTCAAGTGAGCCACCAGCCAGCTTTATTCACCCGTACATGTACGGTGTATGTCATGAAAGGGTTAAGTGCACCTTCCCACCCACTTCTTTTGTCTTCATCCTCCTCTTTGCAAAAAGGCAGCGACTAGATGGAAAACAAGCAGGTTGGAAGCAGCACCTAAATGTTAGGCCATGTCTTGATGTAACGAGCTCCTGTGCTTGGTTTGAACAGTCATTTTGTGCTGAATCACTAGGTGATGGTGTGATATGGGGTGCTGGGTATCATTTTGCTATGTTCATATGTTTACTGATCTTCTACATCATTCTGTGTGTTCCCCGTCCCGTCTAGAGTCTTAATTACATTACAGAAGTTCTAATGAGTGAATCAGTTTAGTTATCATCTGCAGGCTGGAGTTAAGTCCAAATGCTGCAAATCACCCCCTGTAGTTCCTAAAGGCCCCGTTACACAGTACGAGATCATGAACGATATCGCTCAAACGTCACGGGTTTGGAGTAGTTGAAACGACATCATTAGGACGTCGTTGCATGTAACATCGAGATACGACTATGATAAATCGTTGATCACAGATTTGAGAACATGTTTATAAATCAGACGATCGTCGATCAGCCAACCTGCAGCGTCGTTGTGTGTGACACCGCAACTTCGCCTATTCACAGCAGTGACCAAGTATCATTTGCTGGGTTGTGTGAACAATAGCTGCTCACTGCATCGTTGGTGCGTGGTCCATGATCTCTACATGTGTGACACCTCACCAGCGATGTCAACACGATGTCCTAATGACTGTGCGTCCCCAAGATCGCTGGTGATATTGTAACTACATTGAAGCGTGTAACGGCACCTTTAGTCGCTGAGGCATTGATCTCAGGTTTGGATGGCCTGACAACCATCCAACCTGTCTGCCTAGCCCTGGATATAGGGAGAGGATTGGAGGCAGACAGGGAGACCAGTAAAGTACCGTTACACGCTTCAATGTTGTAACGATATCGCCAGTGATCTCGGGGACGCACAGTTGTTAGAACATCTTTTTGACATCGTTGGTGAGATGTCACATGTAGATATCGTGGACGACGCACCAGCGATGTAGCGAGCGGCTATCGTCCGCACAAACCAGGGAACGATACTTGTTCACTGCCGTGAATGGGCGAAGTTGTTAACAACATCGTTATGGCGGTGTCACACACAACGATGCAGCAGGTTGGCTGATCGAGGATCGTCTGATTTATGAACATGTTTTCAAACCTTCGATCAACGATCCAACATTTTATCGTAGTTGTATTTCGGTGTTACACGCAACGAGGTCCTAACGATGTCGCTTGAATAACTCCAAACCTGTGACGTTTGAGCGATATCGTTCACGATCTCGTACTGTGTAACTGGGGCTTAAGATCGATCCTTTGTGGGATGTTGATGTCAAGGCCAGCTCCCCAGAGAGACTTGGGGAAATCAGGATTACCCTGGAAGAGCTTATATGGAGACGTATCTACCATATCGATCTCTGAGCGGAGATTGTGGCTCATCTCTAGGGCATTAACCCTGTTATTGGACTGTATCCGTGTTCCCGGACTATTTTACCCTCTGTGTGCTGGATTGTTTTAATGACCTTTCACTTTGCAGGTAATAAAGGTTCTTAGTCCATTCACTCATCGCTCGCTCTGTTGTGTGATACCGGAGCAGGGCCCTGTGACACATTCCCCAGAACGTCAGCAGTTCCTCCAATTTCAGCATTTATGGACAGTGCATCCTGCCGGCGATCACACGGACACAGTGTTACCCGTAATGTCAAGCTGCTTCAGCTTCCACAGGAGTAATGGGGATGTCCTGATGAAACAGATTAGAGGGACCAACCTTTCATTAATACCCTCTGTGTAGTTGGGAGAACAAAATGTAAAGATTCAAGGAACATATAAGCAGCCCCCTGCACTAGGAGTAATTCCAGAATTTTTATTTAACCTCTATAAAAAGTACTGAGTACCGTCCTCAACTAAATGTATTAGCCCATTATAGAAGGCTACAAGGATAAATCACCACAGAGTCCAGGATATATACACTACAGTGCCTTGTGAAAGTATTCAGCCCCCTATATACAGTGCCTTGTGAAAGTATTCAGCCCCCTATATACAGCGCCTTGTGAAAGTATTCAACCCCTTGAACTTTTCAACCTTTTGCCACATTTCAGGCTTCAAACATAAAGATATAAATTCTAATATTTTTGTGAAGAATCAACAACAAGTGGGACACAATCGTGAGGGGGAACCAAACTTATTGGATATTGTAAACTTTTTTACCAGAAACTGAACAGTGGGGCGTGCAATATTATTCATCCTCTTGAGTTAATCCTCTGTAGCGCCCCCTTGTGCTGTGATTACAGCTGCAGTCTCTTGGGGTTTGTCTCAGAACAGCTGGAGCTCAGTGAGGTTGGATTGAGGCGTTTGTGATCAGCAGTTTTCAGCTCTTTCCACAGATTCTCCATTGGATTCAGGTCTGGATGTGACTCGTCCATTCTAACACCTGGAGACGGTTATTTTTGAACCTTTCCATTGTAGATTTTGCTTTATGTTTGGGATCATTGTCTTGTTGGAAGATAAATCTCCGTCCCAGTCTCCGGTCTTTTGCAGACTCCAGCAGGTTTTCTTCCAGAATGGTCCTGTATTTGGCTCCGTCCATCTTCCCATCAATTTTAACCATCTTCCCTGTCCCTGCTGAAGAACAGCCCAAACCATGATGCTGCCACCACCATGTGTGACAGTGGGGATGGTGTTTTCAGGCCACCACCATGTGTGACAGTGGGGATGGTGTTTTGAGGGTGATGATTGTGTTGCTTTTACACCAAACATATCGTTTTTCATTGTGGCCACAGTTTGATTTTGGTTTCCTCTGAGCAGAGCCCCTTATTCCACATGTTTGGTGTCTTGCAGGCGGCTTGTGGGAAACTTCAAACCAGACTTTTTATGGATCTTTGAGAAATGGCTTCTTCTTGCCACTCTCCCATAAAGGCCAGATTTGTGCAGTGTACGACTGATTGTTGTCCTATGGACAGACTCTCCCACCTCAGCTGTAGATCTCTGCAGATCATCCAGAGGGATCATGGGCCTTTTGGCCTCATCTCTGATCAGTCTTCTCCTTGTTCGAGATGAAAGTGGTCTGATACTCCTTCCATTTCAATATGATCGCTTGCACAGTGGCTCCTTGAAATGTTTAACACTTGGGAAATCTTTTTGTATCCAAATCCGGCTTTAAACTTCTCCACAACAGTATCTCGGACCTGGCTGGTGTCTTCCTTGGTATTCATGATGCACTCTGCACTTGAAACAGAACCCTGAGCCTATCACAGAGCAGGTGCATTTATACAGAGACTTGATTACACACAGGTGGATTATATTTATCATTACCAGTCATTTAGGACAACATTGGATCATTCAGAGATCATCACTGAACTGATGGAGTGAGTTTGCTGCACTGAAAGTAAAGGGGACGAATAATATTACACACCGCACTTCACAGTTTATTAAAAAAAAAAAAAAAACTTAAAATATCCAATAAATTTTGTTCCACATCGCAATTGTGTCCCACTTGTTGATTCTTCACAAAAAAAATTAGGATTTATATCTTTATGGTTGAAGCCTGTTATCTGGCGAAAGGTTGAAAAGCTCAAGGGGGACGACTACTTTCACAACGCACTGTATTTATGCCTTGAAAACGTTTTCAGCCCCATGAACATTTCCACCCAGAAACCTGTATTGCAACTTGAAGTATTTGTGAAATACCTGGTTTTCTAAATATTAATCCGAATATCATGAGATGCATTTATATTCACCCCGCTGTGGTCATCCTGCTGTGGGGAGACTTTTCTTCAGCAGGTGCAGGGAAGGTGGTCAGAGGTGATCGGAAGATGGATGGAGCTAAAGACAATCCTGGAGGAAAACATGTTAGAGGCTGGAGAAGACATGAGACTGGGGCGTAGGTTCACCTTCCAGCAGGACAATGACACTCAACATCCTGCAGATCTACAATGGAGGGTTTAGATCAGAGCATATTCATGTGTATGAACAGTCACTGTCCAGACCCAAATCCACCCAGAATCTGTGACATTACCATCTCTCAGCGAGAGCACAGCTACTAATGCACGCCATCAATTTATGATTAATTTAAAAAAATATTAAAGAGTAAACCTTACATCCAGCTGCATACAGCAAAGGCTTGATTAACCAAGGGAGTTTGGGCTTTTCAGATGTCCGTATAAATTGGTCCGATCCTGGATCATGACGCGTAGACGGGCTGCCCATCTTCTGACCAGTATGACAGCTTTACATGTTTCTAGAACACTCGGGTCGGGAGACATTCAGAACAGTCCATGTATCATGACTGAAGAGAGACCTAACTCGTAGAGTAGGAACCTTCTCTTTTGGAGTGGAACCTTCCAATTGTGGAACACCCTCTATGGCGCCACCTAATCACCATGAGGCACAGATGCACTGATATTTGCACTATTGACATTTTCACTATAGATGGAGAAGCCAGACATATTTTTCTCTGGTGAGAACAATGGAAACAACCCATCAATATTACCCGCACAATAGGACGACCATGGAGCAGAAACATGAAGTCAACCCATGATACATAGCCCAGGCATGTATGAGTATCAGCATGAGGCCCATCTTTGGCGTATGTGTTTGTGTGGCTAGAATCAGCCCAGAGGACTAGGTCATCGAAGGCAAAACTAGTGCACTCACCTGCGCTGCCTCCTCATCCTCCCATAGCTTCACTCCTTCCTTCTGCCTCACAACTCTCACCTCCAGTTAGAAGAGAAAAGCAGCGTCACAACCAGGAACACTGCCCAGAAACGTGGCAGCCCTGTAAAACATGACAGGGCAAAGGGAAGGCCGGGACCTCAGATTGCCTGAACACAAAAAGAGAAACCAACCAATAACCCAACCCAACCGAAATCAAATGAAAACCAACCCAACCCAACAAAACCCAACCCAACCCAACAAAACCCAACCCAACCCAACAAAACCACCTCCGAGCTACAAGAGACGTTAACAGTTTATTACACTACCGTCAAAGACAAAACAAATGGAGCATTTCTGAATTTGCATTTATTTTTTTTATGTCCACACCACCAGCATCACATCAGACTCATGGGTTATATGCTGGAGTTTGATGATGAAAACCTCAACTTTTCCCACCCCGAAAAAACACTAAAGTAAAAACATAAATAAAATCAAGTCACCAGTTAACCCCGCGTGTTTTAATGATGCGGTGACCAACACAAGCGGCAGCAAACACTGGATCTCATACACGAGGAGCGTCCTACGGGAAGAGGCGTCACAATCGGCAAAGAATGGAATTATTGAGACAGAGGGCGGAGAATGGGCTTATTTAGTCAAGGCTCGAAATGGCGAAAACCCGAAACTGGAGAGAAATGGCCGCGCTCCGATCGATCGTCATTCCTCCATGTCTCATCACACGACGGCGCAGGTAACGGTGTAGGCAAATACGCTGTAGAGATCTGTCGCATGGTTTAACTCGAAAGGGACTACAAAAACAGCAAAAGTAAAAAGGGGGGCGCTCTCAGGAGTTGTCGGACGGGACGTGTTCCTCAAAGCCCTCGCTCTCTCGCACGAGTGCTCGCTCCAGGATGACTCGGCCCTCCTTGTAGCGCTGGCTGTCCTCGGTGGCGAATTCGTAGATCCAGCCCAGCTTACTGTTACAGTTCTTACAGCTGACGTCTCGCACCATGTGCGCCCGGTGAGCATGACGCGGTCCTGCACCTCGCTGTACTGGAGGTTCACCACCTGGCGGAAAACAAGGGGCCAAAATCAGTCACCACCTCCCCAGATCCACCCAAGAATCGCTGATAACAGGGAGTAATAGACTGGTCACCTGTCCTAGTCTCCTCCTCCAGTAATGGCTGATAACAGGGAGCAGTAGCTGACCTGCTGGCCCTTTCTCCTGGACTTACCTTATTGAAGAGGAAGGCTCTGCCCGTGGCCCCAGTAAAGCGGGGTGGAGATGAGCTCGGAGCGGTTGGTCAGGATGGTGTCGCAGTTGGCGCAGGAGAACAGCCGGGTGCCCCCGATGTGATCCAGGAAGATTCGGCCCATGGTCTTAGTTCTGCTACATGGGAATAAAGAACAGTCAGGACGACGGCCCTAAGGGGGGATGGCCACAAAGCGGCGTTATTACAGGGGACACAGCTTTTTATAGACCCTCAATGGCTCATAATCTGGCACATTGGTGAGGAGGCGTCGGCATCTGTAATCATATATGCAACAGAGTCAGGTCAGTGTAATGGAAAACGGAGCAATCTACAGCACACAAGTGACCGTGGGCCCCTTTCCACCCCCATGCCAAAATCACTGCTATCTGCATCCTCCACACTCAGACAGTAATGATGGAGAAGGGGCAGTCAGCACTGTTTTCCACCGTGTAGCCTGTGCATGTCATCAGATCGTGCCTGCGGTGGAGCCTCAAAGCGCCATAGGGCCTGTGCTCTCCCCTCTGCACAGAGCACAGGGCAGAGCGCCAAGGAACAGGGACAAAGTGGGGAGTGCTTTTTTTTTTTTATAACTTTTTTCATGTCATTCACTGGTGGAGAGAATATGTGGGCCATCATACTGTGTTTGGGGGGTGCTGTGGGAGGCAGTCACACTGCACCGACTGTTCGCTGTGTGGGTAATACTAAACTATATTAGTGTTCCATGGGGTCCATTCACTGAGTGGTAGCTGTGGGGGTATTGTACTGTTTTAAGGGGCGCAGTGATCATAAAACAAGGGCTGATGTAAGCAGTCATGTGACTTTCCTTAAATATCAGTAATTCGTGTCTACTAAGCATATATAAAGAGCAGAGACAGGTGCACATCGTGTATACATAGCACAGGAAGGAGGCCATGGTGCACTCTGCTGCCTGCTGCTACATACACAACATACACGTGACTCCCAAAGGGTGATCCATGTACAACACAGCAGGTGGAGGTGGTTGGGGGTTGTGATAAGGGGGGGGGATTATCCGGTGTATATTCACAGGGGAGGAGGATTACGGTGTATATATCACAGGGAGGAGGTTTCCGGGGAATCCGGGGAGAGAGGGGGATTATCCGGGTGTATAATATCACAGGGGAGAGGAGGGATCCGGTGTAAATTCACAGGGGAGGAAGTGGGGGAGATTATCCGGTGTATAATATCACAGGGGGAGGAGGAGGGGAGGGGATTATCCGGGTGTTATACAAGGTGAATATCACGGAGAATCGGGTTAATAGGAGAGGGGATAACAAGGAGGAGGGGATTATCCGGGTGTATAATATCACAGGAGGGAGGAGGGATTATCCGGGTGTATAATATCACGGGAGGGGATTATCCGGGTTATATATCACAGGGGGGAGGAGGGATTATCCGGGTGTATAATATCACAGGGGGGAGGATATCGGGTGTATAAAAGGGGAGGTTATCGGGTGTATATATCAAGGGGGGGGTTATCCGGGTGTATAATCACAGGGAGGGGATTCCGGATATACAGGGGAGGAGGAGGGGATTACCGGTGTATAATATCACGGAGGGGGATACGGGTAATATCAAGGGGAGGGAGGGGGATTATCGGGTGTATAATTCACAGGGGAGGGAGGGGGGGATTACGGGTGTATAATATCACGGGGGAGGGGATTATGGGTGTATTCACAGGGAGGGGAGGGGATTATCCGGGTGTATAATATCACAGGGGGAGGAGGAGGAGGATTATCCGGGTGTATAATATCACAGGGGGAGGAGGAGGGGGGATTACCCGGGTGTATAATATCACAGGGGGAGGAGGAGGGGGATTATCCGGGTGTATAATATCACAGGGGAGGAGGAGGGGGATTATCCGGGTGTATAATATCACAGGAGGGAGGAGGATTATCCGGGTGTATAATATCACAGGGGAGGAGAGGGGGATTACCGGGTGTATAATATCACAGGAGGAGGGGGATTATCCGGGTGTATAATATCACAGGGGAGGAGGAGGGGATTCCCGGGTGTATATTCACAGGGGGAGGAGGATTATCGGTTGTATAATATCACGGGGGAGGGATTATCGGGTGTATAATATCACAGGGAGGGGATTATCGGGTGTTAATTCACAGGGGGGAGGAGGGGGATTCGGGTGTATAATATCACAGGGGGGAGGATTATCGGTGTATATATCACAGGGGAGGAGATATCGGTGTAATATCACAGGGGGAGGAGGATTATCGGGTGTATATTCACAGGGGAGGAGGATTATCCGGGTGTATAATATCACAGGGGAGGAGGATTTCCGGTGTATAATATCACAGGGGGGGGGGGGGGGATTATCGGGTGTATATATCACAGGGGGGGGGGATTATCCGGGTGTATAATATCACAGGGGGAGGAGGATTATCCGGGTGTATAATATCACAGGGGGAGGAGGGGGATTATCGGGTGTATAATATCACAGGGGAGGAGGGGGGGGGGATTACCGGGTGTATAATATCACAGGGGGAGGGGGATTATCCGGGTGTATATATCACAGGGGGAGGGGGATTATCCGGGTGTATAATATCACAGGGGGAGGAGGATTATCCGGTGTATAATATCACAGGGGAGGGGAGGGGGGATTATCCGGGTGTATAATATCACAGGAGGAGGGGGATTATCCGGGTGTATAATATCACAGGGGGGAGGCGAGGGGGGGATTACCGGGTGTATAATATCACAGGAGGAGGGGGATTATCCGGGTGTATAATATCACAGGGGGAGGAGGAGGGGGATTACCCGGGTGTATAATATCACAGGGGGAGGAGGATTATCCGGTTGTATAATATCACAGGGGGAGGAGGATTATCGGGTGTATAATATCACAGGGGAGGGGGATTATCCGGGTGTATAATATCACAGGGGAGGAGGAGGGGGATTATCCGGGTGTATAATATCACAGGGGGAGGAGGATTATCCGGGTGTATAATATCACAGGGGGAGGAGGATTATCCGGGTGTATAATATCACAGGGGGAGGAGGATTATCCGGGTGTATAATATCACAGGGGGAGGAGGATTATCGGTTGTATAATATCACAGGGGGGGGGGGGGGGGGCGGATTATCCGGGTGTATAATATCACAGGGGGGGGGGGGGGGGGGGGGGGATTATCCGGGTGTATAATATCACAGGGGGAGGAGGATTATCCGGGTGTATAATATCACAGGGGGGAGGAGGGGGGATTATCCGGGTGTATAATATCACAGGGGGGAGGAGGGGGGGGGGGGGTGATTATCCGGGTGTATAATATCACAGGGGGAGGGGGATTATCCGGGTGTATAATATCACAGGGGGAGGGGGATTATCCGGGTGTATAATATCACAGGGGGAGGAGGATTATCCGGTTGTATAATATCACAGGGGGAGGAGGAGGGGGATTATCCGGGTGTATAATATCACAGGAGGAGGGGGATTATCCGGGTGTATAATATCACAGGGGGAGGACGAGGGGGGATTACCGGGTGTATAATATCACAGGAGGAGGGGGATTATCCGGGTGTATAATATCACAGGGGGAGGAGGAGGGGGATTACCCGGGTGTATAATATCACAGGGGGAGGAGGATTATCCGGTTGTATAATATCACAGGGGGAGGAGGATTATCCGGGTGTATAATATCACAGGAGGAGGGGGATTATCCGGGTGTATAATATCACAGGGGGAGGAGGAGGGGGATTATCGGGTGTATAATATCACAGGGGGAGGAGGATTATCCGGGTGTATAATATCACAGGGGGAGGAGGATTATCCGGGTGTATAATATCACAGGGGGAGGAGGATTATCCGGGTGTATAATATCACAGGGGGAGGAGGATTATCCGGTTGTATAATATCACAGGGGGAGGAGGATTATCCGGGTGTATAATATCACAGGAGGAGGGGGATTATCCGGGTGTATAATATCACAGGGGGAGGAGGAGGGGGATTATCCGGGTGTATAATATCACAGGGGGAGGAGGATTATCCGGGTGTATAATATCACAGGGGGAGGAGGATTATCCGGGTGTATAATATCACAGGGGGAGGAGGATTATCCGGGTGTATAATATCACAGGGGGAGGAGGATTATCCGGGTGTATAATATCACAGGGGGAGGAGGATTATCCGGTTGTATAATATCACAGGGGGGGGGGGGGGGGGCGGATTATCCGGGTGTATAATATCACAGGGGGGGGGGGGGGGGATTATCCGGGTGTATAATATCACAGGGGGAGGAGGATTATCCGGGTGTATAATATCACAGGGGGGAGGAGGGGGGATTATCCGGGTGTATAATATCACAGGGGGGAGGAGGGGGGGGGGGGTGATTATCCGGGTGTATAATATCACAGGGGGAGGTGGGGGGGGGGTATTATCCGGGTGTATAATATCACAGGGGGGGGAGGAGGGGGGATTACCCGGGTGTATAATATCACAGGGGGAGGGGGATTATCGGGTGTATAATATCACAGGGGGAGGGGGATTATCCGGGTGTATAATATCACAGGGGGAGGAGGATTATCCGGTTGTATAATATCACAGGGGGAGGAGGAGGGGGATTATCCGGGTGTATAATATCACAGGAGGAGGAGGATTATCCGGGTGTATAATATCACAGGGGGGAGGAGGGGGGGGGGGGGTGATTATCCGGGTGTATAATATCACAGGGGGAGGGGGATTATCCGGGTGTATAATATCACAGGGGGAGGGGGATTATCGGGTGTATAATATCACAGGGGGAGGAGGATTATCCGGTTGTATAATATCACAGGGGGAGGAGGAGGAGGGGGATTATCCGGGTGTATAATATCACAGGAGGAGGAGGGGGATTATCCGGTAATGAGCAGAGACCCCGGAGCTGCCCCCCCCCTCTTCCAGGCCCGGAGCTCCGGTGCTGTTCCGGTCCCCGGCCCCTCCCGCAGTCACCTCACACAGTCGCGGCTCCCGGTGTCTGGCGGCGGCGGCGGAGGAGTCGGTGTTATGAAGAACAAACAGATCCGTTGTAAGCGCCGCCCACTTCCTTATTTGGTGTGTCGTCACTCGGAGGTGCCTTGACTCTGTCCAATAACAGAGCGTAGTTGGTGTGTGACGTCATCAATCGCCTCCAATGGGAGAGACGCAGCAATACTCTACGCATGCGCAGTACAAACGGAAATTGAGGGTGGTTTCAGTAGCCAATGAGATCGCAGTTTTTATTGTGTTATTGAAGGTTATGAACTGAAAGACGTGATCTGATTGGTTGCTATGGGCACAATGGCTCCTTGTTGTTGCTATGTAAAAGGCTTTGGTTCGGTATCCACCATTGTATTTACCTTCCTTCCCGGATTTTGCAGCACTGTCCTGACCAGGGGGCGGAGCTCCCGCAGTGTCCTGGCCGTGATGTAATGAGTCCGGGGGGCGGGGCCTCACCTGAGTGCAGGGAAGAAACAAAAGAAATACAAATAAAGTATAAAATAAATCTAATGTATAAAGCTGAGAGTATGTGCGGAGCCCCTATGCTCTGGTCTGGTCCACTATGGTCTGGTCTGGTCCCGTATGGTCTGGTCTGGTCCCGTATGGTCTGGTCTGGTCTGGTCCCGTATGGTCTGGTCTGGTCCCGTATGGTCTGGTCTGGTCCCCTATGGTCTGGTCTGGTCCCTGTGGTCTGGTCTGGTCTGGTCCCTATGGTCTGGTCTGGTCCCCTGTGGTCTGGTCTGGTCTGGTCCCCTATGGTCTGGTCTGGTCCCCTGTGGTCTGGTCTGGTCTGGTCCCCTATGGTCTGGTCTGGTCCCCTATGGTCTGGTCTGGTCTGGTCCCGTATGGTCTGGTCTGGTCCCCTGTGGTCTGGTCTGGTCTGGTCCCCTATGGTCTGGTCTGGTCTGGTCCCGTATGGTCTGGTCTGGTCCCCTGTGGTCTGGTCTGGTCTGGTCCCCTATGGTCTGGTCTGGTCCCCTGTGGTCTGGCCTGGTCTGGTCCCTATGGTCTGGTCTGATCCCCTATGGTCTGGTCCCCTATGGTCTGGTCTGGTCCCTGTGGTCTGGTCTGGTGTGGTCCCCTATGGTCTGGTCTGGTCCCCTGTGGTCTGGTCTGGTCCACTATGGTCTGGTCTGGTCCGTATGGTCTGGTCTGGTGTGGTCCCTGTGGTCTGGTCTGGTCCCCTATGGTCTGGTCTAGTTCCCTGTGGTCTGGTCTGGTCCCCTATGGTCTGGTCTGGTCCCGTATGGTCTGGTCTGGTGTGGTCCCTATGGTCTGGTCTGGTCTGGTAAGGTCCACTATGGTCTGGTCCACTATGGTCTGGTCTGGTCCCGTATGGTCTGGTCTGGTGTGGTCCCCTATGGTCTGGTCTGGTCTGGTCTGGTCCACTATGGTCTGGTCTGGTCCACTATGGTCTGGTCTGGTCCCGTATGGTCTGGTGTGGTCCCCTATGGTCTGGTCTGTTCCACTATGGTCTGGTCTGGTCCACTATGGTCTGGCCTGGTCTGCTATGGTCTGGTTTGGTCCCTATGGTCTGGTGTGGTCCCCTATGGTCTGGTCTGATCTGGTCTCCTATGGTCTGGTCTGGACCCTATGGTCTGGTCTCCTATGGTCTGGTCTGGTCCCTATGGTCTGGTCCCTATGGTCTGGTCTGGTCCCCTATGGTCTGATCTGGTCTCCTATGGTCTGGTCTGGTCCCCTATGGTCTGGTCCCCTATGGTCTGGTCTGGTCCCTATGGTCTGGTCTGGTCCCCATATGGTCTGGTCTTGTCTGGTTCTGACTCACCGTACCGGGACTTCACGGGGCAGGTGTTTTTCTTCTCCCTGTCACAGAACCGCGCCTGCCGTAGTGGGGCCCGATGGTCCAGATCAATAGGGTTGGCTGAACAGATTAAAGGTTGTTTCTTGTCGTGACGCCACCTGTGAGAGTTCCGGTGATTTCCACCGGCGCTGCTTGGGCCTCCGGGGGATGGAATGCAGCAAGATGGGACGCTCCCCACAGGATGAGCGGGAGTCCCGGAGCCTGGAGCTGCACAAGATGTTGTGAGGCAGCTGCTGCGCTTCTAGCATGTGGAGATGGACAGTTCTGAAAAAGGCACAGACACTGATAGTCTCTGTAACGGGTATTTTACTGTAACCAGCAGGTGATACATGGCATACAGTTAACTGGTAACAGACAGGTGGACTTGGCAATGACCGTTGTTTCTCAGAGCTCCGCAGTGTTCCTGCATTCTAACTTATCCTGTGTGAGTTGCCGATGTCGCCTTTGAGTGCCAAGGTCAGGTACAATGGACTACTTAAATGACCCTGCCGGTGTGTACGTTCCGGTGTGAGGGGTAGTCTGGGTCCTTGTGGTGGGTAATCCGCTGGCAAGACGGCTCTGTTTGCGGCGGCGGTGGGGTACTCTGTAGAGCGGTCCCTCCACTCCTGGTTTGCATAGCAGTGATAAACGACTACCAGCTTCGGAACCAGTGATCCGGTTGTAGATGGGCGCGGGTGTATTTTGACCGTGGATGTTCGCCCAGAGTCCGGTTGTTGAGGCACCTGGTAATGGCGCCTAACCGGTGGTGGTGGCTAGGGGCTGCACGGAACTGTGCAGGGCCCCCTCTCCTACGTTCCTCCCGCCCACGTTCTGCTCCTTCCTCCTTCTCCTACATTGCAGACCCTCTTCTGCACTAACTTCTCCACTATACACTACTCCTACACTCCGCCCAACAGGACCTTATTGGCCCTCTATGCTGATGTGCATGTAGGGTATGGAGCTCTGAGTTTTAACCATGTCATCACCTAGTCAGAGAATATTGCAGCTGCAGTCTGGGCTGCAATACACTCCTGTGACGCACTCGTTGCGGGGCGCCACACTCCCCCTTGGGAAATTACGCTTGTCCCCAAGTGTCACGAAACCCCAATATTACAGAGAATTTTTACATTTTTATTATAACAGGTAAATAAACGCTTTTATTCACAACAGGCATGCACTCTTGCTTTTCTTCCCTTTTAGGGAGGCACATGACTTAAACTGTTACAAATAACAAACCCGGTATAAATAGGTTAACCATTGCGGACCCGGCGGGCGGTCTACTGTCCTTAATGTAAGTCCAGGGCTTTTGCCGCCGGGCCGCTCTTCTGGCGGTTTAAACGGGAAAAGTCATTCTCAAAGTTCAAAAGTTATTTGTGTAGAGAACAATTGCGCACCTGTATGGCAAACCAACCATCAGGGGCCCTTTACACGCCGCTACGACAGGATGGATACAACCCGCTACAGGCTACAAATGTAGCTTGTAGCGCCAATGTAGCCCGTAGTAGCGGCGTGTGAAGACGGGACGTGACAGCCGGCTACAGATACATCTGTTTCCCAGCACTGCTCGAAAACAGATGGCTACAAAGCCGATTGTAGCGAGCTGTATCGGCGTGTAAAGAAGGAATAGAAGGGTTGTTTCTACACCATGCTATGTAGCTGGGGCATGACACAGGCTCCGGGTTTCCGCGCCCCTTCAGCGATCATTGGAGGAAGCTCCTGCGTTGCGATTGGTTGTCGCTGCACAGGGCGGCATATTTAAGGAGCTGACGAGTCACACTACACAATCGCTCGAGCGTCATGTATTAGGCAGCCTCCTGCGATGCCTGGCCAATCATGGTATTATTGCTTTGTCCTATCAGCGTACGGAATTCTCGTAATCCACAATTGTGGCACGCCTATGTGCTGTCCCTGCTGCAACAGGTACGCCCATAGTAGCTGGTTGTAGCGGTGTGTAAATGAGCAACAGCTGGCTACTTGAGACACCCGGCGATGTATCTAGCTATAGATGTAGCGTAGCGTAGCGCACCTTGTGGCGGCGTGTGAAGAGGGTGCGTTTACCGTTTGTAACCGTTTGGGCGTGCTTGTGCACGTGAAGTAGCGGATTGTATCCATCCTGTCGTAGCGGCGTGTAAAGGTACCCTCATAGCAAGCGTGAACCTCATAAGTGATAATGTCCCCACGATGCAGATCGCGATCTGGATGTCCTCTGGGTAAATGCGGTTCTACATCGCGACGCCCACAAATATCTCCTCATACACTCCCTCCTCCCTGGCGAAACCCCACCCGGTAGACAGATTGAACGAGGTCACTCTACCTTCTTTACGGAGTTTGGTAACGGGGGTTGACGACGGGCCTCGACACGGGCTTGTAGATTGGCTTGCTCACGGGCCCGCCACTCCGCCCTGCGGAGCCGACGTATGTCGTCGTCGTCAGACCGACTTGGAGTGTGGATGCAGTCACTGCGATGGGTAGGTTGCTGACTGGTTTGACGCTGACGGGAAGTCTGGATGGGCACCCGGACAAGATGTGCCGGAGAAGATGCTGCAGCAGCGCCTGACCAAAATACCCGAGCTAGTTGCTCGGCCGGAGGTTCCTCTTCGTCTCCCCATTCGAAACCAGTGTGGTGGTGGTCTTCAGGGATGCTGTGGGCCTCGTCGTCCTCTTCCTCCACTCCTTCGATGATCACAAAGGTCTGAGTTCCTGATGGAGATGCTGGGTTGGAGTCACCCGGATAGATGGGCGTTGGGGCTGTGGAGTCTTCCTCGGGGTCATCTCGCAGGGCTTCCAGGCTGTTTGCCTCCTCGTCTGCCGCTTCAGCGTGGTTAGCTGGTGGTGTTTCTGCTTCGGCAACCGGGTAGGCCTCAAGAGGATTGGTATCGGCCTCCGGTTCTGGAGGTAAACAGGTCACAGTCTCTGGGTTAATTGTAGTGAGACGGGTGATAGGTTCCTCTGCGGGAACCAAACAGGCATCGGCTTTGGTTGTGGAGCAATTTGCAAGCTCCGGCTCTGGAGCGGGATCGGTGATGGGCTCGGTGGAATAACGCAGTTCACGGGCTCTGGTGATGAGGCAGGACAGGTTGTAGGCACTGGTGAGGTAGCGGAACAGGAGCTGCTTTCCGGCTCTGGAGTGGGACCACTTGCACGTCCTTGCTGGATAGCTCGGTGGAGTCGGCTAGCCAGACCCGTACTCCAGCTGCGGATCGTCCACTCTGTAGTTTCCATGAGTCTCACCCTTAGGTCTTGCAGCGCCTCTTGCCAGAAGTCGGGGTTGCCGTCTATAGTGAGGACGGGACCCGGACCCGGATGGCCTATGGCTGCTCTGGCCTCCACCTCGACCTCCTGCATCAATTCGTGGAGCTTCATGCTGGTAATTTTCCTTGTTGGGAGAACCACACCGTCCTAACTGGTGACCGTTCCTGTTGAAGAGCTGGTGGAAAAGCCTTGACACTCCCACTTTCTGGGGGTTCTTGTAGTCCATAGGTGGGATAAAGTCTTTGGCCCGCCCCATGGTTGTTTACCGCAATCGGGGCGGACAATGATTTTGGCGCCTCTGCCTTGGCCCTCTCACGAAGAGGGGCGGAGGCTCACCCCTTGGCCTGCACGTGGTGGTTCACATGGCGGGGACTGCCATCTTGGTCGCCATCTTGGCCCAATGGTGAAAAGGCGGGAAAAGTTATTTTTGGGAAGAGCAAAGTCCTTTTCGATGAAATAAAAAGTTCTTTAAGCACACAATACCGTTAGGGAACGGGCCTGCTCGGATCCTGTTTGTGACGTCAAACTCTGACTCACCGTAGCCGGGACTTCACGGGGCAGGCGTTTTTTCTTCTCCCTGTCACGGAACCGCGCCTGCCGTAGTGGGGCCCGGTGGTCCAGATCAATAGGGTTGGTTGAACAGATTAAAGGTTGTTTCTTGTCGTGACGCCACCTGTGAGAGTTCCGGTGAGTTCACCGGCGCTGCTTGGGCCTCCGGGGGATGGAATGCAGCAAGATGGGACGCTCCCACAGGACGAGCGGGAGTCCCGGAGCCTGGAGCTGCACAAGATGTTGTGAGGCAGCTGCTGCACTTCTAGCATGCTGAGATGGACAGTTCTGAAAAAGGCACAGACACTGATAGTCTCTGTAACGGGTATTTTACTGTATCCAGCAGGTAATACATGGCATACAGTTAATGGATAACGGACCGGGTGGACTTTAGCAATGACCGGTGTTTCCCAGAGCTCCGCAGTGTTCCTCCATTCTAAGCTTGTTCTAAGTGAGTTGCCGATGTTGCCTTTTGGGTGTCAAGGTCGGGTACAAGGGACTACTTAAATGGCCCTGCCGGTGTGTACGTTCCGGTGTGAGGGGTAGTCTGGGTCCTTTTGGTGGGTACTCCGCTGGCAAGACGGCTCTGTTTGCGGGTGGCGGTGGGGTACTCCTGTAGAGCGGTCCCTCCACTCCTGGTTTGCATAGCAGTGATAAACGACTACCAGCTTCGGAACCAGTGATCCGGTTGTAGATGGGCGCGGGTGTATTTTAACCCGTGGATGTTTGCCCAGAGTCCGGTTGTTAAGGCACCGGGTAATGGCGCCCAACCGGTGGTGGCCTAGAGGCTGCACGGAACTGTGCAGGACCCCCTCTCCTACGTTCCTCCCGGCCACGTTCTGCTCCTTCCTCCTTCTCCTACATTGCAGACTCTCCTCCTTCTCTTTCTGCTGCTCTAACTTCTCCTCTAACACACCACTCCTACACTCCGCCCACCAGGACCTTATTGGCCCTCTATGCTGATGTGCATGTAGAGTATGGAGCTCTGAGTTTTAACCATGTCATCACCTAGTCAGAGAATATTGCAGCTGCAGTCTGGGCTGCAATACACTCCTGTGACGCACTCGTTGCGGGGCACCACAGTTCCCTATGTCTGATCTGGTCCCCTATGGTCTGGTCTGGTCCCCTATGGTCTGGTCTGGTCTGGTCCCCTATGGTCTGTTCTGGTCCCCTATGGTCTGGTCTGGTCCCCTATGGTCTGGTCCCTATGGCCTGGTCTTGTCTGGTTCCCTATGGTCTGATCTGGTCCCCTATGGTCTGGTCCCCTATGGTTTGATCTGGTCCCTTATGGTCTGGTCTGGTCCCTGTGGTCTGGTCTGGTCCCCTATGGTCTGGTCTGGTCCCCTATGGTCTGGTCTGGTCTCATATGGTCTGGTCTGGTCCCCTATGGTCTGGTCTTCTATGGTCTGGTCTGGTCTGGTTCCCTATGGCCTGGTCCCCTATGGTCTGGTCTGATCTGGTCCCTGTGGTCTGGTCTGGTCCCCTATGGTCTGGTCCCTATGGTCTGATCTTGTCTGGTTCCCTATGGTCTGATCTGGTCCCTATGGTCTGGTCTGGTCCCCTATGGTCAGGTCCCCTATGGTCGGGTCTTGTCTGGTTCCCTGTGGTCTGATCTGGTCCCCTATGGTCTGGTCCCTATGGTCTGGTCCCTATGGTCTGGTCTGGTCCCCATGGTCTGATCTGGTCCCCTATGGTCTGGTCTGGTCCCCTATGGTCTGATCTGGTCCCTATGGTCTGGTCTTGTCTGGTTCCCTATGGTCTGATCTGGTCCCTTATGGTCTGGTCCCCTATGGTTTGATCTGGTCCCTATGGTCTGGTCTGGTCCCCTATGGTCTGGTCTGGTCCCCTGTGGTCTGGTCTGGTCCACTATGGTTTGGTCTGGTCCCCTATGGTCTGGTCCCGTATGGTCTGGTCTGGTCCCCTATGGTCTGGTCTGGTCCCTATGGTTTGGTGCCCTATGGTCTGGTCTGGTCCCCTATTGGTCTGGTCTGGTCCACTATGGTCTGGTCTGGTCCCCTATGGTCTGGTCTGGTCCCCTATGGTTGGTTCTCTATAGTCTGGTCTGGTCCACTATGGTCTGGTCTGGTCCCCTATGGTCTGGTCTTGTCCCCTATGTTCTGGTCTGGTCCCGTATGGTCTGGTCTGGTCCCCTATGGTTTGGTCTGGTCCCCTATGGTCTGGTATGGTCCCTATGGTCTGGTCTGGTTCCCTATGGTTGGTCTGGTCCCCTATGGTCTGGTCTGGTCCCATATGGTCTGGTCCCTTATGGTCTGGTCTGGTCCCGTATGGTCTGGTCTGGTCCCCTATGGTCTTGTCTGGTCCCCTATGGTCTGGTCTGGTCCCCTATGGTCTGGTTTGGTCCCCTATGCTCTGATCCGGTCCCCTATGCTCTGGTCTGGTCCCCTATGGTCTGGTCTTGTCTTATTCCCTATGGTCTGATGTGGTCTCCTATGGTCTGGTCCCATATGGTCTGGCCCCCTATGATCTGGTCTGGTCCCCTATGGTCTGGTCTGGTCCCTGTGGTCTGATCTGGTCCCCTCTGGTCTGGTCTGGTCCCCTATGATCTGGTCTAGTCCCCTATGATCTGGTCTGGTCACGTATGGTCTGGTCTGGTCCCCTATGGTCTGGTCTGGTCCCCTATGGTCTGGTCTGGTCCACTATGGTCTGGTCTGGTCCCTATGGTCTGGTCTGGTCCACTATGGTCTGGTTTGGTCCCCTATGGTCTGATCAGATCTGGTTCCCTATTGTCTGGTTTGGTCCCCTATGGTCTGATCTGATCTGGTCCCCTATGGTCTGGTCTGGTCCCTATGGTCTGGTCTGGTCCCTTATGGTCTGGTCTGGTCTGGTCCCGTATGCTCTGGTTTGGTCCCTATGGTCTGATCTGGTCCCCTATGGTCTGATCTGGTCCCCTATGGTCTGGTCTGGTCTGGTCCCTGTGGTCTGGTCCCCTATGGTTGATCTGGTCCCTATGGTCTGGTCTGGTCCCCTATGGTCAGGTCTGGTCCCTATAGTCTGGTGTGGTCCCCTATGGTCTGGTCTGGTCCCCTATGGTCTGGTCTAGTCCCTATGGTTTGGTCCCTATGGTCTGGTCTGGTCCTCTATGGTCTGGTCCCCTATGGTCTGGTCTGGTCCCGTATGGTCTGATCTGGACTGGTCCCCTATGGCCTGGTCTGGTTCCCTATGGTCTGATCTGGTCCCCTATGATCTGGTCTGGTCTGGTCCCCTGTGGTCTGGTCTGGTCCCCTATGGTCTGGTCCCCTATGGTCTGGTCTGGTCCCATATGGTCTGGTCTGGTCCCCTATGGTCTGGTCTGATCCCCTATGGTCTGGTCTGGTCCCCTATGATCTGGTCTGGTCCCGTATGGTCTGGTCCCCTATGGTCTGGTCTGGCTCCCTATGGTTTGGTCCCCTATGGTCTGATCTGGTCCCTATGGTCTGGTCTGGTCCCCTATGGTTTTGTCCCCTATGGTCTGGTCTGGTCCCCTATGATCTGGTCTAGTCCCCTATGGTCTGGTCTGGTCACGTATGGCCTGGTCTGGTCCCCTATGGTCTGGTCTGGTCGCCTATGGTCTGGTCTGGTCCACTATGGTCTGGTCTGGTCCCCTATGGTCTGGTATGGTCCACTATGGTCTGGTTTGGTCCCCTATGGTCTGATCAGATCTGGTCCCCTATGGTCTGGTTTGGTCCCTATGGTCTGATCTGATCTGGTCCCCTATGGTCTGGTCTGGTCCCCTATGGTTTGGTCCCCTATGGTCTGGTCTGGTCCCCTATGGTCTGGTCTGGTCCCTTATGGTCTGGTCTGGTCCCGTATGCTCTGGTTTGGTCCCTATGGTCTGATCTGGTCCCTATGGTCTGATCTGGTCCCCTATGGTCTGGTCTGGTCTGGTCCCTGTGGTCTGGTCCCCTATGGTCTGATCTGGTCCCCTATTGTCTGGTGTGGTCCCCTATGGTCTGGTCTGGTCCCCTATGGTCTGGTCTAGTCCCCTATGGTTTGGTCCCCTATGGTCTGATCTGGTCCCCTATGGTCTGGTCTGGTCCTCTATGGTCTGGTCCCCTATGGTCTGGTCTGGTCCCGTATGGTCTGGTCCCCTATGGTCTGATCTGGACTGGTCCCCTATGGCCTGGTCTGGTCCCCTATGGTCTGATCTGGTGCCCTATGGTCTGGTCTGGTCCCCTATGGTCTGGTCTGGTCACCAATTGTCTGGTCTGGTCCCCTATGGTCTGATCTGGTCCCCTATGGTCTGGTCTGGTCCCCTATGGTTTGGTCCCTATGGTCTGATCTGGTCCCCTATGATCTGATCTAGTCCCTATGGTCTGGTCTGGTCCCATATGGTCTGGTCTGGTCCCCTATGGTCTGGTCTGGTTTCCTATGGTTTGGTCCCCTATGGTCTGATCTGGTCCCCTATGGTCTGGTCTGGTCCCCTATGGTTTCGTCCCCTATGGTCTGATCTGGTCCCCTATGATCTGATCTAGTCCCCTATGGTCTGGTCTGGTCCCCTATGGTCTGGTCTGGTCTGGTCCCCTAGGTTGTGGTCTGGTCCCTATGGTCTGGTCTGGTCCCCTATGGTCTGGTCTGGTCACCAATTGTCTGGTCTGGTCCCCTATGGTCTGATCTGGTCCCCTATCTTCTGGTCTGGTCTGGTCCCCTATGGTCTGGTCTGGTCTGGTCTGGTCCCCTGTGGTCTGGTCTGGTCCACTATGGTCTGGTCTGGTCCACTATGGTCTGGTCTGGTCCACTATGGTCTGGTCTGGTCTTCTATGGTCTGGTCTGGTCTGGTCCCCTATGGTCTGGTCTGGTCTGGTCTGGTCCCCTATGGTCTGGTCTGGTCTGGTCCCCTATGGTCTGGTCCCCTATGGTCTGGTCTGGTACCCTATGGTCTGGCCTGGTCTGGTCCCCTAGAGTCCTGATATTGGGGGTCAGAGAAGATTTTTAATTAAAATGCTTTTCTAACATATATATATAACATAGTATATATATATATCATTGTAAATGAGCCCCTGTACTTTGTGTCACCCCCACCTCATTGTTAGATTGTAAGCTCTTATGAGCAGGGCTGCTATTTTTTGCTCTAATTATTGTATTATGCTTTTGTATTGTATTGTATTTTCTGATTGTTTGTTATGACTGTTTAAATGTGAGCTTTGTATTGTGAAGCGCTGGGGAATATGTTGGCGCTATATAAATAAAAATTATTATTATTATTATCTCTGTGTGATGAAAAGCTTTATATGAGTTTATTCTTTATCTTTCAATACTCAGTCGATGAATGGGAACAAATTTACAACCAGAGGCAGAATAAGAATTCTCATCATGTGTGTCGATGGGTATTGATAACATGCAGCAATGTTTTATTAAGAAAATTGCAGTGTAATGAATCACCACTAGAGGGCAGTAACAATTTAATTTTTTTTCATGAGTAAAATAGGAAATATGTTGTCAAATGTTTTGCTAATAATAATGAAGAGATGACGAGAAAATTGTATCTGGTGCCTGATGTGAAAGGAGAGAAAACTTGAGATGAGTTTTACCCACCGCCTCAGTCACCTGATTGCCCCTAGCTCTGCAGATATATTCACAACCATGAGTCTGATCCAGGCATCTTTTACTGTACAGCTTTCCAAGTACAATACTTTGAATTAGACTCGAATTCTATCAGCATTTGGCCATTCCTCACCATCATCTCTGCTGTATTGTTATCATCATCACCATCTGTATGAAGTATTCCAGTTGTTTCCTCTTCCCACAGGTAGGCTTTGAATCTACTCAGCTTTCCCTGGCTTCTGACTGTCTGTGATAAATGCATATTATCTCTTGTCGCAAATCCGAAAACTATCTGCCTTTTCTCTTTTTACTGCTGCTCCTGTCAGGTGATATCTCCAAATCCTAGTCCACCCTCCTCCAACTTCAACACCCCCACACCTCACATAGAAGCTCCACTAACCTTATTAACATTACTTGTACACCTTCATCTCCCTCTCTTAACTGCGCTCTCTGGAACCCACGGTCTGTATGCAACAAACTTCCCTTCAGTTACAACTATGGTCTGGTCTGGTCCCCTATGGTCTGGTCTGGTCCCTATGGTCTGGTCTGGTCTCCTATGGTCTGGTTTGGTCTGGTCCCCTATGGTCGGGTCTGGTCCCGTATGGTCTGGTCTGGTCCCCTATGGTCTGGTCTGGTCCCCTATGGTCTGGTTCTTACAGAAACTGGCTCTTACAGAAACCTGGATCTAGGATTCAGACACTGCTTCCCCTGCTGCTATTTCATATGGTGGCTTACATTTCTCTCATTCTCCGAGACCTGGGAACAGACATGGTGGTGGAGTTGGCTTACTCCTGTCCCCACAATGTACTTTCCAGGTCATCCCCCCAGCTCCATCACTGTCATTCCTTCTTTTGAGGTTCACACCATTAGGCTGTTCCGTCCCCTCCCCCTCAGAGTAGCAGTGGTATACCGCCCCCCAGGGTCACCCACCCAGTTCCTTGACCATTCTCCACGTGGCTGCCGCATTTCATGTCCTCAGAATTACCAACCCTTATTCTGGGAGACTTCAACATCCCCATAAACAGCCCCATCTCCCATCTGTATCCCAGCTCCTATCTCTAACCACATCTCTTGGCCTCTCACAGCTCTCAACCTCTGAGACACACAAGGATGGTAACACCCTTGACCTGGTCTTTACTCGACTCTGCTCAACCTCCTCCTTAAATAACTCACCTTTACTCTCTGACCACAACATTCTCTCCTTCACACTCACAACTCCTCGCCCACCACAGCCCACCCCGACCTATCAAACATCCAGAAATCTACAGGCCATTAACCCTCATGCACTCACAGACTCTCTTCTCTCATCACTGTCCCCAATCTCTTCATTCTCCTGTCCCAATCTGGCTGTGAATCACTACAATGATACTCTCAGAAGCTCCCTGGACCAAGTAGCGCCCCTCACCCTCAGAACCTCCAAACACAGAGTAAAACAGCCCTGGCTCACATCACAAACTCAATTCCTCCAGCGATGCTCCAGGAGTGCTGAACGTCTATGGAGGAAAACTCGCTCACCAGGAGACTTTATGCACTATAAATTCATGCTAAAAACCTACAACTCTGCCCTTCACCTTGCCAAACAGACCTACTTCACCACCCTGATCTCCTCACTATCCAACAATCCAAAAAACTCTTTGACACCTTTCACTCTCTCCTCAGTCCTAAAGTGCAGGCCCCTATCACTGACCTCTGTGCTGATGATCTGCCCCCATCACTGACCTCTGTGCTGATGATCTGCCCCATCACTGACCTCTGTGCTCATGATCTGCCCCCATCACTGACCTCTGTGCTGATGATCTGCCCCCATCACTGACCTCTGTGCTGATGATCTGCCCCCATCACTGACCTCTGTGCTCATGATCTGCCCCCATCACTGACCTCTGTGCTGATGATCTGCCCCCATCACTGACCTCTGTGCTGATGATCTGCCCCCCATCACTGACCTCTGTGCTGATGATCTGCCCCCATCACTGACCTCTGTGCTGATGATCTGCCCCCATCACTGACCTCTGTGCTGATGATCTGCCCCATCACTGACCTCTGTGCTGATGATCTGCCCCCATCACTGACCTCTGTGCTGATGATCTGCCCCCATCACTGACCTCTGTGCTGATGATCTGCCCCCATCACTGACCTCTGTGCTGATGATCTGCCCCCATCACTGACCTCTGTGCTGATGATCTGCCCCCATCACTGACCTCTGTGCTGATGATCTGCCCCCATCACTGACCTCTGTGCTGATGATCTGCCCCCATCACTGACCTCTGTGCTGATGATCTGCCCCCATCACTGACCTCTGTGCTGATGATCTGCCCCCATCACTGACCTCTGTGCTGATGATCTGGCCTCTTACTTTAAGGAGAAAATCAGGATAGTAGATATAAGAATAGGGATTTGTGGCCGCCCTCCCGCTCGAACAAAATCTAGGATCCAGGGTTATTTGAATTCATACAGTGGTATTTCTTTCTACGCGTTTCAGTGTAAACCCCTTCCTCAGGAATACCACAATAATTATAGTATTAATAGTAATAGTAAAAAAAAGTAATAGTATTCCTGAGGAAAGGGTTTACCCCGAAATGTGTAGAAATAAATACCACCGTATGAATTCAAATAACCCTGGATTCTGGATTTTGTTCGCGCGGGAGCGCAGCCACAAGTCCCTATTCTTATACGCCTGGGATCAGTCCAAAAAGGGGTATTTACAATGGATTTATCGTGATGCCACATGGGGTATGTGGTTAATAGAACCACCGCTGCCGTATTCCTGCTGGGGACGGTGACTTAGGGCAGCGTAGATGGTAAGCCCTCCTTGGGTAGGGCTGAGGGTCTCCAGGGCAGGTGTAGTAGTGCTGGAAGAGCCTTGGGAGGGATTGTACTGGTTTAGTGCACTTACTTCAAAGCTGCAGCTCTCCACGGTGCTGGTTGTCCTGGTATGCAGCGCTAGAAAGGAACAGTCTCAGGCAGGGATGAGCTTACTGGTACTTTACTTGGTCTTTCAACAGCAGTTTACACAGTTTACAGTTCTTTAGTCACTTCAACACTTTTGCACTGCTGCAGGATACTCAGACTGTGCAGCTCAGGTGGCTCCTCCATGTTGCTCCCTCTAAGCAAGGGGTCTCAAACACGTGGCCCAAGGGCTGCATGCGGCCCCTGGAGCTTCACTGTGCGGCCCGCGGCACCTTAGACAACTTAATGATGGGCCACTGCAGTCCCTGCTGTGTTATGACTTCCATCCCCAAAACTAACAAGCTTTACCGCTCAGCAAGTTCAATGCAAGCCGCCAGCTAATGAGAGGCCAGCAGCTGACGGCAGAATATGACGTCACACGCGGGCCTCTGGCTGGCAGATTGCATTGATCTTGCTGAGCAACAGAGCTTGTCTGAGCGGCAGCTGGAGCAAGCCATAGCACAGCGGAGGCCGGAAGTCAGTACAGCAGGGAGCTCGGCAGCCCCGTGCACTAGAGTGATGCATCATTAAAGTGAGAAAAGTGAGAGTGTGTCTGAGTATGTGTGTGAGTAAGTGTGTATGTAGTGTGTGAGGAGGTGTGGATGAGGAGGTGTGGATGTGTGAAAGGGTGTAAGTATGTTTGAGGGTGTGTTTGAGGGTGTGTTTGAGGGTGTGTGTGAGAGTATGTGTTTGAGTGTGTGAGTGTGAATGAGTGTGTGAGTGTGAGAGTGTGTGTGAGGGTGTGTGTGTGAGGGTGTGTGTAAAAAGAAGGTAAACCAGGATGGGGGACATCACTATAAAAGGGGATCAGGATGGGGACATCATCACTAAAGGGGATCAGGATGGGGGACATCACTACAAAAGGGGATCAGGAAGGGGAACATTACTACAAAAGGGGTCCAGGATGGGGGACATCACTACAAAAGGGGTCCAGGATGGGGGACATCACTACAAAAGGGGTCCAGGATGGGGGACATCACTACTAAAGGGGATCGGGATGGGGACATCACTACTAAGGGGGATCGGGATGGGGACATCACTACTAAGGGGGATCGGGATGGGGACATCACTACTAAGGGGGATCGGGATGGGGGCGTCACTAGAAAATGGGATTAGGATTGAAGATATCACTACAAAAGGGGATCAGTATTGGGGACATCACTAGAAAAGGGATCAGGATGGGGGATATTACTAGAAAAGGGGACCAGGATGGAGGACATCAGTAGAAAAGGGCATCAGGATGGAGGACATCACTAGAAAAGGGGATCAGGATGGAGGACATCACTAGAAAAGGGGATCAGGATGGAGGACATCACTAGAAAATGGGATCAGAATCTGGGGCATCACTACAAAAGAGGATCAGGATGGGGACATTACTACCTGACAAGGACCAGGATGCGGACATTAGTACATGAAGAGGATGAGGATGGGGGACATTGTTACAAGAAGGGGATCAGGATTTGTACTCTATTACATTGAGCAAAAAATTCTGGTATTACTAAAAATATCACTTAGTTCTACAAGGGATGTGGCCCCCCGCTATAAATGATTTTGTATGTGCGGCCCACCAACCCAGCCGAGTTTAAGACCCCTGTTCTAAGTCCTTCCAGGCCCTTTCTATCTTTCTGTTAGCACCTCACCCACAGGTTTGGTCTGGTCGTCGCGGGCTTTTGGGTGAGTCGTCCCTCTCTGTCAGGGTCACCAGCCCTAGTCTGACGACTATGTTCTTAGACCATGGTGGTAGGTAGGCTGCAGGTCGTAGGACAGTGTGTCCTGTGATTAGGGTCCTGAAGTGCACCCGCTCACGTCTACAGAGCCGGCAAACTGGCTGTAGAGGCCTAGCCTCCAGTGTCCCAGGTATGGCTGTGGGATCACCAGACTCCCTTGTTCTCACTGTCTCTCAGCTTCAGGGTTCCTCAGGTCAGCTAAGATGTGTGCGGCTGCCGTGCCCTTGTCCTCCCACCTTCCTTCAGCTGTGGGGTGTCTCTGCTTGCGGCTGTAGTCTCCCTCGTCTCCAGCTATGGAGCGAGCTTTCTCTCCTTGGGTCTGTGCCACTCAGGATTCTGCATCCTCCAGGGAACCACTCCTCCTGGGAAACCTAACTGCCACTCTGTGTTCTTCTTCTGTTCTCTCCCACTGTTCTGACTTTAACTGTGTGTTCCTGGGTTTTCTAGTGTTGCTCTCTCCACCCACTTTGTCAGTGCTACTCTACGCTCCACTCGCACTACTCTTAACACCTGCCACCCCTTGCGCAACCTAGAATCCTAGGCGTAGGGTTGGTGTGTGCTGCAGTGTGGGTTTTTTGGCAACCGTCTTGCCTTACCTGGCTGCACTTCTCTTTGTGGCCACCTGGTCGCAGGGGCGCCACACTTGCACCTGAAGAACATCTCTAGAATTCGCCCCTTTCTAACCATGGAAATCACAAAAACCCTCACTGTGGCCCTGATCCACTCCCGCCTTGACTACTGCAATTCTCTATTAATTAGCCTCCCCTCACTAGACTCTCCCCTCTCCATTCCATCCTTAATGCAGCAGCCAGGATCACCCATCTGGCCAATCATTACTCAGATGCCTCCTCTCTATACCAGTCATTGCACTGGCTGTCTATACACTACAGGATCAAATTCAAACTGCTTGTTCTCACCCACAAAGCTCTTCACAGTGCAGCACCCCCCTACCTCTCCTCCCTCATCTCTGTCTACCACCCCACCCGTTCTCTACGTTCCTCAAATGACCTTCAACTAACATCTGCACTAATCCGATCCTCCCACTCTTGGCTCCAAGACTTCTCCAGAGCTGCACCAAACCTCTGGAATGCTTTACCCCAAGAAATAAGGACCATCCCCAACTTGTATAGCTTCAGACGCTCCCTAAAAACACATCTTTTTAAGGCGGCCTATGATACTCCCTAATAGAATTCCTTTATAATGTATATAGCCCATTCACTATCTCTCTGGACATAACTCTTCTCCAACTCCACCAAACCCAAAAGCTCCACACAGATGTCTGATGACCATTCATGTGACTTTATCTCTATCCCCCATTTCCTCAAGATACCTGGACCATGAGTGCAATAAGCCCCTGTACCTTGTATATCCCTTATCTCATTGTAGATTGTAAGCTCTTTTGAGCAGGGTCACCTTTACGTTTGCTTTAATTATTGTATTGTATTTTTTACATTGATTCTCTACTTTAATTTCTGTAATTATTTAATTTTTTTCAGAATTGTTACCTATGACCATCTGTATATGAACCTCTGTATTGTAAAGCGCTGCAGAATAAAGATTATTATTATTATTGCAGTTTAATGAATCACCACTAGAGGGCGGTAACAATTTAATTTCTTTTTCATTAATAAAATAGGAAAAATGTTGTCAAATGTTTGGCTAATAATAATGAACAGATGACGGGAAAATTGTATCTGGTGCCTGATGTGACTGGAGAGAAAACATGAGATGAGTTTTCATCTTATTAAAATAAATTGGATCCATTTTCCTACCTCTCAAGCTCTGAGTAATGGTAGAAATTGGATTTGTCACCAGGCAGAATCACAAATGTAGTTACTTGATGGAAGGTAGAGCTGAGCGGCGGCCATGATGCCAGGGGCCCCCGAGTGTTCATTTCACCAGTCCGTCCTCCGCTCATCACATACCTTGGCATTAATCCTCTCTGGTATATACCCACTGATAAACAGGGGCGGGCTGGGCCGGGGGGCAGGGATGCACTTGCCACCTGGACCATGAAACTCTTGCCGATCAGAGAGCTTTTATTTTAACCCCTTGGTAATGTCACAGTGAACCACTCTGCAGTGGTTTAAAGGGAATCTGTCACCAGGTTTTTGCCATCTCATCTGAGAACAGCATAATGTAGAAGCACAGATCCTGATTCCAGCGATATGTCACTTACTAGGCTGCTCAGTGTACTATTGATAAAATCACTGTTTCATAAGCTGGAGATTATCATTACAAGACTACGTAAGTAGTGCTAAATCTGCAGCAAACAGTAATTTTATCAAAATGACAGCAAGCAGCTCAGTAAGTGACACATCGCTGGAATCAGGATCTCTGTCTCTACGATATGCTGCTCTCAGATGGGATGGCAAAAACAAGGTGTCAGAGTCCCTTTAAATGGAGTTTATTCCTTTAGCCCATTAAGTTGAATCCTGCCCTTGAGGACTCATTATCTATGCACTCATGACTGGCCAACGATCTCTGGATCTAAAAGATGTGTTAGTCAAGATTCCCTATGTTCCACAGGTCCTGAATCCCTTTGCATCCCGGTGCCCAGTGCTGGGTTGCGATGTCGTATGTGCTACCAACTTTGCCTTCGCAGATGGAGCACGTGTGTTTGACATACGATATCATATATCTCGTTCAACATCTAAGGTTATATATGCAGATAGGAGTCATTGATGTGATCCACACTACAATCAGGGGTGGAAACGTCAAAAAACTGTTGGCCAAACGAGAAGCCCGCTGGATAGTTACCATTGATATTCCTGAACTTTGCTTGTTTTCTGTAGTCTCGTCACCATTGACCCCAGATTGAGAGGGTCCCCTATTAGATGTATGTTTTAATACATACTTATATTTTAAGGTTTTAATTGGTTGTAACATTCTTTTTCAAGGTGACTTTTCGTGCATCTTTCCCCCTTTCTTAATAATACACTGTCACTTTAATAACACATGTGAAATTGCAGCTCATAAAAATGTGAAATACATCAAGCATTGAACTCTGGGTCTTCAGGGATGATTTTACACGTGGAATCCTTACACCAGCACTGGACCTTTGATTTGATGTGTGTTACGTATTGACTGCCTTGCAGTATGGAAGTGCTGCTGCTGTGCTGTGCTGCTCTCAGTGTGGAGAGAGGAACCTAATGAGCGGGAGCAGGTTGTAGCAAGTGTGTGTGATGAATGTGATTCATGCTTAGGTGAGCTGAGGGGTGTGCCTGGGCTGGTTGCTCCCCACCCCTCGGCCATAAATGGGTCAGCTCACATCCACCTGATGTCGCTGATTCAGTTCACTTCTGGACTGTGACCTGTTGTGACAAGACGCTGATCTGAAGCTGCTGTTTCTTTTCCATTGGAAACTGCTGCGTTCCGTGGTCCATGGGTGGAGGTAGAGGCTTATGCCTAGGGCTTCTCAGGAGTTTTAGGGTCTTAGGCTGGTGGCTCAGACCTCCTCACCTTCAGATGTACCTCCGAGTACAGGGCGAGTCAGGGATCCCAGTATCAGGGCCAGAGCAGGGTCCATCCTACTTTTGGGTACTCTGGCCCTTTCCCCCGCGTGACAATGTGTTTTCTCTTATTGATCTGCTTTGGCATGCTATTGATATATTTGTACTAGGTTTTTGTGAACCCTGTGTTCATTTTTATGCAGTTCGGGCTTTCCCCATGGTGCACATGCATGATTCTGCCCGCGCTACCCCATTCACTCTGGCCGTCTGTCTTGCATCGGCGCATGCACGGGAACCACGTTAATGTGTGTTTGAGTCCCGCACATGCGTGGATCGTAATTGATCACCGGGGGCGTGTACGTGGGCGGTGCAATTGTCAGGGCGCATGCATCGGTGTCATGGCCACCCGGGCAGCTGCAATCAATCTATCAGGGTTAAAAGAGGCACAGAATGGAGGTACAAATTGAGCATCTTGGGAACGCCATCTGTTTTCTGTTCCCCTGATGAAGCAAACCATGAAACGTGCGTAGGGGGTGTGATGACGTGGACTCTTTCAATGTACAGCATGAGTTTATTACATTTAGCCAGACATGTCGGTATTTTGTAGGTTCATTGTTTTGCTAGATTCTTAGGAGTCTACCAGTGTCCAAATGTTTGTGTTTACTAATGTATCTTGGGGAAATTGAGTGGCTGTAAAGGGTTGTGAGAAACTACAAGCTGCCAGACCAGGGGCGTGGGGTCCCAATCTACCATGATTAAAGGGACTAAGCTGAGTACCAGAGCTTCCAGCACCATTTCCAGTCACCAGTGGATAGACCTGTGCGGATAAGTCACCTGATCAGTGCAGGGTTTGCACCATCCCCCAGTGAAGTAACTTGAAGCTAATAGGCCAAAGCAACTTTTGGGGCCCCCGTAGGCTCCAGGGCCCGGGTGCGAATGCAACCCCTGCACCTGTTGTAGTTACACCCCTGCTCAGACCCACCGATCTGATATTCAGTATTACAATAAAAGAAATAACAATTATAATTCATCTTAGCACTGGCATAACTTGAAGCTCATGGGTCCTGATGCAAATACTCCAATGGGGCCCCCAATTATTGCAAATATTTAATAGCGTTAGTCTTTTTCTATAGGTTAAAGGGACTTTTGGGGCCCCCCAGGCTCCAGGGCCCGGGTGCGACTGCAACTGCTGCACCTGTTGTGGTTATACCCCTGCATCTTAGGCTACAAACAAGCAGAATATACAAGAATCCCACTAACACTGTGGATTAGATGATGCGAGGAGTCTTCGGTCCCTTGGGCTGCGCTGCCGGCAAATGGCTCCATTAATAATTCAGGAGATATTGGGAATGTTTGTGCCGAGCTCAGGGCTGCACAATGCAACGATCAGAGTAATTACTGCCGTGTCTGCAGCCAGAGGAGATAATGGCAGGGAGTGAGAGCAGCTTCACTGCGCAGCATGGCGGACAACCTATAACACTGCCAGGGATATTCTAACTGCTGTGGTCTTATTAATGTGGTGTCCATCATGATAAAAAGTGATGGATGATAATAGAGACTCAAACAAAAGTCAGTAATGCTGCCCAGTGCAACATCAACACTGATAAATGGCAAATGCGCTTTAATGGGGATAAATGTAAAGTCATGCACTTGGGCAGAGGAAACAAAAGGTATAATTATGTGCTTAATTGTAAAACACTGGGCAAAACTGTCACTGAAAAAGACCTGGGTGTATGGGTAGATGACAAACTCACATTTAGTGGCCAGTGTCAGGCAGCTGCTGCAAAGGCAAATAAAATAATGGGATGCATTAAAAGAGGCATAGATGCTCATGAGGAGAACATAATTTTACCTCTATACAAGTCACTAGTGCGACCACACTTAGATACTGTGTACAATTCTGGTCTCCGGTGTATAAGAAAGACATAGCTGAACTAGAGCGGCTCCAGAGAAGAGCGACCAAGGTTATTAGAGGACTGGGGGGTCTGCAATACCAAGACAGGTTATTAGAGGACTGAGGGGTCTGCAATACCAAGACAGGTTATTAGAGGACTGAGGGGTCTGCAATACAAAGACAGGTTATTAGAGGACTCAGGGGTCTGCAATACCAAGACAGGTTATGAGAGGACTGAGGGGTCTGCAATACCAAGACAGGTTATTAGAGGACTGAGGGGTCTGCAATACTAAGACAGGTTATTAGAGGACTGGGGGGTCTGCAATACCAAGACAGGTTATTAGAGGACTGAGGGGGTCTGCAATACCAAGACAGGTTATTAGAGGACTGGGGGGTCTGCAATACCAAGACAGGTCATTAGAGGACTGAGGGGGTCTACAATACCAAGACAGGTTATTAGAGGACTGAGGGGTCTGCAATACCAAGACAGGTTATTAGAGGACTGAGGGGTCTGCAATACCAAGACAGGTTATTAGAGGACTGGGGGGTCTGCAATACCAAGACAGGTCATTAGAGGACTGAGGGGTCTGCAATACCAAGACAGGTTATTAGAGGACTGAGGGGTCTGCAATACCAAGACAGGTTATTAGAGGACTGAGGGGTCTGCAATACCAAGACAGGTTATTAGAGGACTGAGGGGTCTGCAATACCAAGACAGGTTATTAGAGGATGGGGGGGGGGTCTGCAATACCAAGACAGGTTATTAGAGGACTGAGGGGTCTGTAATACCAAGACAGGTTATTAGAGGACTGAGGGGTCTGCAATACCAAGACAGGTTATTAAACTTGGGGTTATTTAGTTTGGAAAGACGAAGGCTTAGGGGTGATCTTATAATAATGTATAAATATATGAGGGGACAGTACAGAGACCTTTCTAATGACCTCTTTACTCTTAGGCCTGAGACGGGGACAAGGGGGCGTCCTCTACAGAGACGGGGACAAGGGGGCGTCCTCTACAGAGACGGGGACAAGGGGGCGTCCTCTACAGAGAGGGACAAGGGGGCATCTTCTACAGAGACGGGGACAAGGGGGCGTCCTCTACAGAGAGGGACAAGGTGGCATCTTCTACAGAGACGGGGACAAGGGGGCATCCTCTACAGAGACGGGGACAAGGGGGCATCCTCTATAGAGACGGGGACAGGGGGGCGTCCTCTACAGAGACCAGGACAAGGGCGCGTCTTCTAAAGAGACGGGGACAAGGGGGCGTCCTCTACAGAGAGGGACAAGGGGGCGTCCTCTACAGAGAGGGACAAGGGGGCTTCCGCTACAGAGACGGGGCGCCCTCTACAGAGAGGGACAAGGGGGCATCTTCTACAGAGACGGGGACAAGGGGGCGTCCTCTACAGAGACGGGGACAAGGGGGCATCCTCTACAGAGACGGGGACAGGGGGGCGTCCTCTACAGAGACCAGGACAAGGGGGCGTCCTCTACAGAGAGGGACAAGGGGGCGTCCTCTACAGAGACGGGGCGTCCTCTACAGAGAGGGACAAGGGGGCATCCTCTACAGAGACGGGGACAAGGGGGCATCCTCTACGTCTGGAGGAAAGAAGGTTTAATCATAATCACAGACGTGGATTCTTTACTGTAAGAGCAGTGAGACTATGGAACTCTCTCCACATGATGGTGTAATGAGGGAGTCACTACTAACATTTTAGAAGGGCCTGGATGCCTTTCTTGAAAACTATAATATTATCAGTTATATATACTAGATTCTTTGATAGGGCGTTGATCCAGGGAATTAGTCTGATTGCCGTATCTGGAGTCAGGAAGGAATTTTTTCCCCAATGTGGAGATTAGTGTTACCACATGGTTTTTTTTTGCCTCCTCTGGATCAACATGTTAGGCTATGGGGTGAACTAGATGGACTTAAAGTCTTCCTCAACCTTAAAAACTATGTTACTATGTTACTATGTTACTTCTGTTAAATCAAAGGACATGAAAATCCAATATGGCAGAGTCACCCCCCCCCACCTCGAGAGCAGATGACTGACAGTCTGATGTCTGGTTTTCTATTTATATTTTCTCCTATGGCTTCAGCATCTCCAGACTTGTCTCCCATGGCTGCATTATCTCCAGACTTGTCTCTTATGGCTGCAGCATCTCCGGACTTGTCTCCCATGGCTGCAACATCTCCGGACTTGTCTCCCATGGCTGCAGCATCTCCAGACTTGTCTTCCATGCCTGCATCATCTCTGGGCTTGTCTCTCATGGCTGCAGCATCTCCAAACTTTTCTCTCATGGTTGCAGCATCTCCAGACTTGTCTTCCATATCTGCATCATCTCTAGACTTGTCTCCCATGGCTGCATCATCTCTAGACTTGTCTCCCATGGCTGCATCATCTCTAGACTTGTCTCCTATGGCTGCATCATCTCTAGACTTGTCTCCCATGGCTGCAGCATCTCCAGACTTATCTCCCATGGCTGCATCATCTCTAGACTTGTCTCCTATAGCTGCATCATCTCTGGACTTGTCTCCTATGGCTGCATCATCTCTAGACTTGTCTCCCATGGCTGCAGCATCTCCAGACTTGTCTCCCATGGCTGCATCATCTCTAGACTTGTCTCTCATGGCGGCATCATCTCTAGACTTGTCTCCCATGGCTGCATCATCTCTAGACTTGTCTCCTATGGCTGCATCATCTCTAGACTTGTCTCCTATGGCTGCATCATCTCTAGACTTGTCTCCTATGGCTGCAGCATCTCAAGACTTGTCTCCTATGGCTGCAGCATCTCTAGACTTGTCTCCTATGGCTGCATCATCTCTAGACTTGTCTTCTATGGCTGCATCATCTCTAGACTTGTCTCCTATGGTTACATCATCTCTGGACTTGTCTCCTATGGCTGCAGCGTCTTCAGACTTGTCTTACTTGTCAAGCGGCATCTATTTGCGCTGTTTTCAAGGATTCATAGGATCCATTATGACACAGCCCCTGGGGGGCGTGTCATTGACAACTACGTCATTCTCATGAACTGCGCATGCACAGTTCATGCATCATAGCCTGGAAGTACAGATCCGCCGTGCCCATAGCCCCTTGTTATAATTTTTCACGTGGTGCCGTGGATCTGTGTGGATCTGCAGGATCACGTTACTTTTCACAGACAACAAAAATGTAGCAAGATACGTTTTTGGTCTTCTATGTTTTCTTGCAGATCCACAAGGATCAGCGGCAAAACGGTGACACCAGGATGCCCACGGAAGTGTTTTCTGTCCCCATTGAAAGACAATGAGGCCAAAAACTGATCTGTGGGCATCCTGTTTGTGGCAGATCCAAAGGGATCAAAGCGGCTGCAGTGTGAAGGCAGCCTAAGAACAGTGAGTTACTGTCCTGGGCAACGCCGGGGACTACAGCTAGTCATAAATAAGTCGGGGTTGCATATGTTCATCAAAATGGTGCTTGCGATTCATGAATTTTGCTCAAATTAAAAGTGAGTATATTTTACCTGATTTGTGACTTTTTAGAGTTAAAAAAGTCACAATTTTCCAAAAGCTGCAAAAATTGTTTAAAAATGTACTGGTGTTTGTAGAATCGCTCCAGCCTTGCAGGGGCTGGCTGGCCCAGGGGGCAGGGGTGCAGATGCCCCCCAGGCCAGTGGTCAGTCAGCAGTTTTGGGGCCGCCTGGCTATCTGTCTCGTTGGTCTGGGAGGCCGCTCTGCCCCTGCAGCTCACTGCTCATGGGTCACTACTGTGTGCTTGCCCCCCTGGCCAATATGTGCCAGCCAGCCCGTGGCTCCAGGAAGCCCCGGAGAACGTTTGCAACAAATGTAGCAATTTTTGATTGATTTTTTTTTTTTTTTTAGAAAAGTCGTAAAGGATGAATCAATCGAGAAGAACTGCGAGAATAGAATGAAAAAAAGCACAAATGCAAAAATGAATGGGAAAGAAAGTGAAAAACACAAAGCACCAAAAACTCGACGAAAAGACAGGCACAAATCTGATAATGAACCGGGATTTGGCCCCTATTTGCTTCAGGTAATCATTTTCGGGCTGTTTGTGGTCAATGAGGACGATGTTATTTTCAATGGAAGCCTAAAGGTGTTTACACTGACTTCAGAGGACAAAAAGTAATATGTAAAGAAGCTTTTCCCAGATCATATAGGTTTTGCTGGAAACCAAAAACACAGGATTAGATTAACATACATTTACATAAAACCCCAACAAAACCTTGCGTGGGCACTCGCCCTAAAAGTCCACATAGACCTAATACTTTTTGCAAATAGGAGTTCAGGTTTGGGGGAGGGAGGATGTATAGGGGATTTGGCCTACAATTGTATCTAGTGTGAATAATGCTTGAGTTCTCTGCACTGATACATCAGACAGATCTGGTTAGTTTAAATTACTGGATATGTCGCACACTAGGGTCCCTAGTTACCCGCTGTGTACCTTAAGGTCCTGTCACACGCGTCAATGTCGTCAGCGATCTGATCGCTGACGACATTGACGGCTGATCGCTGGTGAGCTGTCACACAGACAGACTCACCAGCGATCAATTGACCAGTGACATCATGGAAACGATTTAAATATCGTTTCCACGATGTCCTGCTCCCGCTGCCAGCCTGCTGGAAGCGGGAGCAGCCTGGTCTCCAAGGTAAACTGCGGGTAACTAGGCAGCGCGCGCTGCCTAGATACCCGACGTGTACCTTAGTTACCAGCCTCCTCTGCTCACCGGGTGAGCGGAGGAGGCTGGTAACTAAGGTACACGTCGGGTATCTAGGCAGCGCGCGCTGCCTAGTTACCCGCAGTGTACCTTGGAGACCAGCTCCCAGCGCTTGTGACAGGCGCTGGGAGCTGGAATATCGCTCGCTCCCGGTGTCACACGCAGCGATGCTGCGTGTCCACCGGGCGACAATCGCCAGGTTTCAGAGCTGGTTCTGAAACCTGGCGATCATCAACCAGCGATTTATCGCTGGTTGATGCAGTATGTCACACGCGTCAATATCGCTGCAACGTCACGTGCAGCCGATATCGTGCAGGCGATATTGACGCGTGTGACAGGCCCTTTAGATACCAGCCGGTGAGCGGAGAAGGCTGGTAACTAAGGTATACATCGGGTATCTAAGCAGCGCGCGCTGCCTAGTTACCCCCAGTTTACCTTGGATACCAGCTCCCAGCACTTCCTGAGAGGCGCTGGGAGCTGGCTGATCGCGTCTCCCGGTGTCACACGCAGCGATGCTGCATGTACACCGGGCGCCATCGCCAGGTTTTCAGTCCAGTCCAAAAACCTGGTGATCGTCAACCAGCGATTTATCGCTGGTTGATTCAGCATGTCACACGCGTCAATATCGCTGCAACGTCACACGCAGCAGCGATATTGACAGCGATATTGACGAGTGTTACATCCCCTTTAAGGTTCTTTATCAGCAGTTCACAACAGTTTACAAGTTACGTTCTCACACTTTAGCGCTGCTCCGGGTAACTGGGTTTCTGCAGCTCAGGCAGCTCCTCTGCGTTGCTTTCCTCAAGTCCTTCCAGGCCCTTTCCTTTCTCTCTGTCTCCTCACTCACAGGTTTGGTCTGGCCTTCACGGGCTTTTGTGTGATGGGTCCCTCTCTCTCTCAGGGTCACTAGCCCTAGTCTGATGGTTGTGTTCCTAGACCGTGGTGGTAGGTAGGGTGCAGGTCATGGAGTCCCTGCCCCATGCCGATGTGTCTTGTGATTAGGGTCCTCCTAGAGTACCCCCCGGTCACTTCTACAGAGACGGCTCTCTGGCTGTAGAGGCCTACCCTCCAGTGTCCCCGGTATGGCTATGGGATCACCAGGCTCCATCATCCTCACTTTCGGGTGTCTCTGTTTCTGGCTTCTTTACCTCGCCTCCGGCTATGGAGTGAGCTTTCTCTCCTAGGAATATAGCCTCTAGGATTCTGCATCCTCCAGGGAACCTCTCCACCTGGGACGTAACTGCCTCTAACTGTGTGTTCCCGGGTTTTTATTGTTGGTCAGTGCTGCTCTATGCTCCACTCACACTTCTCTTAACCCCTGCGACTCCTTGCCTAACCTAGAATCCTAGGCATAGGGTCGGTGTGTGTATCTGTGTGGGTGTTTTTAGTCAACCGTGTCTACCTTACCTGGCTGCAGTTCACCCTGTGACCTCACTGGTCGCAGGGGCGCCACATTCCCCCGGAGCTAAATCCAGCGGTTCCTCACGCTGGCGACACCACAGTAAGCTCAATTTACTTTTTTATGCATAATAATAGCATTAACACAAGTGTTCTTGGGTCTTCCCGTCCAGTTCAATGCTCAAAGTTCACTGATAAGATCTTTCATAAAACCAAAAGAGAGCACTCAGGGTACTCAACTATATACATACACAGTTCAGATTATTCACTGTCCATAATCCCACAGTCTTTTAACTCAGCATAATATCAAGCAAGAAAAAGGGGAATCTACACACACACACACTGGAAAAGGATGGGGACACCAAGGAAAACATCACATTTTCACTTACAATTTAGCTGTCCAGGTACAGCTCAGTCCTTCTTCGTCTTTTCCTCCTTCTTTGGCACCTTCCAAGGCAAAATCTCCTGTCGCGCACATGCAACGTTCAAGATTGGTGCTGAAAACTCTGGCCATCCGTCTAAGGATCCACTTGAGAAAGACGCATCTGTGCGTCGAAACGCGTTGTGGCATACTGGACCCCTGCTGTTCGTGCAATAAATTATCGGCAATCTAATCACCAACCCGTGGTTTCTTTAGCACTCCAATCCTCTGACACCACTTGTTTTTCTATTTGCTAATCCGTCTAAGGTCGTCTGGGTTCCTTGAGCCCAAGTAGTGACAGGCACAGTCTCCGCGGTCTGCTGTTCTGGGGCTGCTGCACCTGTAGGATCCGGGTACGTGTCTGATGCTGTTGCACCTGTGGGTTCTCTCAGGGACAGTCTCTTTACTCGCATGGCATACGGACCTCGCTCTCCGGGTACTTGAACAAATGCACCCATTCTCCCACTATCAGATTCCTGTCCGGGTGACCTTCCGGCAGGTGGGACTCCACATCACGCCTATTCACAAACGTATCTGCACGGGTGCCAGGCTCATGGATAAAGCATACCCTTCTTTGGGTTTAAACTTCACTACTTGTCCCTCGCGGCGCCGGGATTGGGATATTGCAGGGCTTGCGCACGCCACTGTTTTTGCCGCCATTGTTCTCGCAATCTTTTCCTGCATCTGCACCCTTCTTACTGCGTCTTCCTTCTCCCACTGGGCCACACACCTGTTTAAGAATTCCTCCCTGGTGAGGATGTCCACCTGACCTCCTCCGCTGGCCTCTGTTGCGCCGGGGAAGCCCATAAGATCTGCTCCCCTGTTCTGCCACCAGCAGCGCAATGCCTCTCCTCTCACCTCTTGGGTCGGTGGTGCTGAGATAAGTGGTTCTGGCAGGCCCGGGCAACTCTCCTCCAAGGCCCCAAATGGATCATTCAGTCTCTGCGGCCCTGCACATTCTCCTGCAGGCCGGAGTTCTGGGTTGCAACCACCCGTCCGGGTGCCATTTTCTCTCCTGGGGACTTGCTCCACTTCCCGTCCGGGTTCCTCCACCTCTCCTCACTGCTGTGGGCCCATCGGGATCAGCCTTAATATCCCCTTCTAGTATCCATCTCCGGGTAATCCTCTGCTTCCGTCCGCTCGTCTACATGTGCACGCTCGTTCTGTCTTCCCTTCTTTGGCCGTTGCCGATTCTTCCTGCACTGTCGGCCAATTCACCCCTAAGCGGAGCTACATTTTGTTGAGTGGCAGCGCACTCCCCGGGAGCGAAGGATGCCCAGGCCGGGATCTCCTTTTCCCGCTCCTGGCTGGCTCAGCCCACGATGAGGGGCTTTGGCACGCCCCATGGCCAACACATGGCGACAGTCTCTTTGGGCCGCCATTATGGGGATTCTTTTTACATAATCCAAACACTAAAAGTCTCTGCAGGCACACAGTACTCAGTTTGGTGGGCACCATATCCTGTTTGTGACGCCAAGTTGTCGCACACTAGGCACCGGGATACTCGAGATTGGGGTGTACTGTCTCTGGGGGGTGCCAAGGTGCCGAGTCCGTTGTCCCAAATGCGGCAAGTAAAGGGAGTATTTACAGGGGATTTCATAGTGACGCCACCTGGGGTATGTGGTTAGTAGAACCACGGCTGCTGTATTCCTGCTGGGTACAGTTACTTAGGGCAGCGTGGAGGGTAAGCCCTCCTCGGGTAGGGCTGAGGGTCCCCAAGGCAGGTGTAGTGGTGATAGAGGAGCCTGGTGAGGGATTGTGCTCTGTGCAAGATACTTACTTTGCTGCTGCGGCTTCTCCAGCCAGTGTGTGGAAATAGCAGTCTATGGCTCCTCAGGCGGGACTCTGCAGCGGCACTGGAATGAAGCAGTCTCAGACAATGGTGAGCTTACCGGGTAATTTATTTAAGGTTCTTTAGCTGCACTTCACAACAGTTTACAAGTTACAGCTCTCACACTTTAGCTCTGCTCCGGGTAACTGGGTTTATGCAGCTCAGGCAGCTCCTCTGCTTTGCTTCCCTCAAGTCCTTTCAGGCCCTTTCCTTTCTCTCTGTTTCCTCACTCATGGGTTTGGTCTGGCCTTCACGGGCTTTTGGGTCCCTCTCTCTCTCAGGGTCACTAGCCCTAGTCTGATGGCTGTGTTCCTAGACCGTGTTGGTAGGTAGGCTGCAGGTCATGGAGTACCTGCCCCACACCGGTGTGTCCTGTGATTAGGGTCCTAGAGTACCCCCCCGGTCACCTCTACAGAGCCGGCTCTCTGGCTGTAGCGGCCTAGCCTTCAGTGTCCCAGGTATGGCTGTGGGATCACCAGGCTCCTTTGTCCTCACTGTCTGGTATCTCTGTCTCCGACTTTTTTCGCTCGCCTCCGGCTATGGAGTGAGCTTTCTCTCCTAGGAATGTAGCCTCTAGGATTCTGCGTCCTCCAGGGAACCTCTCCTCCTGGAAAGTAACTGTCTCTAACTGTGTGTTCCTGGATTTTCTATTGTTGGTCTTTCCACCCACTTGTTCAGTGCTGCTCTACGCTCCACCCACACTACTCTAACCTAGAGTTCTAGGCGTAGGGTCGGTGTGTGTATCTGTGTGGGTGATTTTAGTCAACCGTCTCTACCTTACCTGGCTGCAGTTCACCCTGTGGCCGCCCTGGTCGTAGGAGTGCCACAGATACATTTGTACCAAATTAGGCCAAGATATAGACAGATCTTCTAGTAAATTTATTTCAGGCCGGCTTCACACCACGGGTTTCTGCTGTCAGGTTCTGTCCGGTGTTTTGCAGGATCAACCGGACAGAACCTGACAGCACCGGATGAGCACAAAGTGTGGGTAATTATGCCCTCCGATCCTGTTTTTTGCAGGATTCGTTTATGCTCGTGTCTGCTGCTGTCTGCGATGCTGAAATCTCAGCCTGCTTGTGCTGTGCTGCTGTCCATGGTGCTGAAATTTTAGCCGTCTGTGCAGTGGAGCTCTCCATGGTGCTGAACGTTCATTGGTGGCTCTGAAATGCTGCTGCTGTCCATGGTTCTAAATGAGCGCGGCTGCATTTCAGAGCCGGCGCTGTTTAGTACAAGGCATCCGGGAAATGATCCGATTTTTTGTCGGATCCGGGGTGACCCGGCGCCCATAGACTCCCATGTTATGGGCGCCGAAACGCCGATTTTGTTTGTTTTTTGAACTGGACACAAATAATGATGTTGACTCCGATTTTGTGTCCGATGCAAAAAAAAGAACACAACCGGATCCTCCCGCAAAAGCACAAAACTGACAAAATCGGAGCAGGGAGAAAATACAGCAAACCGGATAGCCAAATAGCATCAATCTGGCATCATAGGGATACATGGGGGCAAAAGGTGATAAGGTTCAGTCCAGTTCAAACTGGACCGGACCTGACAGGTGAAAACCGTGGTGTGAAGCCAGCCTTACTCACTACTGGATTCACAGCTACACTGCTCAATACTGTTGCACAATATCCTCCATTCTGCACCTTTCTAGTAAGTGTCTTTTCTCAACCCAGTGCTTGATTCACATGTACACTGCTCAGTATTGCTTCATAATTCCTCCATACTGCTGATTTTACTAAACATGTGCTACATAGACACAGGAGGTCTCAATGCTGAATGGTGTATTTCTCCAAAGTGTTCACCTTGTGTGGTTGTGAGAGTCACAACCACTATAAAAGCAGATCACAGCTGCTGCAGTCCCCAGCGTGGTGCATACAGAGTAGAGAGGATGAAGGGCTAAACACCGCGCTGCCGTATTCCACCAGACATGAAAGGGTGAATATAATATTGATTTATTAAACAACGCGTTTCGGTCTTTCATTTATAAATACAATTAATATTATTACTTATCAGAGCAGCACAGAGTATTTAAGCGCATGAGTGGGTTGATCTTGTGGGGGGCAGTGACCTGTTCCACTCATGTGAATAATGATAGAGAGATCAGGCTTGCATGTGACAGGGGTGCTGTTCCAGACTGTTACATGGTGAGCAAGGCAGGATCCTCCCAGCAGCACAGAGTATTTCAGTTGATCTTATAGGAATCATTAATCCAGATCTCATCTAGAAACATTAAAAATCTGCTCTTTCATTGAGGTGGAAACTGAGAAAGAAGCAAAAGAGGAGAATGACGTGATTCATGCAGAATCATCCATCATCCTGTGCAGACGTTCCCCCGCAGCCTCCGAGCAGAACGGACACAAGGCTTCTATAGAATTGCAGAATTATCCATCTCTAGGACACTTTTCGTAAAAAAAAAAATAACATTTAAGGTGTCTTATGTGAAAAAACCTATAGATTATGTTGACTGTAATTCTCATCATTTTACAATGAATGCAGCCAAGAGCAGAATTATGGATCGCTGATAATCAGAATGATACTTTACACTGTTCTAATGTTTCTGTTTTTGATAAGCTGCCCAGAAAAGAAATAAAAAGTCAAGTTGGCAACCTTCATTGTGATCCATCCAATCCATTCCCCGATCTGATCAATACAAGTTCGTTCAGTTCTTAAATTAACTTCACCCCCAAATCATTCATTGGTCCATTGTATCAGCTCAAGAGAAGACCCTGGTGGGCCTAACTAAGCTAGGAGGAGACTCTAGTGTAGCTATCTAGGCTTGCAAAACACCCTGGTGGTCCTATCTAGGCTTGCAGAACACCCTGGTGGTCATATCTAGGCTTGCAGAAGACCCTAGTGGATCTATCTAGGCTTGGAGAAGATCCTGGTGGATCTATCTAGGCTTGAAGAAGACCATGGTGGACTTATCTAGGTTTGGAGAAGACCCTGGTGTACCTATCTAAGTTTGGAAAAGACCTTTGTGGACCTATCTAGGCTTGGAGAACACTCTAGTGGGCCTCTCTAGGTTTGGAGAATACCCTGGTGCTCCTATCTAGGCTTGGAGAAGATGCTTGTGGTCTTATCTAGGCTTGGTGAAGGCCCTGGTGGTCCTATCTAGGCTTGGAGGAGACGCTTGCAGTCTTATCTAGGCTTGGAGAAGACCCTGGTGGACCTATGTAAGCTTGTAAGAGATTCTGGTGGACCTATCTAGACTTGGAGAAGACTGTGGTGGACCTATCTAGGCTTGGCTAAGACACTGATGGACCTATTTAGTCTTGGAGTAGACCCTGGTGGACTTATCTAGGCTTAGAGAAGATCCTGGTGGACCCATCTAGGCTTGGAGAAGACCCTGGTGGACCTATCTAGGCTTGGAGAAAACCCTGGTGGACCCATCTAGGCTTGGAGAAGACCCTGGTGGACCTATCTAGGCTTGGAGAAGACCCTGGTGGACCTATCTAGGCTTGGCTAAGACACTGATGGACCTATTTAGTCTTGGAGTAGACCCTGGTGGACTTATCTAGGCTTAGAGAAGATCCTGGTGGACCCATCTAGGCTTGGAGAAGACCCTGGTGGACCTATCTAGGCTTAGAGAAGATCCTGGTGGACCTATCTAGGCTTGGAGAAAACCCTGGTGGACCTATCTAGGCTTGGAGAAAACCCTGGTGGACCCATCTAGGCTTGGAGAAGACCCTGGTGGACCTATCTAGGCTTAGAGGAGATCCTTGGGGACCTATCTAGGATTGTATAAGGTCTACGCAAGATCAATCTTCCTACAGAGCGTTCATCCATCAAGTCACCATGGCTCGAGATTGAGGTGAAGGCCATTAAAATGAAATAAATGAATGTTTCAGCTCGTAAAATGATGGCACCAAGGTATATTGCATGATGCAAGCCCTATAAATGCCTGATATACCCAACCCCCCCCTCATCCAGGCATTGCAAGTAGAGCAGCGAAACCAGCTCCTACCACTGCAGCAAGAGCGGGCGGTGGGGAGAACACAGATTGACACAATGTGCATGTAGCATGGAGCTGCAGGGGCGGCGAGCGGAAGGAGGGGTTTCCCTCTATCAAGGGTTACAGGGGCACTGGATGCTCAACCCTTCTGCTGCTGCTGCTGATCAAGCCTTTTTGCAGGGGTCCCATGCCATTGCACGACAGCTGGAAGAAAGGAGCGCCGGCGAAGGGGAGCTAAGGGTTAAATCCAATCGAAAGATTGCGCTACAAGATGAACCTGCTGCAATGGTGGCTTGAGACGCTGCGGCTCCGTGCGGTGACTGAATGACGGAGGATCCCTGAAAATCGGCTAATATTCCCTTTTTTTGGCTCCAGCTTCACCGGTTGAAGACGACATGTGCAGCAACCAAGTCAGCCTGCAAGACGAGCAATGCAAATTCTACTCTTATATGTTCTACCAGGCGGTGCGGGACCAAGAGCCCGTGTGGAAACTGGAGGAGATAAGGACTATGGAATATTTCCAATGGGATGAAGACGCCAGCATGAGATGCTATTCCCCCTCGATGCCCTGATGTATGCCGTGGTGCACAATCACCTGCGGTACGCCCAATATTTGCTGTCTCACTTCCCGGAGGAAGCCCTGAAGGTGCCAGGAATCAAGTTCTGCTGCTGTCCTCCGTCTGCCCCCCACTTGGCCTTGGCCGTCACTTACGACAGACGAGACATCTTAATCATGATTATCAAGATGTCCCACGAGCTGCCAAGTCTAAACTCCTACATCAATAGGGCCAGCTGCTTCCATCTGTCTGACGGGAAGACCCCTCTCCACCTGGCCTGCGAGCTCCTGAGTGCAGAGACTGTCTTGATCCTTCTAGGCAATGGGGCGTCCCCAAATATCATGGACCGGAAGGGGGAAACCCCTTTGGATGTCATTTTGGATCAGTTATGGAGCTCCAAGGTCAACGTGGTCTCGAAAAAACTCTGCTTGAATTATCTGCTGCTTTTTTTCCCCCTCCCTGAACTTCAAAATGAGGAAGATCCTTGAAGATCATCCGGAGTTTTGGAATCCCTTACTAGGAGAGGACAAATTTAATTACTTGGTGGGAAATACGCCCGCAACATTGTATCTTCTAGCTATGCAGAAAGTCTTGCAGTGTCTGCCGCCGTCACTCTTCCCACAGAGCCTCCATGCTTTACCCATACCTCACGCACTAAAGCCATTGCCCGGGTCAGGTTAAGACATCCGAGAAGAGCCAACTCATCCACCCAACCTCTACTCAACCACTCAACATGGCTTCTTTGTCCTAAACAATCATCACTATTAAACTAATCACATGGTCAGTAGTGATGTGCGAGCACTACTATCCTCGGGTGCTCGGTACTCGAAACGAGCAGGTTGGATGCTTGGTGAAATGAAAGTCAAAGCAACACAACCCAACCCATGAACCCAACCTCTACTCAACCACTCAACACGGCTTCTTCCTCTGAAACAATCATCACTTTTAAACTAATCACATGGTCAGTAGTGATGTGCGAGCACTACTATCTTCGGGTGCTCGGTACTCGAAACGGGCAGGTGTGGACGCTTGGTGAAATGGAAGTCAAAGCAACCCAACCCAACCCATGCACCCAACCTCTACGCAACCACTCAACATGGCTTCTTCCTCTGAAACAATCATCACTATGAAAACTAATCACATGGTCAGTAGTGTTGGGCGAGCACTTCAGTGCTTGGGTGCTCGGAACGTGAAACCAGCATGTTGGACGCTTGGATAAATGGAAGTCGAAGCAACCCAACCCATCCACCCAATCTCTACTCTACTACTCAACATGGCTTCTTCCTCCGAAATGATCATCACTATTAATCACGTGGTCAGTTGTGATGAGTGAGCACTACCATTCTCATGTGCGCAGTACTCGAGATGAGCAGGTTGGACGGTCACATATGGAAGTCAATTGGAAGACTCTTCCAGAGAAATACTCAATTTTCCCCTTGACTTCAATCACACTCGGTACACGAGTCGAGCTTGTTCGAGTGTCCAACCTGCTCATTTCAAGCACCCTATTTTTCTTGAAGACTTGATTTTCACATTAACTTCAATTATACTCGGTACTGGAGTCGAGCCAGTCCGAGTGTCCGGTCTCCTCGTTTCGAGTAGTGCTCGCTCATCACTAGTGGTCAATCCTTTGTGCCATGACTCTATCAATCAATGGGGTGGTTCCATAATTGGTGGACAACCGTGTATTGACCTTAAATGCAAAAATATTCAAGTCAGATGAAGTTTTTAATGTTTTACCCATACGGGAATATTCTTATAATTGGGGAACGGGTGAAATAATGGTGATTAGTTACCATGGTAACCAATGTTGCAAAACAATCATGTTCATATTTTCAAATTCAAATATTTGTCAGTTGACAGTTGATGCAGAGTTTCCTTCACCCATTGCTCCTCTGCCTTCCCTCTGACTACCCCGATGGCTCACTAGCGCCACCCTTTGGACCCCTCTAGCTGTGACCAAATAAATTTTGCCCCCCCCCCCCCCAAATAAAACTAATTTCCACCTAGAAGCCCTGAATGCGCCCCCTGTCAATCAATCGTATTAGCCAATCAATTCTTTACCGGTCTCCATTGCTCTGTAGAAGAAGCACGATCGATTATCCGTGTAGGATCGAGGTCTCACACTTCTGCAACATTTTAGATTTGTGCAAAAAAAAATGGGGAAGACGTTTATAGATTTTTTTAAGAAAAATAAAAAGAAAAACCATGAAAAACTGCTAGAATAAAGCATGATGGTGGTGCATCATGGGGAGGGGGGGAACTGGACTGTCAGGGTTATTAACCCTTCTCCTCCTGTCAGCACTGCCGCCACCTTATATATTGCAATGCAGCTGGTGATACATTTCCCCCCGTAAATCTACATAAAATATGCGCATTATGTGTCCTCATTTGCATAATTATCAGATGCGCAGATTATATTTAGCGGAGTTGGAATCTTATTTCAGAGCGAATGTCGGCAGCGAATATTTTTCTATTTCTCCGCATGTGTCCACGTCCCTGGATCTACTGGATCTACCGGATCTACTGCGCTATATAAAGGATTTAACTCTGTACAACTGGTGTCATCTCTAATCTGCACAGTCAGGATGATGTATAGTGCTGCTGAGCTGTGTATCTAATCCTATCCTATGTGATACTGTCTGCTGAGCTATGTATCTAATCCTATCATGTGTGATACTGTCTGCTGATGCGGTATCTGATCGCTATCATGATGTGATACTGTCTCTGAGCTGTGTCACTAATCCTATCCTGTGTATACTGTCTGCTGACTGTGATCAATCCTTCCGTGTGATACTTGCCTCTGACTGTGTACTAATCCTATCCTGTGTAATATGTCTGCTGACTGTATTACTCAATCAATGTTTTACCGTCCTCCGACTGTGTTCTAATCCTGATCCTGTGTGATACTGTCTGCAACATAGTGTATCTAATCCATCCTGTGTGATACTAGATTCTGCTGACGTGTATCTAATCTCTAAATTAGATGTTGTCACTGTGCTGGACTGTGTTATCTAATCCTATCCTGTGATACTGTCATGCTAGCTGCTGTATCAATGCAATGCATGTGTGATACATGTCTGCGGAATGTACTAATAGTGGATTACTGTCCTGCTGAGCCTGTGATAATCCTATCCAGTGTGATACTATTTGCTGAGCCGTGTTAGATCTATCCTTTGACATGTCTGCTGAGCTGATATCTGATTATCCATGTGTGATACTGTCTGCTGAGCAGTGGATCTAACCTATCCTGTTATTACTGTCTGTGAGCCTGGTTATCTAATCTTCCGGTATGATAGGTCTGCTGAGCTGTGTATCTAATCTATCCTAGTGTGATACTGTTGCTGAGCTGTGTATCTAATCCTATCATGTGTGATACTGTCTGCTGAGCTATGTATCTAATCCTATCCTGTGTGATACTGTCTGCTGAGCTGTGTATCTAATCCTATCCTGTGTGATACTGTCTGCTAGAGCCGTGTATCTAATCCTATCCTGTGTGATACTGTCTGCTGAGCGTGTATCTAATCCTATCCATGTGTGATACTGTCTGCTGAGCTGTGTATCTAATCCTATCCTGTGTGATACTGTCTGCTGAGCTGTGTATCTAATCCTATCCTGTGTGATACTGTCTGCTGAGCTGTGTATCTAATCCTATCCTGTGTGATACTGTCTGCTGAGCTGTGTATCTAATCACTGTTGATACGTCTGCTGAGCTGTGTATCTAATCCTATCCTGTGTGATACTGTCTGCTGAGCTGTGTATCTAATCCTATCCTGTGTGATACTGTCTGCTGAGCTGTGTATCTAATCCTATCCTGTGTGATACTGTCTGCTGAGCTGTGTATCTAATCCTATCCTGTGTGATACTGTCTGCTGAGCTGTGTATCTAATCCTATCCTGTGTGATACTGTCTGCTGAGCTGTGTATCTAATCCTATCTGTGTGATACTGTCTGCTGAGCCTGTGTATCTAATCCTATCCTGTGTGATACTGTCTGCTGAGCGTGTATCTAATCCTATCCTGTGTGATACTGTCTGCTGAGCTGTGTATCTAATCCTGTGTGATACTGTCTGCTGAGCTGTGTATCTAATCCTATCCTGTGTGATACTGTCTGCTGAGCCTGTGTATCTAATCCTATCCTTTGTGATACTGTCTGCTGAGCCGTGTATCTAATCCTATCCTGTGTGATACTGTCTGCTGAGCTGTGTATCTAATCCTATCATGTGTGATACTGTCTGCTGAGCTGTGTATCTAATCCTATCCTGTGTGATACTGTCTGCTGAGCTGTGTATCTAATCCTATCCTGTGTGATACTGTCTGCTGAGCCGTGTATCTAATCCTATCCTGTGTGATACTGTCTGCTGAGCCGTGTATCTAATCCTATCCTGTGTGATACTGTCTGCTGAGCCGTGTATCTAATCCTATCCTGTGTGATACTGTCTGCTGAGCTGTGTATCTAATCCTATCCTGTGTGATACTGTCTGCTGAGCTGTGTATCTAATCCTATCCTGTGTGATACTGTCTGCTGAGCTGTGTATCTAATCCTATCCTGTGTGATACTGTCTGCTGAGCTGTGTATCTAATCCTATCCTGTGTGATACTGTCTGCTGAGCTGTGTATCTAATCCTATCCTGTGTGATACTGTCTGCTGAGCTGTGTATCTAATCCTATCCTGTGTGATACTGTCTGCTGAGCTGTGTATCTAATCCTATCCTGTGTATACTGTCTGCTGAGCTGTGTATCTAATCCTTCTGTGTGATACTGTCTGCTGAGCTGTGTATCTAATCCTATCCTGTGTGATACTGTCTGCTGAGCTGTGTATCTAATCCTATCCTGTGATACTGTCTGCTGAGCTGTGTATCTAATCCTATCCTGTGTGATACTGTCTGCTGAGCTGTGTATCTAATCCTTTCCTGTGTGATTACTGGTCTGTGCTGAGCTGTGTATCTAATCCTATCCTCGTGTGATACTGTCTGCTGAGCCGTGTATCCAATCTTATCCTGTGTGATACTGTCTGCTGAGCTGTGTATCTAATCCTATCATGTGTGATACTGTCTGCTGAGCTATGTATATAATCCTATCCCGTGTGATACTGTCTGCTGAGTTGTGTATCTAATCCTATCCTGTGTGATACTGTCTGCTGAGCCGTGTATCTAATCCTATCCTGTGTGATACTGTCTGCTGAGCCGTGTATCTAATCCTATCCTGTGTGATACTGTCTCTGACCGTGTATCTAATCATATCCGGTGTGATACTGTCTGCTGAGCCGTGTATCTAATCCTATCCTGTGTGATACTGTCTGCTGAGCTGTGTATCTAATCCTATCCTGTGTGATACTGTCTGCTGAGCTGTGTATCTAATCCTATCCTGTGTGATACTATGTGCTGAGCTGTGTATCTAATCCTATCCTGTGTGATACTGTCTGCTGAGCTGTGTATCTAATCCTATCCTGTGTGATACATGTTGCTGAGCTGTGTATCTAATCCTATCCTGTGTGATACTGTCTGCAGAGCTGTGTATCTAATCCTATCACGTGTGATACTTTCTGCTGAGCTGTGTATCTAATCCTATCCTGTGTGATACTGTCTGCTGAGCTGTGTATCTAATCCTATCCTGTGTATACTGTCTGCTGAGCTGTGTATCTAATCCTATCCTGTGTGATACTGTCTGCTGAGCTGTGTATCTAATCCTATCCTGTGTGATACTGTCTGCTGAGCTGTGTATCTAATCCTATCCTGGTGATACTGTCTGCTGAGCTGTGTATCTAATCCTATCTGTGTGATACTGTCTGCTGAGCCTGTGTATCTAATCCTATCCTGGTGATACTGTCTGCTGAGCCTGTGTATCTAATCCTATCCTGGTGATACTGTCTGCTGAGCTGTGTATCTATCCTATCATGTGTGATACTGTCTGCTGAGCTGTGTATCTAATCCTATCTGTGTGATACTGTCTGCTGAGCTGTGTATCTAATCCTATCCTGTGTGATACTGTCTGCTGAGCCTGTGTATCTACCTATCCTGTGTGATACTGTCTGCTGAGCCGTGTATCTAATCCTATCCTGTGTGATACTGTCTGCTGAGCCGTGTATCTAATCCTATCCTGTGTGATACTGTCTACTGAGCTGTGTGTATCTAATCCTATCCTGTGTGATACTGTCTGCTGAGCTGTGTATCTAATCCTATCCTGTGTTATACTGTCTGATGAGCTGTGTATCTAATCCTATCCTGTGTGATACTGTCTGCTGAGCTGTGTATCTAATCCTATCATGTGTGATACTGTCTGCTGAGCTGTGTATCTAATCCTATCCTGTGTGATACTGTCTGCTGAGCTGTGTATCTAATCCTCTTCTGTGTGATACTGTCTGCTGAGCTGTGTATCTATTCATATCCTGTGTAATACTGTCTGCTGAGCTGTGTATCTAATCCTGTGTGATACTGTCTGCTGACCTGTGTATCTAATCCTATCCTGTCTGATACTGTCTGCTGAGCCGTGTATCTAATCCTATCCTGAGTGATACTGTCTGCTGAGCTGTGTATCTAATCCTGTGTGATACTGTCTGCTGAGCTGTGTATCTAATCCTATCCTGTGTGATACTGTCTGCTGAGCTGTGTATCTAATCCTCTCCCGTGTGATACTGTCTGCTGAGCCGTGTATCCAATCTTATCCTGTGTGATACTGTCTGCTGAGCTGTGTATCTAATCCTATCATGTGTGATACTGTCTGCTGAGCTATGTATATAATCCTATCCCGTGTGATACTGTCTGCTGAGTTGTGTATCTAATCCTATCCTGTGTGATACTGTCTGCTGAGCCGTGTATCTAATCCTATCCTGTGTGATACTGTCTGCTGAGCCGTGTATCTAATCCTATCCTGTGTGATACTGTCTACTGAGCCGCTGTATCTAATCATATCCGGTGTGATACTGTCTGCTGAGCCGTGTATCTAATCTATCCTGTGTGATACTGCCTGCTGAGCTGTGTATCTAATCCTATCCTGTGTGATACTGTCTGCTGAGCTGTGTATCTAATCCTATCCTGTGTGATACTATGTGCTGAGCTGTGTATCTAATCCTATCCTGTGTGATACTGTCTGCTGAGCTGTGTATCTAATCCTATCCTGTGTGATACTATGTGCTGAGCTGTGTATCTAATCCTATCCTGTGTGATACTGTCTGCAGAGCTGTGTATCTAATCCTATCACGTGTGATACTGCCTGCTGAGCTGTGTATCTAATCCTATCCTGTGTGATACTGTCTGCTGAGCTGTGTATCTAATCCTATCCTGTGTGATACTATGTGCTGAGCTGTGTATCTAATCCTATCCTGTGTGATACTGTCTGCTGAGCTGTGTATCTAATCCTATCCTGTGTGATACTATGTGCTGAGCTGTGTATCTAATCCTATCCTGTGTGATACTGTCTGCAGAGCTGTGTATCTAATCCTATCACGTGTGATACTTTCTGCTGAGCTGTGTATCTAATCCTATCCTGTGTGATACTGTCTGCTGAGCTGTGTATCTAATCCTATCCTGTGTGATACTGTCTGCTGAGCTGTGTATCTAATCCTATCCTGTGTGATACTGTCTGCTGAGCTGTGTATCTAATCCTATCCTGTGTGATACTGTCTGCTGAGCTGTGTATCTAATCCTATCCTGTGTGATACTGTCTGCTGAGCTGTGTATCTAATCCTATCCTGTGTGATACTGTCTGCTGAGCTGTGTATCTAATCCTATCCTGTGTTATACTGTCTGATGAGCTGTGTATCTAATCCTATCCTGTGTGATACTGTCTGCTGAGCTGTGTATCTAATCCTATCATGTGTGATACTGTCTGCTGAGCTGTGTATCTAATCCTGTGTGATACTGTCTGCTGACCTGTGTATCTAATCCTATCCTGTGTGATACTGTCTGCTGAGCCGTGTATCTAATCCTATCCTGTGTGATACTGTCTGCTGAGCTGTGTATCTAATCCTGTGTGATACTGTCTGCTGAGCTGTGTATCTAATCCTATCCTGTGTGATACTGTCTGCTGAGCTGTGTATCTAATCCTCTCCCGTGTGATACTGTTTGCTGAGCCGTGTATCTAATCCTATCCTGTGTGATACTGTCTGCTGAGCTGTGTATCTAATCCTATCATGTGTGATACTGTCTGCTGAGCTATGTATATAATCCTATCATGTGTGATACTGTCTGCTGAGCCGTGTATCTGATCCTATCCTGTGTGATACTGTCTGCTGAGCCGTGTATCTGATCCTATCCTGTGTGATACTGTCTGCTGAGCCGTGTATCTGATCCTATCCTGTGTGATACTGTCTGCTGAGCCGTGTATCTAATCCTATCCTGTGTGATACTGTCTGCTGAGCCGTGTATCTAATCCTATCCTGTGTGATACTGTCTGCTGAGCCGCTGTATCTAATCATATCCGGTATGATACTGTCTGCTGAGCCGTGTATCTAATCCTGTCCTGTGTGATACTGTCTGCTGAGCCGTGTATCTAATCCTCTCCTGTGTGATACTGTCTGCTGAGCCGTGTATCTAATCCTATCCTGTGTGATACTGTGTGCTGAGCTGTGTATCTGATCCTATCATGTGTGATACTGTCTGCTGAGCTGTGTATCTAATCCTATCCTGTGTGATACTGTCTGCTGAGCTGTGTATCTAATCCTATCCTGTGTGATACTGTCTGCTGAGCCGTGTATCTGACCCTATCCTGTGTGATACTGTCTGCTGAGCCGTGTATCTAATCCTATCCTGTGTGATACTGTCTGCTGATCTGTGTATCTAATCCTATCCTGTGTGATACTGTCTGCTGAGCCGCTGTATCTAATCATATCCGGTGTGATACTGTCTGCTGAGCCGTGTATCTAATCCTATCCTGTGTGATACTGTCTGCTGATCTGTGTATCTAATCCTATCCAGTGTGATACTGTTTGCTGAGCTGTGTATCTAATCCTATCCTGTGTGATACTGTCTGCTGAGCTGTGTATCTAATCCTATCCTGTGTGATACTGTCTGCTGAACTGTGTATCTAATCCTATAATGTGTGATACTGTCTGCTGAACTGTGTATCTAATCCTGTCATTTGTGATACTGAGATACTGCTGAACAATGTGTATCTAAACATTGCATGTGTGATACTGTCTGCTGAGCTGTGTATTTAATCCTATTGAGTGATACTGTCTGCTGAGCTGTGTATCTAATCCTATCCTGTGTGATACTGTCTGCTGAGCTGTGTATCTAATCCTATCCTGTGTGATACTGTCTGCTGAGCCGTATATCTGACCCTATCCTGTGTGATACTGTCTGCTGAGCCGTGTATCTAATCCTATCCTGTGTGATACTGTCTGCTGAGCTGTGTATCTAATCCTATCCTGTGTGATACTGTCTGCTTAGCCGCTGTATCTAATCATATCCGGTGTGATACTGTCTGCTGAGCCGTGTATCTAATCCTGTCCTGTGTGATACTGTCTGCTGAGCCGTGTATCTAATCCTCTCCTGTGTGATACTGTCTGCTGAGCCATGTATTTAATCCTATCCGGTGTGATACTGTCTGCTGAGCCGTGTATCTGATCCTATCATGTGTGATACTGTCTGCTGAGCTGTGTATCTGATCCTATCCTGTGTGATACTGTGTGCTGAGCTGTGTATCTGATCCTATCCTGTGTGATACTGTCTGCTGAGCCGTGTATCTAATCCTATCCTGTGTGATACTGTCTGCTGAGCCGTGTATCTAATCCCATCCTGTGTGATACTGTGTGCTGAGCTGTGTATCTAATCCTATCCTGTGTGATACCGTCTGCTGAGCAGTGTATCTAATCCTATCCTGTTTGATACTGTATGCTGAGCTGTGTATCTAATCCTATCCTGTGTGATACTGTCTGCTGAGCTGTGTATCTAATCCTATCCAGTGTGATACTGTCTGCTGAGCTGTGTATCTAATCCTATCCAGTGTGATACTGTTTGCTGAGCTGTGTATCTAATCCTATCCTGTGTGATACTGTCTGCTGAGCTGTGTATCTAATCCTATCCTGTGTGATACTGTCTGCTGAACTGTGTATCTAATCCTATAATGTGTGATACTGTCTGCTGAACTGTGTATCTAATCCTGTCATTTGTGATACTGAGATACTGCTGAACAATGTGTATCTAAACATTGCATGTGTGATACTGTCTGCTGAGCTGTGTATTTAATCCTATCCTGTGTGATACTGTCTGCTGAGCTGTGTATCTAATCCTATCCTGTGTGATACTGTCAGCTGCGCTGTGTATCTAATCCTATGCTGTATGATACTGTCTGCTGCGCTGTGTATCTAATCCTATCATGTGTGATACTGTCTAATGAGTTGTAAGTATCTCAGCGGTGGAGGAAGGTCTCCAGGAGAGTTTGCTGTATCTCATCATATCACATTTGATACAACCTTACAGAAATACAATCCGCAGCATGCTATTCTATAAGAGGAGATAATGGACCTGTCCTCCAGCAATAGCTATGTTATTCTAAATATACCAAGGGAGGATTATATATAATAAGAGATGGAGGTATATATAACAAGAGAGGACACTATGTAATAAGGGATGGAGGTATATATAACAAGAAAGGACACTATGTAATAAGGGATGGAGGTATATATAACAAGAGAGGACACTATGTAATAAGGGATGGAGGTATATATATAACAAGAGAGGACACTATGTAATAAGGGATGGAGGTATATATAACAAGAGAGGACAATATGTAATAAGGTATGGAGGTATATATAAGAAGAGAGGACACTATGTAATAAGGGATGGGGGTATATATAACAAGAGAGGACACTATGTAATAAAAAATGGAGGTATATATAACAAGAGGACGCTATGTAATAAGGGATGGAGGTATATATAACAAGAGAGGACACTATGTAATAAAAGATGGAGGTATATATAACAAGAGGACGCTATGTAATAAGGGATGGAGGTATATATAACAAGAGAGGACACTATGTAATAAAAGATGGAGGTATATATAACAAGAGAGGACACTATGTAATAAAAGATGGAGGTATATATAACAAGAGGAGGCTATGTAATAAGGGATGGAGGTATATATAACAAGAGAGGACACTATGTAATAAAAGATGGAGGTATATATAACAAGAGAGGACACTATGTAATAAAAAATGGAGGTATATATAACAAGAGGACGCTATGTAATAAGGGATGGAGGTATATATAACAAGAGAGGACACTATGTAATAAGGGATGGAGGTATATATAACAAGAGAGGACACTATGTAATAAAAGATGGAGGTATATATAACAAGAGAGGACACTATGTAATAAAAAATGGAGGTATATATAACAAGAGGACGCTATGTAATAAGGGATGGAGGTATATATAACAAGAGAGGACACTATGTAATAAAAGATGGAGGTATATATAACAAGAGGACGCTATGTAATAAGGGATGGAGGTATATATAACAAGAGAGGACGCTATGTAATAAGGGATGGAGATATATATAACAAGAGAGGACACTGTATAATAAGGGATGGAGGTATATATAACAAGAGAGGATACTATGTAATAAGGGATTGAGGTATATATAACCAGAGGACGCCATGTAATAAGGGATGGAGGTATATATAACATGAGGACGCTATGTAGCTATGTAATAAGGGATGGAGGTATATATAACAAGAGAAGACACTATGTAATAAGGGATGTAGGTATATATAATAAGAGAGAACACTATGTAATAAGGGATGGAGCTATATATAACAAGAGAGGACACTATGTAATAAGGGATGGAGGTATATATATAACAAGAGGATGCTATGTAATAAGGGATGGAGGTATATATAATAAGAGAGGGCAATATGTAATAAGGGATGGAGGTATATATAACAAGAGAAGACAATATGCAATAAGGGATGGAGGTATATATAACAAGAGAGGACGCTATGTAATAAGGGATGGAAATATCGCTAAATATAATTGTCTTGTGGCTCATCCACTTCCGTTCCGATGTCCGCCTATGTCACTTCCTGCCTGCCATATTAGCACACCCAAGTGATGGGTATACTAATATGGCGCAGGCTGGCCAGTAGGGTGACCACAAAAAAAATCGATGACGGAATTTTGTCCGTCTGGACCCCACAAAACGATTCCCCTTTCCAGATATTGAGATAGCCAAAATTTGAGCTCGATCAAACGACGTTAACCCGTGCCGTTCGTCGCTCAAAGTTTGAAAAAATCCAAATTTTTGGCCAAAAAGCTGACATATGGAGCCATAACTCCAGAACGGTAAATAATAAAAACACGCTTAATATCTCAAAAGAAAGCTAATGTTGTTCTTCAAAATTTATATTTTATACATAATCGTTATTTTAAGTCAAACTGAGTTACAACAGCTTCTAGCCCCAAGAACGTGACCTGGTACCACTAGGAGCATACTTCGTATATTTTGTTATTAAGTGATAAATCTTGTTTTTTTTTGGTATATTTTTGAGTTTAAAGTAGAAATATAATAAAAAAACAAGTAATACTGATAAGTCTAATGACATTTTTTATTTTAAAATATAAAAATGAGGTATATAATACATACTAAACAGACACAGAAAAGATACAGACGTAGTACCTACATGAGTTGATAATTTTACATAGTTATCTAATCTATTCTAGAGCTTTTGTTAAAGTCAGAATATAATGCTCGGCATTTGCTTACAACTTGCAGGACATGTTGCTTTTGTTCTTCATCTTTTGTCAGAAGGTCGTTAAAGTCGGTTATTAATTTAACACCACGCTCAGCCATATCATTAACTACTTTTAATGTTTTGACAATTTTCAATCCTTCTTGGAAGTCATTATTTTGAGGCCAGGTGTTTGGATTTTGTCTAAGGAAATCTGTTTTTATATTAAATCGGTCAAAGAATGTAAACGTGTCTTTGGTAAGCACACCCGCTCACCGTCCGCTCACCCCGGCATTCCTCCTCTTCCTTTTCTTCTTCTTGCTGCATTGATGTCCAGAAATCAAGGGCCGCGGGGGCGGGGTTAACAGAGGGGGTGTCATAATGGGCATGACCGAGAACACACTCACCACATTAGGGTAGTGCGCTTGGTCACTTCTATTATAACGCCCTCTTTGTTAACTCCGCCCTTCGCAGCCTTTGATTTCTGGACATCAATGCAGCAAGAAGAAGAAGAGGAATGCCGGGGTGAGTAGAGCGTGCGCCATCCTGCTATTCACCACCAACTGCCCCTGCTCACCCCCCCAATGCCCCCATTCACCCACACTGCCCCTGCTGCCCCCTCACCCGCTGCTTACCCCACTTACCCTTGATCAGCACCCACTCATCCCGCTCAACACCCATTCACCCCCGCTCAGCATCCACTCACCTCTTTCAGCACTCACCCCTGCTCAGCACCCACTCACCCATCTCAGAACCCAGTCACCCCTGCTCAGCACCCAGTCACCCCACTTAGCACCTTCTCACCCGTTTCAGCACCCACTCACCCCGGCTCAGCATCCACTCACCCTGCTCAACACCCAGTCACCCCCGCTCAGCACCCAATCACCCATCTAAGCACCCACTCACCCCCGCTCATCACCCACTCACACCCTGCTCAACACCCACTTACCCCCTCTCAGCACCCAGTCACCCCTGCTCAGCACCCAGTCACCCCACTTAGCACCTTCTCACCCGTTTCAGCACCCACTCACACCCGCTCAGCATCCACTCACCCCTGCTCAACACCCAGTCACCCCCGCTCAGCACCCAATCACCCATCTCAGCACCCACTCACCCCGCTCATCACCCACTCACCCCTGCTCAACACCCACTTACCCCTCTCAGCACCCAGTCACTCCTGCTCAGCACCCAGTCACTCCACTCAGCAGCTTCTCACCCATCTCAGAACCCAGTCATCCCCACTCAGCACCCAGTCAGCCCCGCTGAGCACCCCGTCACCCCCACTCAGCACCCACCCCTGCTCAGCACCAAGTCACCCCCGCTCAGCACCTTCTCTCCTGTCTCAGCACCCAGTCACCCCCGCTCAGCACCCAGTTACCCAACTCAGCACCTTCTCACCCGTCTCAGCACCCAGTCAACCCTGCTCAGCACCCACTCACCCCCACTCAGCACCCACTCACCCTGTCTCAGCACCCACTCACCTGTGCTCGGCACCCACTCAGCCCCGCTCAGCACCCACTCACCCCTGCTCAACATCCACTCACCCCTGCTCAGCACCCAGTCACCCCCGCTCAGCACCTTCTTACTCCACTCAGCACCTTCTCACCCGTCTCAGCACCCAGTCACCCCCGCCCAGCACCCAGTTACCCAACTCAGCACCCTCTCAACCCATCACAGCACTCAGTCACCTCTGCCCAGCACCCACTCACCCATCTCAGCACCCACTCACCCCTGCTCAGCACCCACTCACCCATCTCAGCACCCACTCACCCCCGCTCATCACCCACTCACCCCCTGCTCAGCACCCAGTCACCCCCGCTCAGCACCTTCTCACTCCACTCAGCACCTTCTCACCCGTCTCAGCACCCAGTCACCCCGCCCAGCACCCAGTTACCCAACTCAGCACCTTCTCACCCGTCTCAGCACCCAGTCAACCCTGCTCAGCACCCACTCACCCCCACTCAGCACCCACTCACCCTGTCTCAGCACCCACTCACCTGTGCTCGGCACCCACTCACCCATCTTAGCACCCACTCACCCTCACTCATCACCCACTCCACCCTGCTCAACACCCACTTACAACCACTCAGCACCCACTCACCCATCTCAGCACCCAGTCACTCCACTCAGCAGCTTCTCACCCATCTCAGAACCCAGTCACCCCCACTCAGCACCCAGTCACCCCTGATCAGCACCCAGTCACTCCACTCAGCACCTTCTCACCCATCTCAGAACCCAGTCAACCCCACTCAGCACCCAGTCACATCTGTCTCACGACCCACTCACCCGTGCTCGGCACCCACTTACCCCCGCTCAGCAACCACTCACCCCTGCTCAACATCCACTCACCCCTGCTCAACACCCACTCACCCCTGCTCAGCACCCAGTCACCCCATCTCAGCACCTTCTCACCCCACTCAGCACCTTCTCACCCCACTCAGCACCTTCTCACCCCACTCAGCACCTTCTCACCCCACTCAGCACCTTCTCACCAGTCTCAGTACCCAGTTACCCAACTCAGCACCCTCTCAGCCGTCTCAGCACCCAGTCACCCCCGCTCATCACCCACTCACCCCAGCTCAACACCCACTTACCCCCCACTCAGCACCCACTCACACATCTCAGCACCCAGTCACCCCCGCTCAGCATCCAGTCACCCCTGATCAGCACCTTCTCACCCCACTCAGCACCTTCTCACCCGTCTCAGCAACCAGTCACCCCCACTCAGCACCCAGTTACCCAACTCAGCACCCTCTCACCCCAGCTCAGCACCTACTCACCCCTGCTCAACATCCACTCACCCCCGATCAGCACCCACTCACCCCCGCTCAGCACCCACTCACTATTGTTCAGCACACACTCATCCCCCGCTCAGCACATACACTCAAGCTTGTGCTCACCCCTCTCAGCACCAACTCACCTTCACTCAGCACACTCACCCCTGCTTAGCGCACACTCACCCCGCTCAGCACCCACTCACCCCTCAGCACCTACTCACCCCCCACTCAACACCCACTCACCCCTGCTCAACACCCACTCACCCACAGCCGCTTCTTTCAGCACCACAAAGCCCACTCCAATCATAACATCACTGCCTCCATCTAGTATAACAAGAAGACTATGTAATATGGGACGGTACTATACATGATAACAGAGGATGATCTGTAATGTGGGACGGTGCTATACATCATAAGGGAGGACACTGTGTTGTAAGGAATGTCATTATACACCAATAGGGAGGACGCTATATACTAAGGGACAGTGCTCTTCATAATAAAGTAGGTGGACATTAAATGACAGACAAGCTGTATCGGGCCATATAGTGAGACAATCACTGATGCTGGATTGCGGAGAGCTCACCTTGTCGGGGTTATGAACCCACAACCACAGGAATTCACTCAAAGATGCGGCTTCTGCGGCCCCTCGGATTTCAGGGATAGAAAACAAGAGATGAAGGGTTAAAATCTGCGCTACTGACGGACAAGATACATAAGATATAAAGAGGACAAACAGGATATGTAAAATTCAAGAAGTTTATTGGGTCTACGAATATTAAAGTACAAGTAATAAAAAAACAACATAGGTCAGAAAGTTGCACAAATTGTATTAATACAAATGTTATACATGATTTTATTATGTGCTTATATGAATTGCAACAGCGGGATCCTCACTTCTTCCCTTCACACAGCAGAGCAGCACAAGTCCAACACAAGTCCAAGACTGATACACAGCACAAGTCCAAGACTGATACACAGCAGAGCAGCACAAGTCTAGCACAAGTTAAAGACTCATACACAGCACAAGTCCAAGACTGATAAACAGCTGTGCAGCACAAGTCCAGCACAAGTCCAAGACTCATACACAGCACAAGTCCAAGTGTGGAGCCCCAAGGGACGTGGGGTACTCGGTACCGGACCGATCTGCTGCTGGGGATGTCACTGGTGGCCTGGTCCGGACCGTGTCCCTGGCTCAGCACAATAAAAGGGGAATATTTACAAGGGATATTGTCACGGGTGACGCCACCCACTTGGTGCGGCCAGTAATGGGGCCGCGGCTGCTGCAGAACCTCCGGGGGTGATGGAATGGCAGCCGGGATGGTATAGTTCTAGTGGGGAGAACTGTATCCCCCGGGGCAGTAAGGAGTTAATGTCTGTTGTGTGTGAGGCTGTTGGAGCACACTTACTTTGCAGCTGCAAGGATCCCTCTTCCTGTGCTGGTGCTGACAGGCTGTAGCTCTGCAGGTTGAGATCTTCCTGGTGCAAGCCTGTATGGGAGAAAGGGTCTGCAGATGGAAGCAGGCAGGAGGCAATGCAGGGTTTCCAAAGCTTTACTTAAGTTGTTCTTCTTCAAGCAAGTTACAGGTTATTTGCAGTTCTTTACACAGCTCTTAACATTCAGTTGCATTCTCCCTTTCCGGGTTCCCTTCTCTCCTGCAGCCAGGCTCCTCTCTCCTTGTGACCCCTCACACAGTCTTTAAGTGTGCCTTTCCGGGCTAATACTCTCTTTCTCCGTCTTACACGGGTGTATGCGGACGCTGAACAGTATAGCGGTGACTCGGGCTTCTGTGAGTCCTAGTGTGTCACTGAGCTGCCTGTTCTTTGGGTTAGGAACTCCAGCTTGAAACTAAAGCTCCCCGTCAGTGAATCTGGGGATACCGGGTGGATCGTCGGTCCCCTTCAGAGCTGACACTCTGCCTTTGCCCAGCCTGCAGTAGTCTGCAGCATTAAACTACCAGGCTCCTTCCTCTGTGTTCCTTCCAGTATATATGAGGGCTACTCCGCCTGCAGTTGGTTGCTTGAGCTGTAATTCTAGGGCCCCGGGTTACACCGTCCCTCTCGGCTCTCTCACACTCCTGGTGGTTTCAGCATCTTGGATGGGCTTTTCCCCCCCATCTGGCTCGCATTGGCTCAGTACGGGTCAGCGCTCCTCAGCTTAGGCACTTCCAGGCAGCATGGCTCTCTCCTGCTCAGCTTCAGCTCAACCTCCTGCTGTTCTGTAGCCTTTCTATCTCAGCTCACTTTGCTCTTGGTCTTTTCTGCTCAGCACCATGGCTTACTAACTTCCTTTACTCCTCCCCCTCTCTATATACTGTCAGTCACCTGACCTTCTGGTGTGCCCAACCCACTCCTCATCCACCACTCCTCTGGTCTCATATAGTCTCCGACCTCAGAGCTGGATGTGAACCCTCTCTATGCGTGGGGATGTGGGCTGTGAGGGTGTAGTGTTTACTATGTCCTAACTGCCTGGCTGCAGTACCCTTCTGTGGCCACCTGTACGCAGGGGCGCCACATTCTCCCGGAGTTAAACAGCGCGTCCGCGCGCGACTCCACATTGGTTACCCTGAAAACATTTTTATATTTTCATAACAATAAACATTATGAATTCTTGGTTCTTCCCTTCCGGGAGGCACGATTCTTGGAACGTTGCATTAACTATAAACATAAGTGCATGGGTATTTATACTCATCATTACCCTCTTTCCTGTAAAAGACATTATAAGACATTGCTTCATATAAAAGTATAAAATCTTCTTTGCTTTTCAAAAAGTGCTAAAACTTTCAAAAATTCTCAGAAAGCAGCTTCAAAGTTCAAAATGCAGAGTTCGTGCATTAACTCACATGTGCCGCTGGTCTTAAAACCAAAGGGGAGCACACAAGTGTGCTCAACTATTTACAAGAAGAGTTCGTATCATGTCATTGTCTATGATGCAAATGTTCAGGCAAAACACATAAGACAGACAGGGGAATGCTAACATTCATTCAGGTAAGGTTGGGGGGTCAATAAGGAACAATGTACATTCACACTTACAGTTTCTTCTGCTTCCTCTGTACTTCTTTAAGGACCTGTGTTCACTCCTTCTTGTCCGGTTGCTTCCACGGCAGCGTCTGCGGTGCTGGGATCAGGGGCTCCGGCAGCTTCAGAAATCCTTCTGGCAGGGCTCCGAGCGGGTCAACTTCTCTCCAAGTTGGGTTGAGGGTAGCTGGCGGGGTGGATACATCAACGAGTATCGCTGTACGGCCTTCGGCGTCGCTTGCGGCACGTCCGTGCTCTTCGACCCGGCCGGGTCGCTGTAGCCGGACTTCGTAGTTCGGGCTGCGGTCGATGTCTATCTGGATCCGGGTTCTATTAGCTTCCTGAACCCGTGTCATCCTCGGGGGCAGCAGCCGCAATACACCCCTCCGGGTGTCTAGGACGCGGGGACGCTCTTCTCCGCCTTCCGCCATCTCTGCACGATCACACGGGATCTCTCCTCGGCCGGGTTCCTCCACTGGTTCAATCTGTGGGCCCTCCGGGATCACTCGTGGTCTCTCGCACACAGCGCTCTTCAGTGCGTCCTCCGCTTCCGTCCTCGTGTCTCTGAATGGCGACTCCTTCTCTTCCGGTTGCCTGCTCCGCCCCTTCCTGATGACGATTTCCTTCTTAGTTCGCGCCAGCTTTTTGGTAGGAGGGTCTAGGGGCGGCGGCTCTTCTTTGAGAGTGACAGCTGGCTCTCCCGGAGTTAAGGAGAGCCAGGGCGGGACCTTCTTTTCGCGCCTTGGACCGGACCGGCCCACGATGGGAGTCTTAGGAACGCCTCCCCTGCACATGGCGCTAGTCCCTGATGGCCGCCATTAGGGTCAGATTTTGGCGGGAAAAGTCCAGAAACAGTTCTTTTGGCGCACAAGGTCCAATTCTTTTGGACCGGGTAGATCCTGTTCGTGACGCCAGGTTGTGGAGCCCCAAGGGACGTGGGGTACTCGGTACCGGACCGATCTGCTGCTGGGGATGTCACTGGTGGCCTGGTCCGGACCGTGTCCCTGGCTCAGCACAATAAAAGGGGAATATTTACAAGGGATATTGTCACGGGTGACGCCACCCACTTGGTGCGGCCAGTAATGGGGCCGCGGCTGCTGCAGAACCTCCGGGGGTGATGGAATGGCAGCCGGGATGGTATAGTTCTAGTGGGGAGAACTGTATCCCCCGGGGCAGTAAGGAGTTAATGTCTGTTGTGTGTGAGGCTGTTGGAGCACACTTACTTTGCAGCTGCAAGGATCCCTCTTCCTGTGCTGGTGCTGACAGGCTGTAGCTCTGCAGGTTGAGATCTTCCTGGTGCAAGCCTGTATGGGAGAAAGGGTCTGCAGATGGAAGCAGGCAGGAGGCAATGCAGGGTTTCCAAAGCTTTACTTAAGTTGTTCTTCTTCAAGCAAGTTACAGGTTATTTGCAGTTCTTTACACAGCTCTTAACATTCAGTTGCATTCTCCCTTTCCGGGTTCCCTTCTCTCCTGCAGCCAGGCTCCTCTCTCCTTGTGACCCCTCACACAGTCTTTAAGTGTGCCTTTCCGGGCTAATACTCTCTTTCTCCGTCTTACACGGGTGTATGCGGACGCTGAACAGTATAGCGGTGACTCGGGCTTCTGTGAGTCCTAGTGTGTCACTGAGCTGCCTGTTCTTTGGGTTAGGAACTCCAGCTTGAAACTAAAGCTCCCCGTCAGTGAATCTGGGGATACCGGGTGGATCGTCGGTCCCCTTCAGAGCTGACACTCTGCCTTTGCCCAGCCTGCAGTAGTCTGCAGCATTAAACTACCAGGCTCCTTCCTCTGTGTTCCTTCCAGTATATATGAGGGCTACTCCGCCTGCAGTTGGTTGCTTGAGCTGTAATTCTAGGGCCCCGGGTTACACCGTCCCTCTCGGCTCTCTCACACTCCTGGTGGTTTCAGCATCTTGGATGGGCTTTTCCCCCCCATCTGGCTCGCATTGGCTCAGTACGGGTCAGCGCTCCTCAGCTTAGGCACTTCCAGGCAGCATGGCTCTCTCCTGCTCAGCTTCAGCTCAACCTCCTGCTGTTCTGTAGCCTTTCTATCTCAGCTCACTTTGCTCTTGGTCTTTTCTGCTCAGCACCATGGCTTACTAACTTCCTTTACTCCTCCCCCTCTCTATATACTGTCAGTCACCTGACCTTCTGGTGTGCCCAACCCACTCCTCATCCACCACTCCTCTGGTCTCATATAGTCTCCGACCTCAGAGCTGGATGTGAACCCTCTCTATGCGTGGGGATGTGGGCTGTGAGGGTGTAGTGTTTACTATGTCCTAACTGCCTGGCTGCAGTACCCTTCTGTGGCCACCTGTACGCAGGGGCGCCACACAAGACACATACACAGCAGAGCAGAACAAGTCTAGCACAAGTCCAAGACTCATACACACCTGTGCTGCACAAGTCCAAGACTCATACACACCAGTGCAGCACAAGTCCAAGACTCATACACACCAGTGCAGCACAAGTCCAAGACTCATACACACCAGTGCAGCACAAGTCCAAGACTCATACACACCAGTGCAGCACAAGTCCAAGACTCATACACACCAGTGCAGCACAAGTCCAACACAAGTCCAAACAGTTGGATCTTCAACATTTAAAAACAGGTGGTCCATTTTAAGAATATGTAATTAATGTTTAAAGTCTGGAGAATTCCTTAACCCCTTATTGCCTGAATTTAAAAGCTCCAAAAATACACACATACATATACAAATGGATTTAATGGTATGATGGGAATACCCAACAGTAGGCATTAAGGGGTTACAACATCACATTTCAACACATGGATAATGTCCCCTATTATACAGGGGTGAACACGTCCTTTAAGGTATGAGGAATAGGAAGACTTTCTATGGAGATCATAAGCTTTGATGGAGGCAACTGCAACAGAACCTTCTTCATGGACAACAAAGATAGAGGCGCCGGCCGCTGCCCCACCAGATAGGCGTAGATATCTCCTCCAAGTAACTTCTCCCAGTATTCACTATTCTCCTTCAAGGCTTTTCTCATGTATAAAGTCTCAGGGGGTGTAAAGAGCAGAAGGTGATGTAAACATTGCATCTTCTGTTTCCTTTGGGTCTTTGAGCTCCGTATTTGGCTCAAGATCCCATCCATCGCCGTTTCTCCATGGATGTCGTGTCTTATTTCCGCTCCATAGCAAAGCAAGGTTAAGATCTGATGGCTTCTGAGATGTTCACAGGCCATGTGCAGAAGGGTCTTCCCATACCTTGTATATGTGCAGCTCTCCAGGTTGATGCTGTTTCGGAGCCGGGGATCCTGTTGACTTGTCTCCAGAATCATGGTTAGGATTTCAGTCCGGTCGTAGAGGATGGCCATGCCATGGTGATATGTGTATGGCGGGATTTCGCCTTCTTTGAATCCTGGAACCATTAGGCAATCCCCTTTGAAGCGGCTCAAGAGGTATCGAGCGTAGGGGACGTGGTTGTGGATCACGGCGTAGTAAAGGGCGTTGGAGGTAGAGTTGTACTGGCCCTTAAAGACTTCTTGGCTATGAACTCTCTGCTCCTCCAGGATCCACACAGGATATTGGCACTTGATGGCCAAACTAAACTGGTCTTTTATAAAATAGTCGTTTGGATTGAAAGTGGTCATCTTCTATCCAGGCCCAAAGTGGAGGTAGCGACCAGTGCACCCTATCTCCGGTGTCCCACCAATGGATCAGAGGTTCGGTCTTCAGGAGGTGGCAGCTGTCCAAGCTCAATGTCATCTGCCTTGGCTGTGAATGAGCTGAATATATTGATCCTGAAGACCATCTCCACCGCCCCAACCTGGGGAGGGGCACACCGAAAAACCAGAAAAACAAGTCCTGGGGGCTTAGTAACCCTCCTATGGCTTCCTGACCTCCTCACTTTGGGACCCTTTTTTGAGTTTTTTTGTTAGTGTTTTGTTTTAGCATTTCCTCCTCCCCCCTCTGTTGGGCACATACAGGGTGAATTTACATCAAAATAGGCAACAATGGCAGCAATCTGAGTGCAGAGACTGCGCTGATCCTTCTAGACAATGAGGCATCCCAAAGATCATGGACCAGAAGGAATGGCAGGAATTACCTTCTACATAGGAATCATGTGCAAAAAACTGTCTATGGGAGAAACATGCAGTAAACTGACCCCAAACCCCAACTAACACGGTGCAAACATACTCTACTTTATCCAACACCTACGACATGGTGCCGGTAAAGAATGCCCCTGACCCAGAAGATGCGAGATGTGTACGTGGTCATACATGTTGTCATGTGCTGCTCCCCCCAGACCTGGTCTACACCGCTCATACAGCCGGATCAGAATCCCACACACTGCACTGATGAGGGGCACTCACCCCGAAACACAGAGTCTGGGGTTTGGGTAGTAATTTACGGCCTCTCAGGTCAGGGGTAGACGGACGTATCTTTGGTCAAAGTGCGATCTGACAAAACATTGGATTGTGCTCGGGTCAATGTTAGTCTATGGGGCTGAGCACATGGCACATACTTCTCTCTCACTCTCCTTACCCCTGTGTGAGCTGGACCTGACATTTATTGTTTCTATTATTAACAAAGTCCTTCCACATAATATTTCTATACTTTACATTACTGTATATAAATGACATCTTAAGCCTTTGTCTCCCACTACATCTTAACCACAACAGGTGCAGGGGTTGTAATTGCACCCGGGCCCTGGAGCCTAAGGGGCCCCAAAAGTCCCTCTGGCCTGTAGAAAAAGACTAATGCTATTAAACATTTACAATAATTAAGGGCCCCATTGGAGCTTTCGTATTGGGGTCCATGAGCTTCACATTACACCTCTGATCTTAGACTGGCTTCACACCACGGCACGGTTCGGGGCTGTCAGGCGTGAACCTGACAGCCCCGGACCAGATCAGCACACAGAACCGGAGGGCCAAATGTGCGCTCCAGTCCGGTGTGCAGCCGGACCCAGCTGCCGCTGCTGATTAATTAGGACCGCGGCTGGCGGGGAGCTAGCCGCGGTCCTGAAACAACAGCGGCGTGCAGCCACAGGTGTCCGGTTCCTGGATCCTCCCGGACTAGGAAGATCCGGGAGAATCCGGGATATGGGGACATTTTTGTGTACGGTGAGAAAAATCCAATTTCTCCCGGATTCCACTGGAGAGATGGAAACCGGATGGCAGATAGCTGCCATCCGGCTCCATAGGCTACTATGGGGCCAAAAACTGGGCTGGAGCTGTCTGATTTACACCGGTCAGCCCCAGACCGGACCTTACCGTGGTGTGAAGCCAGCCTTACCTAACATTCACCACTATGTCTTAATCTAAAGCCTATCTAAGGGCCCTTTCACATCAGCGTTTTTTTCAAATCGTGGCAGATGCGGTGAAAAAACCGCATCTGCCGCGATTACCGCATAACCGCGACACTTGCGGCACACTTGCGGCAAGCCCCATGCAATGTCTATGGGGCTTGCGGTAAGGGGGCGGCAGGTGCGGCAAGTGCGGTTTCGGCACTTGCGGCAGGTGCGGCCGCGAAAAAAAAACGCTGCTGACTGCGGTCATGTGACGGCCTAATCAGCTGATCAGTCATGTGACCGATCAGCTGATAGGGTAGCCCTGCCCTGCCAGGTCCTTAAGCCCCGAGAGCCAGACGGCGCAGTACACGCCGGAGCGGTGAGCATGTTTTTTTTTTTACATTTAACTAGGGATGGGCGAATTCCTCGCTACTATTCGGGACTCGCCCGAATAGTAGAGGACTCGGGGGACTCGCTACTCGCTGAGTTTCCTTAGGAATTACTCGGGGGTAGCGAGTCCCTGTACTTTTGCAGTGTATCTATACAGATACATTAACTTTTAGGGTACTTTTGTAGTGTATCTGTACAGATACACTGCAAAAGTACAGGTTACTATTCGGACTCGCAACGAGTACCGAGTCTCGGACCCAGACTCGTTAGAGTCCAGCGAGTCCGAGTATTTCAGGATTCGCCCATCCCTACATTTAACCCTTTGTTCACTGGAGTGAAAGTGCTTGCACTTTGCAGGCTCCGGCTTTCTGTGTCCGGATCAGTGACAATTACGGACCCCAACACAGAAATGGCATCCGAGGTCACCTCCGATCCGGTCCTTTCCTGTCCTTGGGGTCCTGCAAAAAAACAGGATCCTCACAGACAGGAAAAAATCTCAATGTGAAAGCCGCCTTCTACACTTTACTAGTTAGTGATTGTTCTCCTGGCCTTAACACATTTACATCACATAACACATTACACTTTACATTGTAGAAGGGGCTCAGCGTCTCCTCCACTATATTGACACTGAGATGAAAATGTCATTAGCATAATTACCATACTGAGACCATGTACCTCCATCTGCCCCCGAGGCTCCAGGGCTAAGGTGTGATTGCAACACCTGCACCTATTGGAGTTATATCTCTGGCTAGTACTACTATTACATCTCAATGAATGAGAAGATCATCAAAAAGTGACTTTATTTCAGTAATTCAATACATAAAGGGACACACCTATATTATATAGAGTCATTACACACAGAGGGATCTATTTCTGTTAATGTTGATGATCATGGAATCCCAAAGGTCATGATCTCAGAAGATTAAAGTAGGGAGGATGAAGGGTTAAACACCTAGTAGATGACATATGCTAAAGGGACCCTCTATGGCTTCAATGTCTGGTTGGTGGGGGCCGCTCTATCAAGTCACATGTCACAACCCCCTACCAAAAAGTTGGATCTTCATCGTTTAATAACAGGTAATCTATTGTAAGATTATGTAATCAATGTTTAAAATCTGGAAAATTCCTTAACCCCTTATTATCTAAAGTAAAAGTCCAAAAATCCACACATCTGCACACAAATGAATTGATCTGGTATGATGTGAATACACCACAGTAGGCATTAAGGGTTAATACATCACTTTTCAACATATAGAAATGAAGGATGTTACGTTTTTGTTTCTGCCAATTCCAGGCTCGGACTGGCCGGCGGGGGGCAGGGGAATCCTCCGGTGGGCCTTTCTGCGGTACTTTATCACTTACCATGATCAATAGTTGGCACAATCAGGGCCGGTTTTAGGCAAAGTGGGGCCCTAGGCAAAAGGTTAAAGTGGGGCCCTAAATGTACAAGCGCCGCATTCAGACTGGTAAATGAGTGCGATTTATAATATTCAGGTCATTCAGCGCTTGTTTACAGACTTTTTACACAGGATGATGAAGAATGATGGCACAGAACAATCTACCCCTACAGGATCATGTTATCGGCAGCTCTTCTGCAGTGTTGCCGAGAGGGAGGATTTTGTTCCTCCATAAACATCCAATCACCCGATGATGAGCCGCATTTTACTCGTTTGTTGGGTGATTGCCGACCTGTTTACACCTAGGAACGGTCATCTGTGCTGCTGGGATTTATAAATGTGGATGTTACATACACACAACATACAGTATGTGACACAAACACTATATATTACACGTATACACCGCGTACACACATACACACAACATACAGTATGTGACACAAACACTATATATTACACCTATACACCGCGTACACACATAGACACACACAGTATGTGACACAACACTATATTAACGTATACACGCGTACACACACAGACACACACAGTATTGACACAAACATAATATACACGTATACACCGCGTACACACATAGACACACACAGTATGTGACACAAAACTTTATATATTACACGTATACACCGAGCACACACAAGACACACACAGTATGTGACACAACACTTTTATATTACACGTATACACCGCGTACACACATAGACACACACAGTATGTGACACACACACTTATATATTACACGTATACACCGCGTACACACATAGACACACACAGTATGTGACACACACTTTATATATTACACGTATACACCGCGTACACACACAGACACACACAGTATGTGACACAAACACTTATATATTACACGTATACACCGCGTACACACATAGACACACACAGTATGTGACACACACTTTATATATTACACGTATACACCGCGTACACACACAGACACACACAGTATGTGACACACACTTTATATATTACATGTATACACCGCGTACACACATAGACACACACAGTATGTGACACAACACTTATATATTACATGTATACACCGCGACACACACAGACACACACAGTATGTGACACACACTATATATATTACACGTATACACCGAGCACACACACAGACACACCAGTATGTGACACAAACACTATATATATTACATGTATACACCGAGCACACTCATAGACACACACAGTATGTGACACAAACACTATATATTACATGTATACACCCGTACACACATAGACACACACAGTATGTGACACAAACACTATATATTACACGTATACACCGCGTACACACACAGACACACACAGTATGTGACACAAACACTATATATTACACGTATACACCGCGTACACACATAGACACACACAGTATGTGACACACACTTATATATTACATGTATACACCGCGTACACACAAGAACACACAGTATGTGACACAAACACTATATATTACATGTATACACCGAGCACACACACAGACACACACAGTATGTGACACACACTATATATATTACACGTATACACCGCGTACACACATAGACACACCAGTATGTGACACACAACATATATATTACATGTATACACCGAGCACACACACAGAGACACACACACAGTATGTGACACAAACACTATATATTACAGTATACACCGAGCACACACATAGACACACACAGTATGTGACACAAACACTATATATATTACACGTATACACCGGTACACACAGCAACACAACAGTATGTGACACAACACTATATATATTACACGTATACACCGAGCACACACAGACACACACAGTATGTGACACAAACACTATATATTACACGTATACACCGCGTACACACACAGACACACACAGTATGTGACACAAACACTATATATTACATGTATACACCGAGCACACACACAGACACACGCAGTATGTGACACAAACACTATATATTACAGTATACACCGAGCACACACACAGACACACGCAGTATGTGACACAAACACTATATATTACACGTATACACCGCGTACACACATAGACACACACAGTATGTGACACACACTATATATATTACACGTATACACCGAGCACACACACAGACACACACAGTATGTGACACAAACACTATATATTACATGTATACACCGAGCACACACATAGACACACACAGTATGTGACACACACTATATATATTACACGTATACATTATCACCGTGTACACACACAGACACACACAGTATGTGACACAAACACTATATATTACATGTATACACCGAGCACACACACAGACACACACAGTATGTGACACAAACACTATATATTACATGTATACACCGCGTACACACACAGACACACACAGTATGTGACACAAACACTATATATTACAGTATACACCCGTACACACACAGACACACACAGTATGTGACACAAACACTATATATTACACGTATACACCGAGACACACACAGACACACACAGTATGTGACACAAACACTATATATTACATGTATACACACGCGTACACACACAGACACACACAGTATGTGACACAAACACTATATATTACACCGTATACACCGTACACACACACAGACACACACAGTATGTGACACAAACACTATATATATTACACGTATACACCAGTACACACACAGACACACACAGTATGTGACACAAACACTATATATTACATGTATACACCAGCCACACACAGAACACACAGTATGTGACACACAACATATATATTACATGTATACACCGGACACACACAGACACACACGTATGTGACACAAACACTATATATTAACACGTACTACCAGACACCGATGTGCACACACACAGTAACGACACACAGTAAGTGTGACACACAACACTATATATATTACATGTATACACCGCACACACAGACACACACAGTATGTGACACAAACACTATATATTACATGTATACACCGAGCACACACACAGACACACGCAGTATGTGACACACACTATATATATTACACGTATACACCGAGCACACACACAGACACACACAGTATGTGACACAAACACTATATATTACACGTATACACCGCGTACACACACAGACACACACAGTATGTGACACAAACACTATATATTACATGTATACACCGCGTACACACACAGACACACACAGTATGTGACCACAAACACTATATATTACACCTATACACCGCGTACACACACAGACACACACAGTATGTGACACAAACACTATATATTACAGTATACACCGAGCACACACACACAGACACACACAGTATGTGACACACACTATATATATTACACGTATACACCGAGCACACACACAGACACACACAGTATGTGACACAAAACACTATATATTACACGTATACACCGCGTACACACACAGACACACACGGTATGTGACACAAACACTATATATATTACATGTATACACGCGTACACACACAGACACACACAGTATGTGACACAAACACTATATATTACACCTATAGCACCGCGTACACACACAGACACACACAGTATGTGACACACACTATATATATTACACGTATACACCGCGTACACACATAGACACACACAGTATGTGACACAAACACTATATATTACATGTATACACCGAGCACACACACAGACACACACAGTATGTGACACAAACACTATATATTACATGTATACACCGAGTCACACACACAGACACACACAGTATGTGACACAAACACTACTATATATTACACGTATACACCGCGTACACACACAGACACACACAGGTATGTGACACAAACACTATATATTACATGTATACACCGCGTACACACACAGACACACACAGTATGTGACACAAACACTATATATTACACCTTATACACCGCGTACACAGACACAGACAACACACACTATATATATTACACTATACACGCGTACACACACAGACACACACAGTATGTGACACAAACACTATATATTACACGTATACACCGCGTACACACACAGACACACACAGTATGTGACACAAACACTATATATTACAGTATACACCGCGTACACACACAGACACACACAGTATGTGACACAAACACTATATATTACACGTATACACCGCATATACACCGCATACACACACAGACACACACAGTATGTGACACAAACACTATATATTACATACTATACACCGAGCACACACACAGACACACACAGTATGTGACACAAAACACTATATATTACACGTATACACCGTACACACACAAGACACACACAGTATGTGACACAAACACTATATATTACAGTATACACCGCGTACACACACACAGACACACACAGTATGTGACACAAACACTATATATTACATGTATACACCGCGTACACACACAGACACACACAGTATGTGACACAAACACTATATATTACACGTATACACCGCGTACACACACAGACACACACAGTATGTGACACAAACACTATATATTACATTATACACCGACGACACACACAGACACACACAGTATGTGACACAAACACTATATATTACACGTATACACCGGACACACACAGACACACACAGTATGTGACACAAACACTATATATTACACGTATACACCGCGTACACACACAGACACACCACGTATGTGACACAAACACTATATATTACATGTATACACCGCGTACACACACAGACACACACAGTATGTGACACAAACACTATATATATTACAGTATACACCGCGTACACACACAGACACACACAGTATGTGACACAACACTATATATTACACGTATACACCGCGTACACACACAGACACACACAGTATGTGACACAAACACTATATATTACACGTATACACCGCTACACACACAGACACACACAGTATGTGACACAAACACTATATATTACACGTATACACCGCGTACACACACAGACACACACAGTATGTGACACAAACACTATATATTACACGTATACACCGCGTACACACACAGACACACACAGTATGTGACACAAACACTATATATTACACGTATACACCGAGCACACACACACAGACACACACAGTATGTGACACAAACACTATATATTACACGTATACACCGCGTACACACACAGACACACACAGTATGTGACACAAACACTATATATTACAGTATACACCGCGTACACACACAGACACACACAGTATGTGACACAAACACTATATATTACACGTATACACCGCGTACACACACAGACACACACAGTATGTGACACAAACACTATATATTACACGTATACACCGCGTACACACACATGACAACACAGTATGTGACACAAACACTATATATTACACGTATACACCGAGCACACACACAGACACACACAGTATGTGACACAAACACTATATATTACACGTATACACCGCGTACACACACTAGACACACACAGTATGTGACACAAACACTATATATTACATGTATACACGGCACACACACACCAGACACACAGTATGTGACACAAACACTATATATTACACGTATACACCGCGTACACACATAGACAACACAGTATGTGACACAAACACTATATATATACATGTATACACGCTACACACATGACACAACAAGTATGTGACACAAACTCTATATATTACACGTATACACCGCGACACACACTAGACACACACAGTATGTGACACAAAACTATATATTAAGTATACACCGTAACAACACTGAACACACATATTGCCAACCTATATTAGTTAGGTCAACAGCTCCAGTATTGACACACTTATATTATAATACCACAAACAACGATGTGACACACCTATATATTTACACTATACACCGTACAATAAGACACGCAGTAGTCACAAACACTATTAACATGCCTACACACAACTAGGAATCACAGTATTAACAAACACTATATATTAAGTATACACCGCGTATCACACTAGACACATGCAAGTATGTGATCTTACAAACAGATTTATACAGTGATACCCGTACACAACAGGACACACTGCACAGTTTGTGAACACAACATCTTATAAATATATGCCTGTATACACACAGCACACCTGACACAGGGCCTGTAGTGTACACAAACACTATATATTACACGTATACACCGCGTCACACACAGACACACACAGTATGTGACACAAACATATATATTACAAGTATACACCGCGTACACCACACAGACACACACGGTATGTGACACAAACACTATATATTACAGTATACACCGCGTACACACACAGACACACACAGTATGTGACACAAACACTATATATTACACGTATACACCGCGTACACACACAGACAACACAGTATGTGACACAAACACTATATATTACACGTATACACCGAGCACACACACACAGACACACACAGTATGTGACACAAACACTATATATTATACGTATACACCGCGTACACACATAGACACACACAGTATGTGACACAAACACTATATATTACATGTATACACCGAGCACACACACACAGACACACACAGTATGTGACACAAACACTATATATTATACGTATACACCGCGTACACACATAGACACACACAGTATGTGACACAAACACTATATATTACATGTATACACCGAGCACACACACAGACACACGCAGTATGTGACACACACTATATATTACACGTATACACCGCGTACACACATAGACACACACAGTATGTGACACAAACACTATATATTACACGTATACACCGAGCACACACACAGAGACACACACATCCATTCCCATCATTGTCTGTGTCATACAGGACGGCTCCTCCAGGGAGAGTCGTTCTTTCTAACCTCTTATACTCTGACAAAGAGATGGGGATTGTGAACACAGGACTCCTTATAGTGATTATACATTACCTACAAATGTTTAACAAAATAGGATTTACAATCTGGAGAGTCAGTAAGAGGAATGTTTCCATAGGATCATCTACTTAAATGTCATCTTTAACAAGATCTGCTATATTCTTCATATTATAAAAAAAATACATTTGAATTAATCCCCATCCTGGTGTCTTGTGTTGTTCTGGGGTCACTAGTGGAAATATTGATCTTAAAGGAGTTGTCCAGAATTCTATAAACATGACGGATTTCTTTCATAAACAGCGCCACCCCTGTCTACAGGTTGTGTGTGATATTGCACCTCATCTTAATTGAAGGGAATGGACCTATGCTGTAATACCACAGGCCACCTGTACACAGGGGTGGCGCTGTTTTTGAAAGAATGTAGTAATGTAGAATGTAGTTTTATTAATCCTGGACATCCCCTTTAATGTGTTGTAAGTTCTGCTTGATAACTGGCTACAAATGTAGGAATTAAGGAGGTCCCCTAACTCTAATTACTCCCATCATGAACATGTGAAGATTGAAGCCTGCGGGGGGCGCTCCTGCTGCTATTATATGGCAATTACTAGGATTTTATAACTTTTATCACTGAACGATTTTTCGTTTTTATTTTTCCCTCCGCTTCTACCAAGAGCCAGAACTTTTTATTCTTCCTTCCACATCGCCGTACGAGGGCTTGTTTTTTGCGGGATGAGTTGTACTTTTGAATGACATCATTCATTCTACCACAAAATGCACTGGAGAATGAGAAAAAAATTCCAAGTGCTTTGAAATTGCAAATAAAAGTGCAAAAAAAGTGCAATTCCACAATTTTTTTGAGTTTTTTATTCATCATGTTAACTATATGGTAAAAGTGACCTCATAAGTTGATTATCTAGGTCAGAATAAGAAGATACTGAACATTTTTATTTCAATCATAAAAAACCCCAGAAATTTGTAAAAAAAAAAAAAATAATAATATTTAAAATACATTTGCTTTATTCGCCATTTTCCAAGACCCATGATGTTTTAATTTTTGAAGACACAGGGCTATGTGAGGGCTTACTTTATGTGCCCTGAGCTGACATTTTTACTGATCCCATTTTGAGTCAGATACAACATTTTTGATCGCCTTTTATTGCATTATATTGTAACAACGTGGTGGCCCAAAAAACACAATTCTGGCGTTTTAATTTTTTTCCGTTACGCCATTTACCAATTGGATTAATTTACTTCGTATATGGATAGCTTAGATTCTTACGAATGCAGCGATACCAAATATGTGTATTTTTAATTTTTTTTTTACTGTTCTATTGCTATTTTTAGTTCAGCTCCTTTGTGGGCCCCTAAGAGAGTGGGGGCCCTGGGCAACTGCCCAGTCTGCCCCTCCCCTAACGCCGGCCCTGGGCACAATGCCCTTGTTTCACTATAAAGGAATAATCCCATCACTCATTTTATAAACTACTCAATGTATGGAAGCCTAGGTCATTGTGTGAATGTAGACTCCATGTAGAGTCAATGCTACTGGTTGGCCCCACCAGCCCCGTCTGACACTGTGTCCTAATGTCCCCTATTATACAGGGGTGAACCTGTCCTTTAAGGTACGAGGAATAGGAAGACTTTCTATGGAGATCATAAGCTTTGATGGAGGCAACTGCACCAGACCCTTCTTCATGGACAACAAAGATAGAGGCGCCGGCCGCTGCCCCACCAGATAGGCGTAGATATCTCCTCCAAGTAATGTCTCCCAGTATTCACTATTCTCCTTCAAGGCTTTTCTCATGTATAAAGTCTCAGGGGGTGTAAAGAGCAGAAGGTGATGTAAACATTGCATCTTCAGGCTCATTTTGGTCTTTGGTTCAGGATCTCATCCATCGGCGTATGGCCATGGATGTCGTGTCTTATTTCCGCTCCATAGCAAAGCAAGGTTAAGATCTGATGTCTTCTGAGATGGTCACAGGCCAGGTGCAGAGGGGTCTTCCCTTCTTTCGGATACATGAAAGTCTCCATGTTTATGTAGGACCTGAGCCGAGGAACCTGCTGACTTGTCTGGATAATGATGATTAGGATTTGTGTCCGGTCGTAGGTGATGGCCGGGTGGAGGTGATAGGAGCAGGGTGTAGGTGATGGCCGGGTGGAGGTGATAGGAGCAGGGTGTAGGTGATGGCCGGGTGGAGGTGATAGGAGCAGGGTGTAGGTGATGGCCGGGTGGAGGTGATAGGAGCAGGGTGTAGGTGATGGCCGGGTGGAGGTGATAGGAGCAGGGTGTAGGTGATGGCCGGGTGCAGGTGATAGGAGCAGGGTGTAGGTGATGGCCGGGTGGAGGTGATAGGAGCAGGGTGTAGGTGATGGCCGGGTGGAGGTGATAGGAGCAGGGTGTAGGTGATGGCCGGGTGGAGGTGATAGGAGCAGGGTGTAGGTGATGGCCGGGTGGAGGTGATAGGAGCAGGGTGTAGGTGATGGCCGGGTGGAGGTGATAGGAGCAGGGTGTAGGTGATGGCCGGGTGTAGGTGATAGGAGCAGGGTGTAGGTGATGGCCGGGTGGAGGTGATAGGAGCAGGGTGTAGGTGATGGCCGGGTGGAGGTGATAGGAGCAGGGTGTAGGTGATGGCCGGGTGGAGGTGATAGGAGCAGGGTGTAGGTGATGGCCGGGTGCAGGTGATAGGAGCAGGGTGTAGGTGATGGCCGGGTGGAGGTGATAGGAGCAGGGTGTAGGTGATGGCCGGGTGGAGGTGATAGGAGCAGGGTGTAGGTGATGGCCGGGTGGAGGTGATAGGAGCAGGGTGTAGGTGATGGCCGGGTGGAGGTGATAGGAGCAGGGTGTAGGTGATGGCCGGGTGCAGGTGATAGGAGCAGGGTGGGATTGGGGCGTTTTTGAATGTTGAATGTTTTAGGCAATCCCCTTCGAAGCGGATGAAGAGGTACCGAGCGTAGGGGATGTGGTTGTGGATCACGGCGTAGTAAAGGGCGCTGGAGGGGGAGTAGAACTGGTCTTCACAGTCTTCCTCCCACTGGAATTGGATATGGATTCTTTGCTCCTCCGGCCTCCACACTGGATCTTGGCACTGGATAAGCTGAACCTTTCTGCTGGATGACAGGGGTTGGGTTCTGCTTCGCTCATCTGTATCCAGTCCAAAGATGGAGGTAGTGACCAGTTCATTGTATCTCCGGTATCCATCAGCTTGGTCCTGCAGGTCCACAATGGAGAAGCTCAGGCGTCAGGAGGTGACAGCTACACCGGCCCGGCCTCCGCTGTCCTGGTGGTGAATATACAGATCCTGGAGATCATCTCCACCTCCGCACTCGCTCTCTTTGTGGAGGTGGACGCTGAAAAACAAGAAAAGTAATCCCCGGAGGACTTTGTATCTGTCACATTAACCTCCCGACCTCTGAAGGTCTGACACTTGGGACAGTTTTTGAAGCTTTTTATGATGTTTTTATCATTTCACCTCCCCCTCTGTCGGTACACACTCACAGGGCAGGATTTATAATGTGTGTCAATGGATCCGGTTTTACTGGATCATTCCTGATCCGGTCACATTGGATCCGGCATGTCTACTGATAATGTGCAGTAATGTCACACATGTAACGTTCGGGGTCCATACCAAACACCTGAGTGTTTAGACACAGACTTAACTGAGAAATCTGTGATTAAAGCTTTATACTCACCTGTCTCGCCACTGCCTTCACTTCCAGGTCCACTCATTATCCTCATGAAATATTGACTGCATTGCCTGATGAACAGCCAATCACAGATGCCCATTTTTTGTGACAGCGTCTGTGATTGGCTGTTGCACCTCACCCACTGTGCTAGCAACCAATCACATGTAATGGGTGGAGCACAACAGCCAATCACAGACACTGTCATAGATACTGGGCATCTGTGATTGGCTGTTCAGTAAGCAGTGTAGAGCGAACCCGGAAGTGACCGCAGAGCGAGACAGGTGAGTATAATGCTTTAATCATGTTAGGTCTCTGTTTGGGGAACACTCAGGTGCAGACCCAAAACAGGCAACTAGATCTGGACAATTCCGGTAAGGTCTCATCTAGACTAAGGGCAAAAACCATCTTCGGTCAGATGCAGTTTTTGCCAGATACAAAGAAAAGCCTACGTCAAAGTGCCTTAATGATTCATATCACTTTCTCTGCTCTTCTTATATATACTTACCTTGTGGCATCATCCACTTCTGCCGACATCGTGTCCACTGGGATGCTGAATGCAATCATACCTTTACTTGAAATATTTCAGGTTTGATTGCAGAGAAAAGTGTCATAAATCTCCTTTAACTCAGTGCAGCACTGTTTCACTATTTTTTATTACTCCCCTGTGGGCTTGTCCTTCAGCTGTAAGCCGAACTCCCCTCCCTCTCATCTAGACTTTCATTTTATTTTCACTATCATGTTGCCAGAGGATGAAGGTTTTGGTTTAAAGCTGAAGGTCAAGCCCACAGGGGAGTAATTAACAAAAAACAAAGAGTGACGCAGTGCTGCACACGTCAATCACCTACTGCACTGATTTACAGGATTTTATGACAGGTTTCTCTGCAATCAAAACCGGAATCTTTCAAGTAAAAGTATAATTGCATTTAGTATCCCAGAGCCTGTAAGACACTAAATCCTGGTGGTTGGTTCCCTTTAAGGCTGCGGCCAAGGTCCACAAGTGACCGAAACGTTGGCCATATTGGTGCTTTATGTTGACACTTTAATAAAGTTTCATTTCATTTTCTGATTGTGTCTCCTGAGTGCTGACATTATTGTCTTCTACAGTGATGACACAGACATGGACGGATTGAAATAAAACATTATTTTTCCCTCTCACTATAACAGCACCATACATGAGAGAGAGGCTATCCGCCCAGGAACAGGAAACCTCTATCCAGCCCTCAGTGTGGTATCCTCCTCCCAGGTGGACACACCTACTGGAGGTACCTGAGGATCTTCTCCATGGGACTGGTGGAGGCCAGGAGGCAGCAAAGTTCCCAATGCCACTGGGTTTAGGGTACAGGTTGGAGTTGTAGGGTTCTTTAAGGAGCCCCCCTTGGAAGCCGATCCTCAGGCGCAGGCATTCTGGCTGTCTGCTTCTAAGTTCGGATTGACGGAGTCGGCGGGGTGGGGGAAGGTGTGGAGGCCATAAGCCACATTCAGCTAAATGACCGCTTTTGGTTTGCGCTGAGATGACGTCACACACCCCTGGAATAGGCGGGGCACTTCCGAGTCATGCACCGCTATGTAGAAGACCTTCTCCTTGTTAGATGCATTCAGCAGGAGCTCTATAAGCATCTCCAACATGTCAGACCCGGGTGCACCCAGCGTGACTGAGGAACCCACAGCCCCGCCTAGTGTGGTAGCTGCAGGACGGGTGATTGCCCATCACTAGGCAAATATACTGATGGTCTATTGTCACTTTTTGATATTTAAGGCAAAAAATCTGTTGCTCAATCTAAAAAAAGGTCTGTGAGCTCTGAAACACGTTGACTAATAAATCAATATATTTGACACGCCCACTCCAGGGCCGGGGGTACTGACACGCCCACTCCAGGGTCGGGGGTACTGACACGCCCGCTCCAGGGCCGCGGGTACTGACACGCCCTCTCCAGGGCCGGGGGTACTGACACGCCCGCTCCAGGGTCGGGGGTACTGACACGCCCACTCCAGGGCCGCGGGTACTGACATGCCCACTCCAGGGCCAGGGGTACTGACACGCCCGCTCCAGGGCCGGGGGTACTGACACGCCCGCTCCAGGGCTGCGGGTACTGACACGCCCGCTCCAGGGCCGGGGGTCCTGACACGCCCGCTCAAGGGCCGGGGGTACTGACACGCCCGCTCTAGGGCCGGGGGTACTGACACGCCCGCTCCAGGGCCGGGGGTACTGACACGCCCACTCCAGGGCCGCGGGTACTGACACACCCGCTCCAGGGCCGGGGGTACTGACACGCCCACTCCAGGGCCGCGGGTACTGACACGCCCTCTCCAGGGCCGGGGGTACTGACACGCCCACTCCAGGGCCGCGGGTACTGACACGCCCTCTCCAGGGCCACGGGTACTGACACGCCTGCTCCAGGGCCAGGGGTACTGACACGCCCACTCCAGGGCCGCGGGTACTGACACGCCCACTCCAGGGCCGCGGGTACTGACACGCCCACTCCAGGGCCGCGGGTACTGATGTGGCACCCTGTACCAGGTGGTCACAGGCTTCTGTAGGACACTGAAGGATTTCCCACAGCGAGTAACCACTTACACCCAACACCTTCCACTCTAGGCCTATAGGGGAGCCCAACTGGTTGCTTTAAGCCAGATCCCTTATAAATACAGGTGCTGGAGGGAAATTAGCAGAGTGTGCAGTCACTACAAGAACTGTGAAGAAGCTCAGAGACTAGGAAGCTGAAACTGGTACTGGAGCCGCGCTAGACCCAAACCAGTGCACACCAGAGGCAGTGTCAGGACCCGCAGAGGAGGGATCGAAGCCAGAGGCGAGGAACACGTTACCGGGGGCAGAGGAGTTATCCCAACTCACCCCACCAGAACACCGGTCACTGGAGCCCGAGTCTGCAGGGGACAGAGGAGATAGACCCAGCAGAGAAACCAGCACCACGAGGAGGCTTAGCTTCCCGGACACCCGCAGCACCAACAGTTGAGAGCCAGGGACCACGGGGAAAGATGGCGGTGGCCCATGAGAGAGCAACACAGGTGTGGAGAGAGAAGTAACAGTCCGGTTAGGTACCATACCTGCCCGACTCAGAACAGGAAAGCTAAACAAGGAGGCCTATAACCCTACTCGCTGTGGAGATCCCAAGGTGTTTTCCTTCACTCCAGACGTGTGTACCTGTAACCCGTCATCAGTAAAGGTACCAAAAGACTTTAATATGTGCGTGTCCCTCCTTCCACTCATTCTACACCACACCAACTGTGCTCCCCTATTCCAACCCTGTACAGAAACGTCTGTGCTGCCCTATTCCACCATCCATTCCTACTTCCAATGCCCCGGGGACTCTGCTTCTCCTGTAGGGAGCCACTCCATCTTGCTGCCGCCCATCACCCCGGAATCTACAGGTGGCGTCACAACTGACAATCCCTATCCCTGTAAATACAACTTTTTATTGTCACCCAAGGGCACAGGCACGGACCACCCGTGACATCCCCTGTGACTGACTGCCTGAGACCTGAGTACCCCATTCCCTTGTGGCCCCAGACAGTGACACTCCCGCTCCAGGGCCGGGGGTACTCGGGAACAGGGCAGGTTGTTCTTCTTCACTTCTCGTTTCTTTTCACGGGGACAGACAGGGGCCGAGACCCGGTCCCATGACCCTGGTAGTGTCATTTAATAGCAGGGGGGTAGATGACAGGGAAGCGAGGGTATTCGTGACGCCACCTGCGGTATGCAGCCAGGGTGGCAGTCTCTGCTTCGGAACCTCTGGGGATGGTGACCGGCAGCTTGGATGGTTTTGCTCCCTGCAGGTGGAGCGCGGTCCCCAGGGCGGGGGGATGGAGGAGTCAGTTCGTACCTTGGCAGATGTCCATTGGTCGTCAGCACCAGGTGTCTCATGCGGCCGGTGGTCGCCACTAAGAAAAGTCCCGCACACCACAGCTGGAGTTCTGTTACTGTTACTAAGTTTATAGATGTTTTTAAAGAAAAATAACAAATAAAACATGAAAAACTGCTAAAATAAAGCATGATGGTGGGTCATCATGGGGGGGAGACTGGTCAGTGTTATTAACCCTTCTCCTGTCAGCACCGCCGCCACCTTATATATTGCAATGCAGCTGGTGATACATTTCCCCCCGTAAATCTACATAAAATATGCGCATTATGTGTCCTCATTTGCATAATTATCAGATGCGCAGATTATATTTACCGGAGTTGGAATCTTATTTCAGAGCGAATGTCGGCAGCGAATATTTTTCTATTTCTCTGCATGTGTCCACGTCCCTGGATCTACTGGATCTACCGGATCTACTGCGCTATATAAAGGATTTATCTCTGTACAACTGGTGTCATCTCTAATCTGCACAGTCAGGATGATGCATAGTGCTGATGAGATGTGTACCTAATCCTATCCTGTGTGATACTGTCTGCTGAGATGTGTATCTAATCCTATCCTGTGTGATACTGTCTGCTGAGCTGTGTATCTAATCCTATCCTGGGTGATACTGTCTGATGTGCTGTGTATCTAATCCTATCCTGTGTGATACTGTCTGCTGAGCTGTGTATCTAATCCTATCCTGTGTGATACTGTCTGCTGAGCTGTGTATCTAATCCTATCCTGTGTGATACTGTCTGCTGAGATGTGTATCTAATCCTATCCTGTGTGATACTGTCTGCTGAGCTGTGTATCTAATCCTATCCTGTGTAATACTGTCTGCTGAGCTGTGTATCTAATCCTGTCCTGTGTGATACTGTCTGCTGAGCTGTGTATCTAATCCTATCCTGTGTGATACTGTCTGCTGAGCTGTGTATCTAATCCTATCATGTGTGATACTGGCTGCTGAGCTATGTATCTAATCCTATCCTGTGTGATACTGTCTGCTGAGCTGTGTATCTAATCCTATCCTGTGTGATACTGTCTGCTGAGCTGTGTATCTAATCCTCTCCTGTGTGCTACTGTGTGCTGAGCTGTGTATCTAATCCTATCCTGTGTGATATTGTCTGCTGAGCTGTGTATCTAATCCTATCCTGTGTGATACTGTCTGCTGAGCTGTGTATCTAATCCTATCCTATGTGATACTGTCTGCTGAGCTGTGTATCTAATCCTATCCTATCCTATGTGATACTGTCTGCTGAGCTGTGTATCTAATCCTCTCCTGTGTGATACTGTCTGCTGAGCCATGTATCTAATCCTATCCTATGTGATACTGTCTGCTGAGCTGTGTATCTAATCCTATCATGTGACATACTGACTGCTGAGCTGTGTATCTAATCCTATCCTGTGTGATATTGTCTGCTGATCTGTGTATCTAATCCTATCCTGTGTGATACTGTCTGCTGAGCTGTGTATCTAATCCTATCATGTGACATACTGACTGCTGAGCTGTGTATCTAATCCTATCCTGTGTGATACTGTCTGCTGAGCTGTGTATCTAATCCTATCCTGTGTGATACTGTCTGCTGAGCTGTGTATCTAATCCTATCCTGTGTGATACTGTCTGCTAAGCTGTGTATCTAATCCTCTCCTGTGTGATACTGTGTGCTGAGCTGTGTATCTAATCCTATCCTGTGTGATATTGTCTGCTGAGCTGTGTATCTGATCCTATCCTGTGTGATACTGTCTGCTGAGCTGTTTATCTAATCCGATACTGTGTGATACTGTCTGATGTGCTGTGTATCTAATCCTATCCTGTGTGATACTGTCTGCTGAGCTGTGTATCTAATCCTCTCCTGTGTGATACTGTCTGCTGAGCTGTGTATCTAATCCTATCCTGTGTGATACTGTCTGATGTGCTGTGTATCTAATCATATCCTGTGTGATACTGTCTGCTGAGCTGTGGTATCTAATCCTATTATGTGTGATACTGGCTGCTTAGCTGTGTATCTAATCTTATTATGTGTAACACTGTCTGCTGAGCCGTGTATCTAATCCTATTCTGTGTGATACTGTCTGCTGAGCTGTGTATCTAATCCTATCCTGTGTGATACTGTCTGCTGAGCCGTGTATCTAATCCTCTCCTGTGTGATACTGTGTGCTGAGCTGTGTATCTAATCCTCTCCTGTGTGATACTGTCTGCTGAGCTGTGTATCTAATCCTATCCTATGTGATACTGTCTGCTGAGCTGTGTATCTAATCCTGTGCTGTGTGATACTGTCTGCTGAGCTGTGTATCTAATCCTATTCTGTGTGATACTGTCTGCTAAACTGTGTATCTAATCCTCTCCTGTGTGATACTGTGTGCTGAGCTGTGTATCTAATCCTCTCCTGTGTGATACTGTGTGCTGAGCTGTGTATCTAATCCTATCCTGTGTGATATTGTCTGCTGAGCTGTGTATCTGATCCTATCCTGTGTGATACTGTCTGCTGAGCTGTTTATCTAATCCGATACTGTGTGATACTGTCTGATGTGCTGTGTATCTAATCCTATCCTGTGTGATACTGTCTGCTGAGCTGTGTATCTAATCCTCTCCTGTGTGATACTGTCTGCTGAGCTGTGTATCTAATCCTATCCTGTGTGATACTGTCTGATGTGCTGTGTATCTAATCATATCCTGTGTGATACTGTCTGCTGAGCTGTGTATCTAATCCTATTATGTGTGATACTGGCTGCTTAGCTGTGTATCTAATCTTATTATGTGTAACACTGTCTGCTGAGCCGTGTATCTAATCCTATTCTGTGTGATACTGTCTGCTGAGCTGTGTATCTAATCCTATCCTGTGTGATACTGTCTGCTGAGCCGTGTATCTAATCCTCTCCTGTGTGATACTGTGTGCTGAGCTGTGTATCTAATCCTCTCCTGTGTGATACTGTCTGCTGAGCTGTGTATCTAATCCTATCCTATGTGATACTGTCTGCTGAGCTGTGTATCTAATCCTGTGCTGTGTGATACTGTCTGCTGAGCTGTGTATCTAATCCTATTCTGTGTGATACTGTCTGCTAAACTGTGTATCTAATCCTCTCCTGTGTGATACTGTGTGCTGAGCTGTGTATTTAATCCTATCCTGTGTGATACTGTCTGCTGAGCTGTGTATCTAATCCTATCCTGTGTGATACTGTCTGCTGAGCTGTGTATCTAATCCTCTCCTGTGTGATACTGTCTACTGAGCTGTGTATCTAATCCTATCCTATGTGATACTGTCTGCTGAGCTGTGTATCTAATCCTGTGCTGTGTGATACTGTCTGCTGAGCTGTGTATCTAATCCTATTCTGTGTGATACTGTCTGCTAAGCTGTGTATCTAATCCTCTCCTGTGTGATACTGTGTGCTGAGCTGTGTATCTAATCCTATCCTGTGTGATACTGTCTGCTGAGCTGTGTATCTAATCCGATACTGTGTGATACTGTCTGATGTGCTGTGTATCTAATCCTATCCTGTGTGATACTGTCTGCTGAGCTGTGTATCTAATCCTCTCCTGTGTGATACTGTCTGCTGAGCTGTGTATCTAATCCTATCCTGTGTGATACTGTCTGCTGAGCTGTGTATCTAATACTATCCTGTGTGATACTGTCTGTTGAGCTGTGTATCTAATGCTATTGAGTGATACTGTCTGATGTGCTGTGTATCCAATCCTATTGTGTGATACTGTCAAATGAATTGTGTATCTAATCCTCTCCTGTGTGATACAGTCTGCTGAGCTGTGTATCTAATCCTATTGAGTGATACTGTCTGCTGTGCTGTGTATCCAATCCTATTGTGGGATACTGTCTAATGAGTTGTAAGTATCTCAGCGGTGGAGGAAGGTCTCCAGGATAGTTTGCTGTATGTCATCGTATCACATTTGATACAACCTTAGAAATACAATCCCCAGCATGCTATTCTATAATAGGAGATAATGGACCCGTCCTCTAGCAATAGCCATGTTATTCTAAATATACCAAGGGAGGATTATATGTTATAAGGGATGGAGGTATATATAACAAGAGAGGACGCTATGTAATAAAGGATGGAGTTATATATAACAAGAGAGGACACTGTATAATAAGGGATGGAGGTATATATAAGAAGAGAGGACACTATGTAATAAGGGATGGAGGTATTTATAACAAGAGAGGACGCTATGTAATAAGGGATGGAGGTATATATAATAAGAGAGGACACTATGTAATAAGGGGTGGAGGTATATATAACAAGAGAGGACACTGTATAATAAGAGATGGAGGTATATATAACAAGACAGGACACTATGTAATAAGGGATGGAGGTATATATAACAAGAGAGGACGCTATGTAATAAGGGATGGAGGTTATATATATATATATATATAACAAGAGAGGACACTATGTAATAAGGGATGGAGGTATATATAACAAGAGAGGACACTATGTAATAAGGGATGGAGGTATATATAACAAGAGAGGACACTATAATAAGGGATGGAGGTATATATAATAAGAGAGGACACTATGTAATAAGGGGTGGAGGTATATATAACAAGAGGACACTGTATAATAAGGGATGGAGGTATATATAACAAGAGAGGACGCTATGTAATAAGGGATGGAGGTATATATATAACAAGAGAGGACACTATGTAATAAGGGATGGAGGTATATATAACAAGAGAGGACACTATGTAATAAGGGATGGAGGTATATATAACAAGAGAGGACACTATGTAATAAGGGATGGAGGTATATATAACAAGAGAGGACACTATGTAATAAGGGATGGAGGTATATATAACAAGAGAGGACACTATGTAATAAGGGATGGAGGTATATATAACAAGAGAGGACACTATGTAATAAGGGATGGAGGTATATGTAACAAGAGGACGCTATGTAATTGACTCACCGTAAGCCGGGTTTTCAGGTCTCAGGCGCTGGCTGTGGTCACGGTTCTGTGCCTGATACTGTGGAGGCCCGATGGTCAATGAAGGGTAAAATAAGATTAATAGGAATAAAGTTTGTTATTTCGTGACGCCACCTGTAGGGGTCCGGTGATGGCACCGGCGCTGCTTGGACCTCCGGGGGATGGGCTGCAGTTAGAGGGATCCGCTCCCTACAGGACGAGCGGGAGTCCCCGGGGTCAGGAGCTGTAGTGATGGAATACGGCAGCTCCGTTGATTCTGTAGGTGAATCGGTTAGTAACAGTTCTGAAATAATGCTCGGACACGATTCTCCTCTGCACGGGTCTTTACTTAGTTCACACACGGTACACTGGAATAACGGTTTCACTTTCAGGTAACGGACCGGGTCGTCCCTGTGATGAGCAGTGTCCCTCCAAGGCTCCGCAGTGTCTCTCTTAATCTGACTGTCCCTTTTACTCTTCGCGGCCTTCCATGTACCAGGTCAGGATACAGAGGAACTTCTAATGGGTACCCGAGCCATTGGCCGGGCGGCTCCCGATAGGTCCCTGGACCTCAATGGTGGGTACCCCTCCGGTACAGCTGCGGTGGTGCGTGTATTGCGCTCCTATGGAGCTGCCAATCACTCCGGTTCTGTAGTGCAGCGGTGGACATCTGCACTACCTGGGAGCCGGTACTCCGGGTTTGGACTGGGCTTGGGTCGTCTTTTTACTCGTTACTTGTTTACTTGGCCCCCTTCGCTTCTGGGTCACCGCTTCTCGGTGCCCTCTCTGTTAGCTGTGCTGTCACGACATATATTCTTGCTCTTGTCTCTCCAACTTTCTCACTCTTTCTACTGTTTCCCCATGCTATGCATCTAACTCTCCTCCCACCAGGACCTAATTGGTCCTCTGCTTCTAGATGTTGCATGTGGTGCATCGAGCCTTGGGATTAACCTGTTCATCACTGAGATGGAAAATACTGCACCTTCGGTCAGGGATGCAGTACCCTCCTGTGACGCACTCTTGGCGGGGCGCCACATAATAAGGGATGGAGGTATATATAACAAGAAAGGACAATATGTAATAAGGGATGGAGGTATATATAACAAGAGAGGACACTATGTAATAAGGGATGGAGGTATATATAACAAGAGAGGACACTATGTAATAAGGGATGGAGGTATATTTAACAAGAAAGGACAGTATGTAATAAGGGATGGAGGTATATATAACAAGAAAGGACACTATGTAATAAGGGATGGAGGTATATATAACAAGAGAGGACGCTATGTAATAAGGGATGGAGGTATATATAACAAGAGAGGACGCTAAGTAATAAGGGATGGAGGTATATATAACAAGAGAGGATGCTATGTAATAAAGGATGGAGTTATATATAACAAGAGAGGACACTGTATAATAAGGGATGGAGGTATATATAAGAAGAGAGGACACTATGTAATAAGGGATGGAGGTATATATAACAAGAGAGGACGCTATGTAATAAGGGATGGAGGTATATATAATAAGAGAGGACACTATGTAATAAGGGGTGGAGGTATATATAACAAGAGAGGACACTGTATAATAAGAGATGGAGGTATATATAACAAGAGAGGACACTATGTAATAAGGGATGGAGGTATATATAACAAGAGAGGACGCTATGTAATAAGGGATGGAGGTATATATATATATATAACAAGAGAGGACACTATGTAATAAGGGATGGAGGTATATATAACAAGAGAGGACACTATAATAAGGGATGGAGGTATATATAATAAGAGAGGACACTATGTAATAAGGGGTGGAGGTATATATAACAAGAGAGGACACTGTATAATAAGGGATGGAGGTATATATAACAAGAGAGGACGCTATGTAATAAGGTATGGAGGTATATATATAACAAGAGAGGACACTATGTAATAAGGGATGGAGGTATATATAACAAGAGAGGACACTATGTAATAAGGGATGGAGGTATATATAACAAGAGAGGACACTATGTAATAAGGGATGGAGGTATATATAACAAGAGAGGACACTATGTAATAAGGGATGGAGGTATATATAACAAGAGAGGACACTATGTAATAAGGGATGGAGGTATATTTAACAAGAAAGGACAGTATGTAATAAGGGATGGAGGTATATATAACAAGAAAGGACACTATGTAATAAGGGATGGAGGTATATATAACAAGAGAGGACGCTATGTAATAAGGGATGGAGGTATATATAACAAGAGAGGACACTATGTAATAAGGGATGGAGGTATATCTAACAAGAGAGGACGCTATGTAATAAGGGATGGAGGTATATTTAACAAGAGAGGACTATATGTAATAAGGGATGGAGGTATATATAACAAGAGAGGACGCTATATAATAAGGGATGGAGGTATATATAACAAGAGGACGCTATGTAATAAGGGATGGAGGTATATATAACGAGAGGACACTGTATAATAAGGGATGGAGGTATATATAAGAAGAGAGGACGCTATGTAATAAGGGATGGAGGTATATATAACGAGAGGACGCTATGTAATAAGGGATGGAGGTGTATATAACAAGAGAGGACGCTATGTAATAAAGGATGGAGTTATATATAACAAGAGAGGACACTGTATAATAAGGGATGGAGGTATATATAAGAAGAGAGGACACTATGTAATAAGGGATGGAGGTATATATAACAAGAGAGGACGCTATGTAATAAGGGATGGAGGTATATATAATAAGAGAGGACACTATGTAATAAGGGGTGGAGGTATATATAACAAGAGAGGACACTGTATAATAAGAGATGGAGGTATATATAACAAGAGAGGACACTATGTATTAAGGGATGGAGGTATATATAACAAGAGAGGACGCTATGTAATAAGGGATGGAGGTATATATATATATATATAACAAGAGAGGACACTATGTAATAAGGGATGGAGGTATATATAACAAGAGAGGACACTATAATAAGGGATGGAGGTATATATAATAAGAGAGGACGCTATGTAATAAGGGGTGGAGGTATATATAACAAGAGAGGACACTGTATAATAAGGGATGGAGGTATATATAACAAGAGAGGACGCTATGTAATAAGGTATGGAGGTATATATATAACAAGAGAGGACACTATGTAATAAGGGATGGAGGTATATATAACAAGAGAGGACACTATGTAATAAGGGATGGAGGTATATATAACAAGAGAGGACACTATGTAATAAGGGATGGAGGTATATATAACAAGAGAGGACACTATGTAATAAGGGATGGAGGTATATATAACAAGAGAGGACACTATGTAATAAGGGATGGAGGTATATTTAACAAGAAAGGACAGTATGTAATAAGGGATGGAGGTATATATAACAAGAAAGGACACTATGTAATAAGGGATGGAGGTATATATAACAAGAGAGGACGCTATGTAATAAGGGATGGAGGTATATATAACAAGAGAGGACGCTATGTAATAAGGGATGGAGGTATATCTAACAAGAGAGGACGCTATGTAATAAGGGATGGAGGTATATTTAACAAGAGAGGACTATATGTAATAAGGGATGGAGGTATATATAACAAGAGAGGACGCTATATAATAAGGGATGGAGGTATATATAACAAGAGGACGCTATGTAATAAGGGATGGAGGTATATATAACGAGAGGACACTGTATAATAAGGGATGGAGGTATATATAAGAAGAGAGGACGCTATGTAATAAGGGATGGAGGTATATATAACGAGAGGACGCTATGTAATAAGGGATGGAGGTGTATATAAGAAGAGAGGACGCTATGTAATAAGGGATGGAGGTGTATATAACAAGAGAGGACACTATGTAATAAGGGATGGAGGTGTATATAACAAGAGAGGACACTATGTAATAAGGGATGGTGGTATATATAAGAAGAGAGGACGCTATGTAATAAGGGATGGAGGTGTATATAACAAGAGAGGACACTATATAATAAGGGATGGAGGTGTATATAACAAGAGAGGACACTATGTAATAAGGGATGTAGATATATATAACAAGAGAGGACGCTATATAATAAGGGATGGATGTATATACAGTATAACAAGAGGACGCTATGTAATAACGGACGGTGCTATACATGATAACGGAGGATGATCTGTAATGTGGGACGATGCTATACATCATAAGGGAGGACACTGTATTGTAAGGAATGTCATTATACATCATTAGGGAGGACACTGTATACTAAGGGACGGTGCTCTACATAATAAAGAAGGTGGACATTAAAGGACAGACAAGCTGTATCGGGCCTTATCAGTGAGATAATCAGTGATGCTGGATTGCGGAGAGCTCACCTGGTCGGGGTTATGAACCCACAACCACAGGAATTCACTCAAAGATGCGGCTTCTGTGGCCCCTCGGATTTCAGAGATACAGGAAATTAAGTGTTAAAATCTGCGCTACCGACGGACATGTTATGTAGTGCCCCACTGGTCGGGACGTCACATAGGGGTACGGCACCCAGATAAGGCATGGCAGGAGAGAGACCCTAGGGGCACCAGGCATTGCGGTGCACCCGAATCTGGACCCGGTATGATTACTGACTGGAGGGGTCTGGTCCCGGGACAGAGGACCGGCTCTGAGCACGGTGCAGGAGTCTAACCCCGAGCCATCAAGCCACGAGTTTCTGTATGAAGTCGCAGCCAAGGACCCGGCGTCAACCTCAAAAAGGCATACCGCACTAGGTTCAGAAGGACTTAAATAGGAGTCCTCCACTTAAGATCTGTGGGAGCCGGCTTGAGGCTTTGCGCGGTAGAGGAGAAAAGAGAGTGCTAGGAGGGAACGGAGAGGAACGGCAGACACACCACCGAGAGTCCTGAGTAAAGCATCCCGGTTCTCCAGTGACCATCCAGGCCAGGGAGCGACCCGAAAGACTGTACCATCTGTCTGCTGCCTTGAGAACTTGCCAGTAAACCCAATCAGAGTTAATGACTGGTGTGACATATTTTATTCTCCTTCGTCTGATGAGCCGCACACTTGCTGCAGTGAAAAGGACAAGTGACTGTGCCGTGTGGTAAGCTGCCTCTCTGTGCAACAACTACTGCAACTGCCCCGGGGAGCGTAACCATCTGGCTGCTCCACCATCACTCCACAGGTCTGACCCGCAGCACCGGTAACCAATCCGGAACCTTAGGTGGCGTCACAAACTACTTTTATTATTTTTATTGACTCTTTTCAGTGACCACCAGGGCCAAGGCATCGGGCACAGGCTTCAGTGACATTCCCCACAAATCGACACCCGGAACCTGGTACCCTACGGCCCTGGGGCGCATCAGATACATAAGATATAAAGAGGACAAACCAGATACGTATAATCCAAGAAGTTTATTAGGCCTACATATATTAAAGTACAAGTGATTAAAAAACAACATAGGTCAGAAAGTTGCACAAATTGTATTAATTAATACAAAGGTTATACATTATTTTATGTCTTTTCATGAATTACAACAGCGGGATCCTCACTTCTTCCCTTCACACAGCAGTGCAGCACAAGTTCAACACAAGTCCAAGACTGATACACAGCACAAGTCCAAGACTCATACACAGCAGTGCAGCACAAGTCCAGAACAAGTCCAAGACTCATACACACCAGTGCAGTACAAGTCCAAGACTCATACACAGCAGTGCAGCACAAGTCCAAGACTCATACACAGCAGTGCAGCACAAGTCCAAGACTGATACACAGCAGTGCAGCAAAAGTCCAACACAAGTCCAGCATAAATCCAAGACTCATACACAGCAGTGCAGCACAAGTCCAGCACAAGTCCAAGACTCATACACAGCAGTGCAGCACAAGTCCAAGACTGATACACAGCAGTGCAGCACAAGTCCAACACAAGTCCAAGACTGATACACAGCAGTGCAGCACAAGTCCAACACAAGTCCAAGACTCATACACAGCAGTGCAGCACAAGTCCAAGACTCATACACAGCAGTGCAGCACAAGTCCAAGACTGACACACAGCAGTGCAGCACAAGTCCAAGACTCATACACAGCAGTGCAGCACAAGTGCAAGACAAAAAAAAAGTAGGCATTAAGGGGTTAAAACATCACTTTTCAACACATGGATAATGTCCCCTATTATACAGGGGTGAACACGTCCTTTAAGGTATGAGGAATAGGAAGACTTTCTATGGAGATCATAAGCTTTGATGGAGGCAACTGCACCAGAACCTTCTTCATGGACAACAAAGATAGAGGCGCCGGCCGCTGCCCCACCAGATAGGCGTAGATATCTCCTCCAAGTAACTTCTCCCAGTATTCACTATTCTCCTTCAAGGCTTTTCTCATGTATAAAGTCTCAGGGGGTGTAAAGAGCAGAAGGTGATGTAAACATTGCATCTTCAGGCTCATTTTGGTCCTTGAGCTCAATATTTGGTTCAAGATCTCATCCATCGGCATTTGTCCATATATGTCACCTGCTATCTAGAGTTAGTCCCCCAGACCTGGTCTCAGCCTCTCATACAGCCGGATCAGAATCCCACACACTGCACTGATGAGGGGCAGTCACCCCGAAACACAGAGTCTGGGGTTTGGGTAGTAATTTACGGCCTCTCAGGTCAGGGGTAGACGGACATATCTTTGGTCAAAGTGTGATCCAAAAAAACATTGGATTACGCTCGGGCCAATGTTAAGCCCCCTTTACACTTAGCGAGATCACAAGTTTTGTGACGCAACAGCGACCTTGCCAGCAATCTCGCTCAAGGCCCCGTTACACGGTACATCGTTAACAATATCACTAACGATCTTGGGGACGCACAGTCGTTAGGACATCATTATGACATCGCTGGTGAGATGTCAGATATCTAGATTTCGTGGACGACGCACCAACGATATAGAGAGCAGCTATCGTCCGCACAACCCAGCGAATGATCCCTCCTCATTGCTGTGAATGGTCGAAGTCGTGAATGACATCGTTATCGCGGTGTCACACACAACGATGCAGCAGGTTGCTGGAGTTGATATCGTCAGGTTTTACAATATGTTGTGAAACCTGTCAACTCCGATCCAGAGATTTATCGTAGTTGAATCGTGTGGTTACACGCAGCGACACACTTGCGATGTCGTTTCAACGTCGCTCAACCCATGACGTTTCAGCAATATCACCTACGATATCGTGCCATGTAATGGGGCCTTTAGGGCCCTTTTACACGCTGCAACTTTCCAGCGATCACGACCACGATTTGACCTGGTGCGTTGCTATGTGGTTGCAGGTGAGATGTCAAACAGTCAGATCTGCTCAATGACGCAGTAACGATACAGACCCGTATAACGAGCTCGATGTTCGTTGGAGATGTGTCATACAGCAGCTAATTTGACGACTCACACCTATTGTCACGCTTGGGAAGTAAGGGAATGATGTAAACAAGTAGGTGAATTGGACAAAAGGGGGTCAGGAGAGCCTAATCTGACCCTGATGCTGGGGTCCCTGGCTCGTCCTGATCTCGGAGGTAACTCTGATGGTGAGCAGTTCCGAGCTGCCACCCTGTACCCTAAAACTCCTGATTAGCCCTATGTTGAGGGCCCCTACCTCCACCTACGGGTCAGGAATCACAGCTTCTCCCAAGAAAAGACTTTAGCCCAGCAGCTAAGCATCAGCACAGCACCAAGACCTAGAGCAAATAGCTATCAGCAGCACCTGACAGAGGAGAGGGAAGGCTATTTAAAGCCAGGGGGAGGGGATTCCAGGTGAGTCACACATTAACTCCTGAACCAGCAATTGAACTTAATAGTGACTGCAGTTCTGGAGCACAACACAGGAGGCAAAGACCTTCACAACCATCAACCATGCAGCTCCCAAAGACAAACACATACAAAGCAGCATCTAACAATGTCAGCGCCAACCAAGCGCATGACACCTATGTTAGGGGCACGGTGTTTGACGCTGAAGGCACCTAGGTGTGCTTTACCATGCACCCTCAGCTCCAATTGGTGATTGCTAGTGCGTTCTGATTGGTCGATTGTAGACAAAGGTCATAATTTGATACCCCAAATGATGCCTACCGTATAGACGTTGTAGTATGGCAGCCTACAGGCAATTGCAATTGCACCCGGGCCTTGCCGCCTCGGGGGACTCACGGATCCAGACACAGAAAGCCCGAGCCTGCAAAGCTCAGGCAAGCCGGGCACTTTCACTACCGCAATGTATATATATATGAGTTTAAAAAAGAAACCTCCTCCCCTCTCTGGCGTGTGTCCCGTGCTGTCTAGCTCCCGGGGCTTATGTATGTAACAGATGATGTATGAGATGAAGGCACCGGGCCGTATATACAGGAGCATCTCAATGTATTAGAAGATCATCAAAAAGTGAATTTATATCAGTAATTCAATACATAAAGTGAAACCCATCTATTATATAGAGTCATTACACACAGAGGGGTCTATGTCAAGTGTTTATTTCTGTTAATGTTGATGATTAAAGAAAACCCAAAGGTCATTATCTCAGAAAATTAAAGTAGGGAGGATGAAGGGTCTGAGAGATAAAATCTGACCTAAATAGGTATCAGAGGCTTCACCTTGTGTGGTTGTGAGAGTCACAACCACTATAAAAGCAGATCACGGCTGCTGCAGTCCCCAGAGTGGTGTATATAGAGGAGGGAGGATGAAGGGTTAAACACCACGCTGCCATATTCTATGAGATATCAAAGGGTGATTATAATATTGATTTATTAGTCAACGTGTTTCAGAGCTCACAGACCTTTTCTTTAGATTGAGCAACAGATTTTTGGCCTAAAATATCAAAAAGTGACAACAGACCATCAGTATATTTGCCTAGTGATAGGCACTCACCCGTCCTGCAGCTACCACACTAGGCAGGGCTGTGGGTTCCTCACGCTGGGTGCACCGGGTCTGACATGTTGGAGATGCTTATAGAGCTCCTGCTGAATGCATCAAACAAGGAGAAGGTCTTCTAAATAGCGGTGCATGACTCGGAAGTGCCCCGCCTATTCCAGGGGTGTGTGACGTCATCTCGGCGCAATCCAAAAGCGGTCATTTAGCTGAATGTGGCTTATGGCCTCCACACCTTCCCCCACCCCGCCGCCTCCGTCAATCCGAACTTAGAAGCAGACAGCCGGAATGCCTGCGCCTGGGGTCGGCTTCCAAGGTGGGCTCCTTAAAAAACCCTACAACTCCAACCTGTACTCTGAACCCGGTGGCATCGGGAACTTTGCTGTCTCCTGGCCTCCACCAGTCCCATGGAGAAGATCCTCAGGTACCTCCAATAGGTGTATCCACCTGGGAGGAGGATACCACACTGAGGGCTGGATAGAGGTTTCCTGTTCCTGGGCGGATAGCCTCTCTCTCATGTAATGATGCTGTTATAGTGAGAGGGAAAAATAATGTTTTATTTCATCCCATCCATGTCTGTGTAATCACTGTAGAAGACAATAATGTCAGCACTCAGGAGATGCAATCAGAAAATGAAATGAAACTTTATTAAAGTGTCAACATAAAGCTCCAATATGGCCAACGTTTCGGTCACCCGTGGACCTTGGTCACGGCCTTACAGGGAACCAACCACCAGGATTTAGTGACTTACAGGCTCTGGGGTACTGAATGCAATTATACTTTTACTTGAAAGGTTCTGGTTTTGATTGCAGAGAAAACTGTCATAAAATCCTGTAAATCAGCACTGCATCACTATTTTTTTTTTTTATCACTCCCGTGTGGGCTTGTCCTTCGGCTGGAAGCCAAAGCCTTCGTCCTCCGGCAACATGATAGTGAAAGTCTAGATGAGAGGGAGGGGAGTTCGGCTTACAGCTGAAGGACAGGCCCACAAGGGAGTAATAAAAAATAGTGACAGTGCTGCACACGTCAATCACCTGCTGCACTGATTTACAGGAGTTTTGTGACACTTTTCTCTGCAATCAAACCTGAAATATTTCAAGTAAAGGTATGATTGCATTCAGCATCCCAGTGGACACGATGACGGCAGAAGTGGATGATGCCACAAGGTAAGTATATATAAGAAGAGCAGAGAAAGTAATAGGAATCATTAAGGGCACTTTGACGTAGGCTTTTTTTGTATCCAGCGAAAACTGCATCTGACCTAAGATGGTTTTTGCCCTTAGTCTAGATGAGACCTTACCGGAATTGTCCAGATCCAGTTGCCTGTTTTGGGTCTGCACCTGAGTGTTCCCCAAACAGAGACCTAACATGATTAAAGCATTATACTCACCTGTCTCGCTCTGCGGTCACTTCCGGGTTCGCTCTACACTGCTTACTGAAGAGCCAATCACAGATGCCCAGTATCTATGACAGTGTCTGTGATTGGCTGTTGTGCGCCATCCATTACATGTGATTGGTTGCTAGCGCAGTGGGTGGGGTGCAACAGCCAATCACAGACGCTATCACAAAAAATGGGCATCTGTGATTGGCTGTTCATCATGCAGTCAATATTTCATGAGGATAATGAGTGGACCTGGAAGTGAAGGCAGTGGAGAGACAGGTGAGTATAAAGCTTTAATCACAGATTTCTCAGTTAAGTCTGTGTCTAAACACTCAGGTGTTTGGTATGGACCCCGAACTTCACATGTGTGACATTACCGTACATTATCAGTAGACATGCCGGATCCAATGTGACCGGATCAGGAATGATCCAGTAAAACCGGATCCATTGACACACATTATAACTCCTGCCCTGTGACTGTGTACTGACAGAGGGGGAAGGTGAAATGATAAAAACATCACAAAAACTGTCCCAAGTGTCAGACCTTCAGAGGTCGGGAGGTTAATGTGACAAAGTCCTCCAGGGCTTATATTTCTTGTTTTTCAGCGTCCACCTCCACAAAGAGAGCGAGTGCGGAGGTGGAGATGATCTCCAGGATCTGTATATTCACCACCAGGACAGCGGAGGCCGAGCCGGTGTAGCTGTCACCTCCTGACGCCTGAGCTTCTCCATTGTGGACCTGCAGGACCAAGCTGATGGATACCGGAGATACAATGAACTGGTCGCTACCTCCATCTTTGGACTGGATACAGATGAGCGAAGCAGAACCCAACCCCTGTCATCCAGCAGAAAGGTTCAGCTGATCAAGTGCCAAGATCCAGTGTGGAGGCTGGAGGAGCAAAGAATCCATATCCAATTCCAGTGGGAGGAAGACTGTGAAGACCAGATCTACTCCCCCTCCAGCGCCCTTTACTACGCCGTGATCCACAACCACATCCCCTACGCTCGGTACCTCTTCATCCGCTTCCAAGGGGATTGCCTAAAACATTCAACATTCAAAAACGCCCCAATCCCACCCTGCTCATATCACCTCCACCCGGCCATCACCTACACCCTGCTCCTATCACCTCCACCCGGCCATCACCTACACCCTGCTCCTATCACCTGCACCCGGCCATCACCTACACCCTGCTCCTATCACCTCCACCCGGCCATCACCTACACCCTGCTCCTATCACCTACACCCGGCCATCACCTACACCCTGCTCCTATCACCTCCACCCGGCCATCACCTACACCCTGCTCCTATCACCTCCACCCGGCCATCACCTACACCCTGCTCCTATCACCTGCACCCGGCCATCACCTACACCCTGCTCCTATCACCTCCACCCGGCCATCACCTACACCCTGCTCCTATCACCTGCACCCGGCCATCACCTACACCCTGCTCCTATCACCTCCACCCGGCCATCACCTACACCCTGCTCCTATCACCTCCACCCGGCCATCACCTACACCCTGCTCCTATCACCTGCACCCGGCCATCACCTACACCCTGCTCCTATCACCTCCACCCGGCCATCACCTACACCCTGCTCCTATCACCTCCACCCGGCCATCACCTACACCCTGCTCCTATCACCTCCACCCGGCCATCACCTACACCCTGCTCCTATCACCTACACCCTGCCATCACCTACACCCTGCTCCTATCACCTCCACCCGGCCATCACCTACACCCTGCTCCTATCACCTGCACCCGGCCATCACCTACACCCTGCTCCTATCACCTCCACCCGGCCATCACCTACACCCTGCTCCTATCACCTCCACCCGGCCATCACCTACACCCTGCTCCTATCACCTCCACCCGGCCATCACCTACACCCTGCTCCTATCACCTCCACCCGGCCATCACCTACACCCTGCTCCTATCACCTCCACCCGGCCATCACCTACACCCTGCTCCTATCACCTGCACCCGGCCATCACCTACACCCTGCTCCTATCACCTCCACCCGGCCATCACCTATGACCGGACACAAATCCTAATCATCATTATCCAGACAAGTCAACAGGTTCCTTGGCTCAGGTCCTACATAAACATGGAGACTTTCATGTATCCGAAAGAAGGGAAGACCCCTCTGCACATGGCCTGTGAACATCTCAGAAGACATCACATCTTAACCTTGCTTTGCTATGGAGCGGAAATAAGACACGACATCCATGGCCATACAGCGATGGACGAGATCCTGAACCAAATACGGAGCTCAAGGACCAAAATGAGCCTGAAGATGCAATGTTTACATCACCTTCTGCTCTTTACACCCCCTGAGACTTTATACATGAGAAAAGCCTTGAAGGAGAATAGTGAATACTGGGAGAAGTTACTTGGAGGAGATATCTACGCCTATCTGGTGGGGCAGCGGCCGGCGCCTCTATCTTTGTTGTCCATGAAGAAGGTTCTGGTGCAGTTGCCTCCATCAAAGCTTATGATCTCCATAGAAAGTCTTCCTATTCCTCGTACCTTAAAGGACAGGTTCACCCCTGTATACTAGGGGACATTAGGACACAGTGTCAGACAGGGCTGGTGGGGCCAACCAGTAGCCTTGACTCTACATGGAGTCTACATTCACACAATGACCTAGGCTTCCATACATTGAGTAGTTTATAAAATGAATGATGGGATTATTCCTTTATAGTGAAACAAGGGCATTGTGCCAACTATTGATCATGGTAAGTGATAAAGTACCGCAGAAAGGCCCACCGGAGGATTCCCCTGCCCCCCGCCGGCCAGTCCGAGCCTGGAATTGGCAGAAACAAAAATGTAACAACATCCTTCATTTCTATATGTTGAAAAGTGATGTGTTAACCCTTAATGCCTACTGTTGTGTAGTCACATCATTCCAGATCAATTCATTTGTGTGCAGATGTGGGTATGTTTGACTTTTTAATTTAGATAATAAGGGGTTAAGGAATTTTCCAGATTTTAAACATCGATTACATAATCTTACAATAGATTACCCGTTATTAAACGATGAAGATCCAACTTTTTGGTAGGGGGTTGTGACATGTGACTTGATAGGGCTGCCCCCACCAACCAAACATTGACGCCATAGCGGGTCCCTTTAGCATATGTCATCTACTAGGTGTTTAACCCTTCATCCTCCCTACTTTAATCTTCTGAGATAATAATGACCTTTGAGATTCCATAATCATCAACATTAACAGAAACAAACACATGAAATAGATCCCTCTGTGTGTAATGACTTTATGTATTGAATTACTGAAATAAATTATATTTTTGATGATCTAATTCATTGAGATGCCCCTGTATGTACGGCCCGATGCCTTCATCTCATACATCATCTGTTCCATACATTCCCTATAATAAGAGCACAGAAGTAACAATATGAGGGGCCTTAAAGACTCAGTGTCCACAACAGTGTTCTGCAAATAGGTAAACATTACATAACCAGTGTGACCAGTTACTCCACTGGCCAAGGGCATATTGTTTTCTTGAGAGGGGTGCGGGGTAAGGGGGTGGGGGGTGTTGTTGGGGGGGGTTGGTGATAGTCCTCCGGTGATTCCTCCAATCAGCTTATTTACCTGCATATTTTGTTCCTGGGACTTTCCCTTCGATCCTAATGAGGTTTGTATTCGTCCATCTGTTGCCCCCCCCCCCAAAAGCAACCCCATCTGGTGCAACGGGGCCGATTGCAGTTGTTTCTATTGGACGTCAAGGACTCATCATGTTCATGATCATGTGAATGAAGTGATAGATGCATTAAAATAACTGAAGAGGGTGAGGCGAAGGGTCATGATTATTATCATTACAGGGATTTGGGCAAAAACAGGTTTCCTGGAGGAAGACACCGAAACGCAACAGCACCGAAAATACCGACTCCGTGATAACAGGAGAAGGCTGATAGTTATGAACTATTGACAATTCAATGGTCAAAATGCAATGTCAGGTGAATGGCAATTCACAAATCACACAATCGCTGTCCATTGTTCGTCAAAGTCTGTAGCTTTAAGGGCCTTCACCCAACACCTCGGCTTTTTCGGGAGTCCACTCTGTATCACTATTAGGCCTCAACTCCGGCACTACAGGCCCCTGGTAATTCCCTGCACACCTGGACTCTCCCGGCGGTCTCCTGCTCTTAGCCCACAGCTTAAATCCCTTCTTTACCATTATTTAGGCCTTCAGCTGTCTCTATCCAATATACCTTTAATTAGATCTCAAGCTGTCTCGATCTACTGTCCCTTTAATTAGACCTCCAGGCCTCCAGCTGTCTCGATCCACTGTTCCTTTAATTAGACTTCCAGCTGTCTCGATCCACTGTCCCTTTAATTAGACCTCCAGCTGCCTCGATCCTCTGTCCCTTTAAGTAGACCTGCAACTGTCTCCATCCACTGTCTGTTTATTTAGACCTGCAGGCCTCCAGCTGTCTCTATCCAGTGTCCCTTTAATTAGACCTCCAACTGTCTCGATCTATGGTCTCTTTATTTAGACCTCCAGCTGTCTCAATCTACTGTCCCTTTAATTAGACCTGTAGGCCTCCAGCTGTCTAGATCTACTGTTCCTTTAATTAGACCTTCAGGACTCAAGCTGCTCCGCCCCGTACACCTCGCACACACGCGGCTCCGCCTTGTACACCTCCTACACACGCGTCTCCGCCCCGTACACCTCCTACACACGTGGCTCTGCCCTGTACACCTCCTACATGCGGCTCTGCCCCATACACCTCCTACACACGCGGCTCCGCCCCTTACACCTCCTACACACGCGGCTCCGACCCGTACACCTACACACGCGGCTCCGACCCGTACACCTCCTACACACGCGGCTCCGCCCTGTACACATACACACGTGGCTCCGACCCGTACACCTACACACGCGGCTCCGACCCGTACACCTCCTACACACGCAGCTCCGTCCCGTACACCTCCTACACACGCGGCTCCGACCCGTACACCTACACACGCGGCTCCGACCCGTACACCTCCTACACACGCGGCTCCGACCCGTACACCTCCTACACACGCGGTTCTGCCCCGTACACCTCGTACACACGCGGCTCCGCTCCGTACACCTCGTACACATGCGGCTCCGACCCGTACACCTCCTACACACGCGGCTCCGACCCGTACACCTCCTACACACGCGGCTCCGACCCGTACACCTCCTACATACGTGGCTTTGACCCGTACACCTCCTACACACGCGGTTCTGCCCCGTACACCTCCTACACACGCAGCTCCGCTCCGTACACCTCCTACACACACGGCTCCGACCCGTACACCTCCTACACACGCGGCTCCGACCCGTACACCTCCTACACACGCGGCTCCGACCCGTACACCTCCTACACACGCGGCTCCGTCCCGTACACCTCCTACACACGCGGCTCCGTCCCGTACACCTCCTACACACGCGCCTCCGACCCATACACCTCCTACACATGTGGTTCTGCCCCGTACACCTCCTACACACGTGGCTCCGCCCCGTACACACTCGGCTCTGTCCCGTACACCTCGTACACACTTGGCTCTGCCCCGTACACCTCATACACACTCAGCTCTGCCCCGTACACCTCGTACACACTCGGCTCTGCCCCGTACACCTCGTACACACTCGGCTCAGTTCCGTACACACTCGGCACCGCCCTGTACACCTTCGGCTCCGCCCCATACATTTTGTACACACTCGGCTCCACCCTGTACACTCGGCTCCGCCCTGTACACATTGTACACACGCGGCTCCTCCCCATAAACACTCGGCTCCGCCCTGTACACACTCGGCTCCACCCTGTACACCTTGTACACACTTGGCTCCGCTCCGTACACCTCGTACACACGCGGCTCCACCCCGCACACCTCGTACACATTCGGCTCCGCTCCGTACACTTCGTACATGAGGCGGTCAAAAGGGTAGGGGTTACTCGGGTAACGGAGCTGGTGGTGGCTTCCATGGGGAATCACGGCTGGTCGATACCTGGTCCCTAGACCCTCAATGGCGGGGAATAGTGGTGGATGAGGGGATTGTTAACGTGACGCCACCTATGGTACCTGATAATGGGTATACCAGCACTGCAGTCGGCCGTTGAGGTGATGGTGGGTGCAGCAGAGTGTGGTACAGATCCCCACAGGTGGAGCTTTACCTCAGTGCAGCAGGGATGGATGAGGGGAGTAGTAGTTGCGTCTTTGCAGACAAGGCGGTTAATTGTGGCGGTTAGACAGGCACACAGACACACACACAGGGATTGTTGTTTCGGTACCTTTTACTGGTGATAACGTAACAGGTACAGTCCAGAGTAATAACCAGGTCCCCGGTGCAACTTGGGACTTCCACCTTAGAAAGTTATGAGGCCTCCTCTGTGTCTGTGCGCTGTGGTTTGGGGTAAGTCTTGCCTGAGCCTGAACCCACCACGTCTTCTTTTCCCTCTCGGGGCTTTGCTGCAAACTGACTATGAGGTCCTTCTGCGCGGTCCCTGTTTCTCCTATGGCCCCTGGTCCTATGCTTGGTCAGTTTCAACGTCTCTTACTTGTTCTCTTCAGGGGTGAACTTCTCCTGAGTCTTCTGGGCTTTTGCTGCAGCTCTGTAAGCTGGCAGCATCGGACTCCGGTGTCCGGGTGTACTAAAGGGCTGTAGTAACCGATTCCCTTTCTTAGTTCCCTGCTTTCTCCACTTGCCTCCGACCCTTTCCCTAGGGTGCACATAGCGGTCAGTGGTCCCTGGTCCTAGATCTCTCCCAGCGACCAGCTCCTCCGTCTCCTGTCTCTTCTCTCCTCACTGCAGACTCACTCCTGGGACTGACTAACTCCTCCCCTCAGGCCTGGATGTTCTTAAAGGGGAACTGGCTTAAGGCAGCCAGTAGAGCTCCCCCGTCAGGTCTGGGGTGGAAGGTGTGGTGTGCGAACCAAGGTGTAATTCCCTCCTTGCACCGGTGGATCCTGTGGCAATCTGCACACCTCGTACACACTGGGCTCCGCTCCGTACACCTCGTACACACACGGCTCCGCTCCGTACACCTCGTACACACTGGGCTCCGCTCCGTACACCTCGTACACACTGGGCTCCGCTCCGTACACCTCGTACACACTTGGCTCCGCTCTGTACACCTCGTACACACTGGGCTCCGCTCCGTACACCTCGTACACACACGGCTCCGCTCCGTACACCTCGCACACACACGGCTCCGCTCCGTACACCTCGTACACACTGCTCCGCTCTGTACACCTCGAACACACTCGGCTCCACTCCGTACACGTCGTACACACTCGGCTCCACTCCGTACACGTCGTACACACTCGGCTCCGCTCCGTACACCTCGTACACACTGGGCTCCGCTCCGTACACCTCGTACACACTGGGCTCCGCTCCGTACACCTCGTACACACATGGCTCTGCTCTGTACACCTCGTACACACTCAGCTCTGCTCCGTACACCTCGTACACACTCGGCTCCACTCCATACACCTCATACACGCGGCTCCGCTCTGTACACCTCGTACACCCTTGGCTCCGCTCTGTACACCTCGTACACACTCGGCTCCGCTCCGTACACCTCGAACACACTGGGCTCTGCTCCGTACACCTCGAACACACTGGGCTCCGCTCCGTACACCTCGAACACACTCAGCTCTGCTTCGTACACCTCGTACACACTCGGCTCCACTCCATACACCTCATACACGCGGCTCCGCTCTGTACACCTTGTACACACGCGGCTCTGCTCCGTACACCTCTTACACACTCGGCTCTTCTCTGTACATCTCATATAGACACAGCTCCGCTCCGTACACCTCATACACACGTGGCTCCGCCCCGTACACATGCGGCTCTGCTCCATACACCTTGTACACACTCGGCTCCGCTCCGTACACCTCATACACATGCGGCTTCGGTCCGTACACCTCGTACACACTCCGTTCCATACACCTCGTACACGCTCCGTTCCATACACCTCATACACGCTCCGCTCCGTACACCTCGTACACACGCGACTCCACTCCATACACCTCGCACACACGCGGCTCCGCTCCGTACACCTCGTACACGCGGCTCCGCTCCGCACACTTTGTACACACGTAGCTCTGCTCCGTACACCTCGTACACACGCGACTCTGCTCCATACACCTCGTACACGTGCGGCTCTGCTCCGTACACCTCGTACACACGGGGCTCTGCTCCGTACACGTTGTACACACTCGGCTCCTCTCCGTACACCTCGTACACACGGGGCTCTGCTCCATACACCTCGTCAACACTCGGCTCCACTCCGTACACTTCGTACATATGTGGCTCTGCCCTGCACACCTCGTAGACACTTGGCTCCACTCCGTACACTTCGTACACATGCGACTCCGCTCCACACACCTCGTACACATTCGGCTCCGCTCCGTACACTTCGTGCACATATAGCTCTGCTCCATACACCTCGTACACACACGGCTCCGCTCCGTACACCTCGTACACACTCGGCTCCGCTCCGTACACCTCGTACACACACAGCTCCGCTCCGTACACCTCGTACACACACGGCTCCGCTCCGTACACCTCGCACACACTCGGCTCCACTCCGTACACCTCGTACACACCTGGCTCCGCTCTGTACACCTCGTACACACTCGGCTCCGCTCCGTATACCTCGCACACACTCGGCTCCGCTCCGTACACCTCGCACACACTCGGCTCCGCTCGTACACCTCGTGCACACTGGGCTCCGCTCCGTACACCTCGTACACACATGGCTCGGCTCCGCTCCGTACACCTCGTACACACTCTGCTCCACTCCGTACACCTCGTACATACACGGCTCCGCTCCATACACCTCGTACACCCTTGGCTCCGCTCTGTACACCTCGTACACATTCGGCTCCACTCTGTACACCTCGTACACAATGGGCTCCGCTCCGTACACCTCGGACGCACTCAGCTCTGCTCCGTACACCTCGTACACACACGGCTCCGCTCCGTACACCTCGTACACACTCGGCTCCACTCCATACACCTCATACACGCGGCTCCGCTCTGTACACCTTGTACACACGCGGCTCTGCTCCGTACACCTCTTACACACTCGGCTCTTCTCTGTACATCTCATATAGACACAGCTCCGCTCTGTACACCTCATACACACGTGGCTCTGCTCCATACACCTTGTACACACTCGGCTCCGCTCCGTACACCTCATACACATGCGGCTTCGGTCCGTACACCTCGTACACGCTCCGTTCCATATACCTCGTACATGCTCCGTTCCATACACCTCATACACACTCCGCTCCGTACACCTCGTACACACGCGGCTCCACTCCATACACCTCGTACACACGCGGCTCCGCTCCGTACACCTCGTACACGTGCGGCTCTGCTCCGTACACCTCGTACACACGGGGCTCTGCTCCGTATACGTCGTACACACTCGGCTCCTCTCCGTACACCTCGTACACACTCGGCTCCTCTCCGTACACCTCGTACACACGGGGCTCTGCTCCGTACACCTAGTACACACTCGGCTCCACTTCGTACATATGTGGCTCTGCCCTGCACACCTCGTACACACTTGGCTCCACTCCGTACACTTTGTACACATGCGACTCCGCTCCACACACCTCATACACATTTGGCTCCGCTCCGTACACTTCGTGCACATATAGCTCTGCTCCATACACCTCGTACACACGCAGCTCCGCTCCGTACACCTCGTACACACTTGGCTCCGCTCCGTACACTTCGTACACACTTGGCTCCGCTCCGTACACCTCGTACACGCACACGGCTCCGCTCCGTACACCTCGTACACACACACGGCTCCGCTCCGTACACCTCGTACACACACGGCTCCGCTCCGTACACCTCGTACACACACACGGCTCCGCTCCGTACACCTCGTACACATGCGGCTCCACTCCGTACACCTCATACACGCGGCTCTGCTCCGTACACCTTGCACACACGCGGCTCTGCTTCGTACACCTCGTTCACACACGCTGCTCCGCACCGTACACCTCGTACACACACGGCTCCGCTCCGTACACCTCGTACACACACGGCTCCGCTCCGTACACCTCGTACACACACACGGCTCCACTCCATACACCTTGTACACACACGGCTCCGCTCCGTACACCTCATACACACGTGGCTCCGCTCCGTACACCTCGTACACACGCGGCTCCACTCCGTACACCTCGTATACACTTGACTACGCTCCGTACACCTCGTACACACACACACGGCTCCGGTCCGTACACCTCGTACACACACGGCTCCGCTCCGTACACCTCATACACACTCGGCTCCGCTCCATACACCTCGTACACACACACGGCTCTGTTCCGTACACCTCGTACACACATGGCTCCGCTCCGTACACCTCATACACATATAGCTCTGCTACATACACCTTGTACACACTCGGCTCCACTCCGTACACCTCGTGCACACCTGGCTCTGCTCCGTACACCTCCTACACACGCGGCTCCACTCTGTACACCTCCTGCACACGCGGCTCCGCTCTGTACACCTCCTACACACGTGACTCCGCCCCTAACACATCCTCCACATGCGGCTCCGTTCCGTACAAAGAACTCCGCTCCATACATCTCGTACACGCTCGGCTCCACTCCGTACACCACGCTCACACGCGGCTCCACTCCGTACACCTCATACACACGCGGCTCCGCTCCGTACACCTCGTACACATGTGGCTCCGCTCCGTACATCTCGCACACACTCGGCTCCGCTCCGTACACCTTGTAAACACGCGGCTCCGCTCCGTACACCTTGTACACACCTGGCTCCATTCCGCACACCTCGTACATGTGGCGCCCCGCAACGAGTGCGTCACAGGAGGGTATTGCAGCCAAAAGAGTAGCAGCAATATTCTCTGACTAAGCAATGATACAGTTAACTCAGAGATTCATACCCTACATGCATCATCAGTATAGAGGGCCAATAAGGTCCTGGTGGGCGGAGTGTAGTGGTAGTGTGTTGTGGAAAAGAGAACACAGACTCTCCGAGCAACGTAGGAGAAGGAGCTAAACCAACGAGCTCTGCAACCTAGGAGAGGGGGCCTGCACAGTTCCGTGCAGCCCCCTGGCCATCACCCTGGTTGAGCGCCATTATTCCCGGTGCCTTAACAACCGATCTACGGGCATCCATATGCGGGTCCAAAATCATCCCGTGCCCATCTACAGCCGGTTTGCTGGTACCGAAGCTAGGAGTCGTTTATCACTTCTATGCGAACCAGAGGAGTGGAAGGTCAACTTTACAGGAGCACCCCACCACCGCCACACACAGTCGTCTAGCCAGCGGTGTACCCACCAAAAGGAATCAAGGCTCCCCAAAACACCCAGAACGTATACCCTGGGTAGGGCATTGAAGCAGCCTCCTTGTACCCGATCTGGTATTCCTGGGCGACAACAGCAACACAAGTAGTTAGAATGGAGGAACACCGCGGAGCTCTGAGAAACACTGGTCATTGCTGAGTCCACCCGGTCCACTACCCGTAACTGTATACCATGTACTGCCTGCTGGTTACAGTAAAGAACCCGTTACAGAGACTTACAGTGTCCGTGATTCCTTATGAACTGTATCTTTCCACGCACTAAGGTAATCGCAGCTGCCTCAGAACATCTTGTGCAGTTCCTGGCTCCGGGGATCATCGCTTAGCCTGTGGGGAGCGTTCCATCTTGCTGCATTCCATCCCCCGGAGGCCTCGCAGCACCGGTACAGTTACCGAAACACTCATAAGTGGCATCACGAAACAAATTAACCCCTAAACTGTTCACCTAACGACGTCTTTATTGATCTGGACCACCGGGCCCCACTACCGGCAGGCCAGGTCCATCTGTGACAAGGAGGAAAGAAGAAAACGCCTCTCCCCCGGAGTCCCGGCCACGGTGAGTCATACACACTCTGCTTCGCTCCGTACACATATAGCTCTGCTGCATACACCTCGTACACACGAGGCTCCGCTCCGTACACCTCGTACACACGCGGGTGCCCTTCGTACACCTCCTACACATGCAGCTCCGCTCCATACACCTCGTACACACTCGGCTCCCCTTCATACACCTAGCACACACGCGGCTCTGCTACATCCACACTGTAAATCCCTCCTGACCCCACACATTAACTTCACCTCATCCAGCACCATCACAACCAGCACAGCAGAGTCCTGCATACACGGAGCGGAGGAGCTGATCATGTGACCCCTGACTCCTCCCCTCCATGACATCATCACAGGTCCTGTAAGCACAGAGCAGCCAGGTGGAGAAGAATGTGGCCAGGACCATGGGTGTGGTCATGATACGTAGCCTCTGCCTGCTGCCCATAGCTTCATCTGACCACCCGCCCTGCACCGCCGCTGCACTGCCGCTGCTCTGCTCCTCCCTGCTCCCTGCAGTAACAGCCCGCGGGAACGCCAGGGAGTGATGACAGCAGAGTGTCCGTGGGCTGCGGCTGACAGATCACAGCTAGGGATGAACGAGTATACTCATTACTATTCGGTACTCGCCAAATAGTACGGTACTCGGGCTACTCGTTACTCTGCGAGTTTCCTTGTGGATACTCGCTAGGAGTAACGAGTCCAATGTAAGTCAATGGGAAATGCGAGTACTATAAAGGGGTCTGGGGGCTGAAGAAAAGGCTGAAATGGGTGCATGATTCTTTAAAAGCCAGGGGTAAAAAGCCACCGGCTTTTAAACAATCATTTTAACCCCCTACTCACTTCCTCGCAGCCTCCCATCCTGATCCTCCGCTTCCCTGCAGCCTCCCATCCCGATCCTCTGCTTCCCCGCAGCCTCCCATCCCGATCCTTCGCTTCCCCGCAGCCTCCCATCCCGATCCTCTGCTTCCCTGCAGCCTCCCATCCCGATCCTCCGCTCCCCCCGCAGCCTCCCATCCCGATCCTCCGCTCCCCCCGCCGCCTCCAATCCTGATTCTAAATTAGGACCAGGCAGGGATTGCAGCACCAGTGAGCAGGAAGGGAAGGACTCGGGCGGGAAGCTGGCGGTGAGAAGACTTCACCGCCGGCTTTCCCGGTTTGTGCTGCGCTCCCCGCTCCCTAATTCCCCCTCCCCGCTCCCTGGTGCTTCGCTCCCCGCCCGGTCCTAATTTAGGATCGGGCTGGGAGGGGGCATCAGGGAGCGGGGAGCGCAGCACAGATCGGGAAAGCCGGCGGTGAAGTCTTCTCACTGCCGGCTTTCCCGCCACTAATTTCAAATGTACAGCTGAGGTATCAGCTGATACTGATCAGCTGTTCATTTGAAATAGCTGCCAGTACCTGCAGAGGGTTCTTGTGAGTTTATGCTTGACTGTATGACCTCACATGAACTTTCCCATGCCCAGCTGCACAGCTCAGCTACATCTCTGCTAGAGTTTCTCTACCAGAGATGTAGCTGAGCTAAAGCAGAAGACTCCATTGGACTACGTCGGACGGAAGAGGAATTTTTTTAATAAAGATGGAGTCTCTTAAGTGTATTTTTTGTTTTATTTCTAATAAAAAAAAATTTTCTGCGTTGTGTTTTTTGCTAAACAATTTACTAAAAATTCATGGCGGTCATGTCTAATATTGGCATGACCCCATGAATTTCGGGCTTAGGGCTAGCTGATAATACAAAGCTGGCCCTAACCCCTTTATTACCCAGTGAGCCACAGCACCAGGGCCCTGGATGAGTTGGGAACAGCACCAGAAAATGGCGCTTCTATGAACGCGCCATTTTCTGGGGTGGCTGTGGACTTCAATTCACAGCAGGGGGGCCCAGAAAGCTCCTCCCTGCGCTGCGGATTCCAGCCCCCAGCTGCTTAGATGTTCCTGGCTGGACACAAAATAGTGCGAAGCCTCACGTCAATTTTTTTTTAAATTATTTCATGAAATTCCCTGTATTTTTGTTTCCAGCCAGGTACAAATAGGCACCTAGGGGTTGGGGGCAGCCCGTTCCTGCCTGCTGGACACAAAAATAAGCCCACGTCAAAATGTTTTTGAAAAATTAATTTAAAAATTAAAAAACATAACATCTATGGATTGCATCTTTATTAACCCCTGCACTTGAGGGGTTAATAAAGATGCAGTCCCTAAATTATATTTTTTTTCACTTTTTAATTAATTTTTCACAAAAATTTTGATGTGGGCTTCGCCGTATTTTTGTATGCCAGCCAGGTACAGCAGGCAGGAATGGGCTGCCCCCAACCCCCAGCTGCCTAATTGTACCTGGTCGGACACAACAATATAGGGAAGCCCATATTTTTTTATTATTTCATGACTCTCATGAAATAATAAAAAAAAAAATATGTGGGGCTTTGCGCTATTTTTGTGTCCAGCCAGGTACAAATAAGCAGCTGGGGACTGGAATCCGCAGCACAGGGAGGCCCAAGCTTTCTGGGCCCACCCTCTACGAATCGCAGTCCGCAGCCACCCCAAAAAATGGCGCGTTCATAGAAGCGCCATCTTCTTGCGCTGTACCCAACTCATCCAGGGCCCTGGTGCGGTGGCTCACTGGGTAATAAAGGGGTTAGGGCCAGGTTTGTATTTTAAGCTGGCCCTAAACCCGAAAATCATAGGGTTATGCCAATATTAGACATGACCGCCACGTCCTCAGCTGTTCATTTGAAATTACCGGCGGGAAAGACTTCACCGCTGGCTTTCCCGGTCTGTGCTGCTCTCCCCGCCTGATCCTAAGTTAGGACCGGGCGGGGAGCGAAGCACCAAGGAGCTGGGAGGGGGCATCAGGGAGCAGGGAGCGCAGCATAGACCGTGAAAGCCGGCGGTGAAGTCTTTTCACTGCTGGCTTCCCCGCCTGGGTCCTTCGCTCCCCGTTCACTGGTGCTGCACTCCCCGCCCGGTCCTAATTTAGGATCGGGATGGGAGGCGGTGGGGGGAGCGGAGGTTCGGGATAGGAGGCTGCGGGGCGGCGAGTAGGGGGCTTAATGATTGTTTAAAAGCGGTGGCTTTTTACCGCCGTCTTTTAAACAATCATGCACCCATTTCAGCCTTTTCCTCAGCCCCCCAGACCCTTATATAGGGTCCATCAGAGTTAGTACTCGTATTTCCCTTGACTTACATTGGACTCGCTACTCATAACGAGTACCCGAGTATTGGGACCTACTCGTTACGAGTATAGTGAGTCCGATTATTTCGCTACTCACTCATCCCTAATCACGGCTCTTGATCTTCCCGCTTCAGGAAGCCGGCTGCTGTTTTAACAACCGGCTCCAGCGAACCGGGAGCATCCACACCCTGACCTAGATATCACCTTTTTGCATCTGGAGGAGCAGCCCCAGTCACAGTCGGTTTCGGGAGAGAGGAGGATTGGCTTCACTGACAGTGTGGGCACAGGAGGAGGAGGTGAACACACACAGCGCATTGCACACAGCACTCATCTCCTCCTCTGTCACAGAGTGATGAATCTGCAGCTCAGTGCACTCAGCGGTCATCTTCACGCAGCTGCAGATTCAGCACACTGTGGCAGAGGAGGAGGTGACTGCTGTGTGCCATGCAGTTCAATTTACATAGGTGATTGGGGGTGGGTGGTCATATTGGGGACTGGAGAGGGCTTGTTGGAGTATTGGGAGGTGGGCATGCTTGGGACTGGGGAGGGCATGTAGGAGTTTAGGGCATGCTGGAGAATGGGGGGATGGCATTGTAGGTGTCCGGGGGGCGGGCCTGTAAGAGTCTGGGGCGGTCGGGCATGCTGGAGACTTGTGCAGGCAGGCATGCTGGAGACTGGGGGGATGGGCCTGTAGGTGTCTGAGGGGGGCAGGCTTGTAGGAGTCTGGAGGGGCGGGCCTGTAAGAGTCTGGGGTGGTTGAGCATGCTGGAGACTGGGGGGGACGGGCCTGTAGGAGTCTGAGGGGAATGGTCTTGTAGTAGTCTGGGGCAGTCAGGCATGCTGGAGTCTGGGGGGTGGGTCTGTAGGAGTCTTGTGCGGCTGGGCATGCTGAGTCTAGTGGGGAGGGGGCACACCTGTTGGAATGGGCTTGTAGGAGACAGGACATAAACAACAAGGAGTTTATATCCAGGCTCCAAAACAAACACGCCTTTGGTCGAGAGCTGAGCTGCTCCTCCAGACGGTGAAAGCTGATATCTAAGTAACCCTGCAAAATGCTGACAGGGTGTAAATTACAAACTATCAGCGTTTTGCAGCCTAGATACACATATAAATAATAAAAAAAAAAGTATGGACAACCCTTTAAATATTCACAGCAGACCGTCTTACGTGTTTTTGGAGTTACCCTGCTTACTCTAAATCAACCACTAGATGGTAGTGTTTGCTTATTAATTAACAACAGATGAAGATGACCCTGCAGATTTTACTCCACATCTTCAGTGTCTGCTCGCTGTCAGGCAAAAGAATCAAATGATTTTTAAGCCCTTTATGATTGGGGCAAATTTTCATTTTTGCTTGTTAGTTTTTTCCTCCCTTTCTTCCAAGACTGATTACTTTTTTTATTTTTGCATTTGTATATTTAGTTTTTTATGTGTCCAGTTTTAATCTTTGAGTGACACCAGCCACATTAGAAGGAGGAGGACGGAGTAGTGTCGCTTGCTCTTGGCGGTCAAAGAGGGAGCAGGAGGAGAGGTGGGAGGACAGTTCAGAGTGGGAGGAGGGATATGGGGTGATACTTGTATTATTGTCTGTCTGTCTTTGTTGTATTATTGTATGTCTGTCTTTGTTGTATTATTGTATGTCTGTCTTTGTTGTATTATTGTATGTCTGTCTTTGTTGCATTATTGCATGTCTGCCTTTGCTATTGTATTTGGTTTATAGTTTTGTAATGTTTTTCTTCTATAAAAGAAAAAAAGAGAAGTTTTTCTGCACTGATACATTGTAACAAATCAGCCTTGAGAAAGACAAAGTCTTATTTAGATTGTGAGCCCAATGGGGACAGAGATGATGTCTGTAGAGCACTGTGGAATATGATCAATGTATAATAATTATAAAAATAAATGTTTTTCACTTCTTGGGGTAAAGGTTTCCCTTCACTAATTGCAGCGAGGAGAGATCTTGAAAATGGTGATGACTTGGAGAACGGCAGAAAAGTCACCTTACATCAGAAGGGAGATGTAGAAATATATTGATCCAGTGTAAAGGCAGAGATGGAGCTATAGGGGGCGCTAGTGACCCCGCTAGCTTAGGAGCAGGTTTATAAATAGGATTGGGCCCTGCTACTCCAAAAGCTACAAGTTCATTCTATGGTATGGAAAGACAAAGTGAGTGACCGTGTAAGAGAGGGGGGTTGTAAACTACAGGAGTGTGTGTTCCTGAAAATTTTGTAGGAAGATGAAGTAATTATATGTGATGAGAAAAATAAAGTTAAGTATTCCTTAAAGGGAATCTGTCAGGTCAAAAATCCATATGTAACTGTTATCATATTCTAATTCCTGCCTCTACGTTCTCTCTATTCATGTATTTCTATTATATATATTTCCCTCCTATCCTGTGTAATCTTCAAATAAAGAGATTAATTCCATCTGTCAATCACAGTGAGATCTCTGCTGCCCACTCCCCGAGGAATGAATATTCATGTATCACTACACTGTGCTGCCCACTCCCCGAGGAATGAATATTCATTAGTGATGGGCGAATCCTAAATTACTCGGAATCGCTTGACTCTAGCGAGTCCGAGCCCAGGACTCGCTACTCGTTGCGAGTCTAGCGAGTCCAATGTTAATGAATGGGGAAGCGAGTAATAGCGAGTAGTGTGAGATTTACAACTCGCAGATGTGTGTCGGAAGCTTCAGCCTGAAGCAATCCTAGTTTTGTCATTTATTTGCATTGCTCGTTTACTTTGTAAGTAATCGCTGACTCGCACAGATAAGATCCTGTCTCCTCTGTACAGGCTGCCAGCTCCAGGGTCCTAGAGCCCGCCTGCTGCCTGATGTAGTAGTGCTGAGATTGTTCTCAGTCTGCTCATTCCCTGTGTACAGACATGAATGTCTGTGCACAGAGATGATGTAGCAGAGCTGAGATTGTTCTCAGTCTGCTCATTCCCTGTGCATAGAGATCTATATCTATACACAGGGGATGTAGCAGAGAGGACATCGCGTTTTGGACTGCGTCGGACGGAAGAGGATTTTTTTAATTAAAGATGGAGTCCCTAATGGCTTTTTTTTTTATTTCTAATAAAAAATTTTCTTTGTGTTGTGTTTTTTTTAAAACAATTTTATAGAAATTCATGGCGGTCATGTCTAATATTGGCGTGACCACCATAAATTTCGGGCTTAGGGCCAGCTGATAATACAAAGCTGGTATTAACCCCTTTATTACCCAGCGTGCTACCGCCACCAGGGCCGCTGGAAGAGCGGGGTTCAGCGCCAGAGGATGGCGCTTCAATGAACGCGCCATCTTCTGGGGCGGCTGCGGGCTGCAATTTGCAGCGGGGGGTGCCCAGAAAGCTTGGGCATCCCTGCGCTGCGGATTCCAGCCCCCAGCTGCTTAGCTGTACCTGGCTAGACATAGAAATTGCGCGGAGCCCCACGCATTTTTTTTAAATTATTTCATGAAATTCTGAGATTCTGACTCTGACTCTGAGACTCTGACTCTGAAATTCATTAAATAATTTTAAAAAAATGCGTGGGGCTCCGCGCAATTTCTATGTCTAGCCAGGTACAGCTAAGCAGCTGAGGGCTGGAATCCGCAGCGCAGGGATGCCCAAGCTTTCTGGGCACCCCCTGCTGCAAATTGCAGCCCGCAGCCGCCCCAGAAGATGGCGCGTTCATTGAAGCGCCATCCTCTGGCGCTGAACCCCGCTCTTCCAGCGGCCCTGGTGGCGGTAGCACGCTGGGTAATAAAGGGGTTAATACCAGCTTTGTTATACAAGCTGGTATTAAGCCCGAGATTCTTAATGTCAGGCCACGTTTGACCCAGCCACTAAGAATCTCCAATAAAGGGTTAAAAAAACACAGAGAAAATTTTTTATTTGAAATAAAAAAAAAAGCCATTAGGGACTCCATCTTTAATTAAAAAAATCCTCTTCCGTCCGACGTAGTCCAAAACGCGATGTCCTCTTTGCTACATGCACAGGGAATGAGCAGACTGAGAATAATCTCAGCACTGCTACATCATCTCTGTGAGCAGGCAGGTTCTAGGACCCTGGAGCTGCACAGAGAAGACAGCTGGACTCGGCTCGCAAAGAAACAGCAGTTACTTTGCGAGTTTCCCTGCTATCACTGGCACAGTAGCCAGTGATGACTCGCACGAGTCTAATGCAAACAATGGCAATCCTAGTTTTGTCAGCGTTTCTGACAAAACTAGGATTGATATTGATTTGCATTGGACTCGTGCGAGTCATCACTGGGAAACTCGCCGAGTACCGAGTCCTGCGAGTCCCTTACTACTCGCCGAGTAACGAGTCCTAGCGAGTAGATTCGCCCATCCCTAATATTCATGTATCACTACACTGTGCTGCCCACTCCCCGAAGAATTAATATTCATGTATCACTACACTGTGCTGCCCACTTCCCGGGAATGAATATTCATGTATCACTACACTGTGCTGCACACTCCCCGAGGAATGAACATTCATGTATCACTACACTGTGCTGCCCACTCCCCGAGGAATGAATATTCATGTATCACTGCACTGTGCTGCCCACTTCCCGGGAATGAATATTCATGTTCACTACACTGTGCTGCCCACTCCTCGAGGAATGAATATTCATATATCACTACACTGTGCTGCCCACTCCCCGAGGAATGAATATTCATGTTCACTACACTGTGCTGCCCACTCCTCGAGGAATGAATATTCATGTAGCACTACACTGTGCTGCCCACTCCCCAGGAATGAATATTCATGTATCACTACACTGTGCTGCCCACTCCCCAGGAATGAATATTCATGTATCACTACACTGTGCTGCCCACTCCCCAGGAATGAATATTCATGTATCACTACACTGTCCTCCTCTGGTCTGTCTGTTGTGTGACTCATTGCAGACAGAGGAGAAAGTAGGGGGGAGGAGGTGTGTGCTCTTAGCAGAGCAGATCTAACATCTTCATTGTGTGCATCTGAGGCATGTGTGCTCTGAGATATTTCTTTGTGATTATATGAACATTTGATCATCTGCCCAGCAGATACACACATTACATGTCTGCAGGAAAACCAATGTTCATATAATAGAAATCTCTTACAGACAGCACAGACTGTAGTGATGTTACCCAGTAGCCTGCAGAAGCCTGAGAGATTCAGTGTAACTTCAGCACAGAGGGGAGGGACAGAACACCAGCTTGGATTGGAGTGGATATTTAAATAACATTTATATGTGACTCTTAGGAATCAATTACTTTTACAGCTGCCTGCTGGGTGTGCAGGTGCTTATAGCAAGAGAACTACAGAGGGTACAGTAATGATTTTTACATATTCTCAAGAGTAATATTAGTATCATACTGAAAAATGACCTGACAGAGTCCCTTTAATTACCAGAAACAGCGCCACCAGTGCATGTGGTCATATGTGGTACTGCAGCTCACCTCCTCCGGATAGGCGAGATTTGGTAGATGGTTTGGGCTCCCCTCACTACTGGGAAGCCAACAATTACCAGAACAGGGTCATGGTGTAGGAGGACTTGAATAAGTTGATTACACCAGAAGACCCCTGTAAGTGCTGAGGTCCCCAGTAGGACAGTTTACTGCACAGAGAATGGGCAGGAGGTCGCCTTACCAACATTGGGGATTCATTTCATTTAATTTCATTCATGTGTTCTGTAAAAATTGTCTGACAACCACTATGACCTCCATTATGGGTTGTATTGAGGTTGTCGCAAAGCTTCACCAAAGTGCTCTTCCATTATGTGCCACAAGGTGGCGATCATCAGTCATTCTTCAGCCGTTCGATCCCATAAGGAGGATTTGTATAATGATGTGATAAGATAAGAAGGTCAATATATATATATATATATTATTATTATTATCTTATATATAATTGCCGTAGCTCACTTCCGTCATATTCGGCGCTACTTCCGTCGTCGTGGACGTGGCTGCCAAACGGAAGTAGCGCTACGGCAAGTATATATAAGAGGATAAGATATAGTGAAGCTCCTCCTGCCCGCGCTCCCCGCCTGTCACAACACTTCCCCCCCCCCGCTGCCCCATCACCCCCCTGCCTGTCACCATAGCCCCCCTCCACTCTCCGGTCACCCCCCCCCCCCACTCTCGGGTCACCCCCCGCCTGTCAGCACAGACCCCCCCACTCTCCGGTCACCCCCCTCCACTCTCCGGTCACCCCCCGCCTGTCAGCACAGACCCCCCCACTCTCCGGTCACCCCCCGACTCAGCACAGACCCCCCCCACTCTCGGGTCACCCCCCCGACTCTTACCGCAGCTCCATCCAGCCAGCCGCGATCTCTTTTCATGGGGCTTCAGGACCTCTGATGATGTCACGATGATGGGCGGAGTCACAGTTCACATGACCGTGACATCATCAAAGGGCCTGTCCCGATCTAACCTCCTCTGCTTACTCATCCCCCTGCGCTGCACACTGACCCACGATCTGCTCCCTCACCCCCCGCTCTGCCCACTGACCCCCACTCTGCCCCTGACCCTGCTCTGCCCACTCACCCCCACACTGACCCCCCAACTCTGCCCACTCACCCCCCAACTCTTCCCCCTCACCCCCACTCTGCCCCCTCACCCCCACTCTGCCCACTGACCCCCACTCTGCCCACTGACCCCCACTCTGCCCCTGACCCTGCTCTGACCACTCACCCCCCTACTCTGCCCACTGACCCCCAACTCTTCCCCCTGACCCCAACTCTTCCCCCTGACCCCCTCTCTGCCCCCTCACCCCCACTCTGCCCCCTCACCCCCACTCTGCCCACTGACCCCCACTCTGCCCCTGACCCCCACTCTGACCACTCACCCCCTTACTCTTCCCCCTGACCCCCTCTCTTCCCCCTGACCCCCACTCTGACCACTGACCCCCACTCTGACCACTGACCCCCACTCTGCCCCTGACCCCCCAACTCTTTCCCCTGACCCCCACTCTGCCCCCTCACCCCCACTCTGCCCCCTCACCCCCACTCTGCCCCCTCACCCCCACTCTGCCCCTGACCCCCCAACTCTTTCCCCTGACCCCCTCTCTGCCCCCTCACCCCTCACACTCACCCTGCTCGGCCCACTGACCCCTCACTCTGCCCACTAAACCCTGCTCTGCCCAGTCACCTTCGCTCTGCCCGCTGACCCCTGCTCTGCTCACTCACTCTGCCCACTCACCCCTGCTCTGCCCACTCACCCCTGCTCTGCCCACTAATTTTTCACACTAACCCCTGCTGTGCCTACTGACCCCTGCTCTGCCCAATCACTCTGCCCACTAACCCCTGCTCTGACCACTGACCCCTGCTCTCACCCTGCTCTGCCCACTGACCCCCCCAATCCTGCTCACTGACCCCCCACTCTGCCCATTGACCCCCCACTCTGCCCACTCACCCCAGCTCTGCCCACAGACCCCAGTTCTGCCTACTCACCCTGCTCTGACTACTGATTATGCCCACTGACCCCTGCTCTGCCCAATGACTCTGCCCACTAACCCCTGCTCTGCCCACTCATCCCCCACTCTTCCCACTCATCCCCCACTCTTCCCACTCATCCCCCACTCTGCCCACTCACCCCAAGCTCATCGGTTTCCCAGCCAACGACAGGTCCTGTCCTGGAAGCTACAAGACAGGTGGAGCGAGCCGCCGCAGGGTAAGTATCCTCACTGAGGTTTATTTTTTTTTTTATTATCACCATGAAGTTCCGGTGGGGAGGGGGGGGGGGTGCTGGCCCAGAGGGAGGGAGGGGGGCCGCACAGAGTGGAGGCCCAGAGGGACGGCGGCCGCGGGGAGCGGAGGGGGTCTGGAGGAGCGCCTCCATCCTGCCCCCCGACACCATCCTGCCCCCCCAACTCCATCCCGCACCCCCACCACCATCCTGCCCCCCCCAACATCCTGCCCCGCCACCTCCATCCTCCCCCCCGCCACCATCCTGCCCTGCCGTCTCCATCCTGCCCTGCCGTCTCCATCCTGCCCTGCCGTCTCCATCCTGCCCCGCCTTCGCCATCCTGCCTCGCTCGGTCCATCCTGCACCACTCACCTCCATCCTGCCCCTCCGGCTCCATCCTGCCCCTCCGGCTCCATCCTGCCTCGCTCGGTCCATCCTGCGCCACTCACCTCCATCCTGCCCCTCCGGCTCCATCCTGCCCCTCCGGCTCCATCCTGCCCCTCCGGCTCCATCCTGCCCCTCCGGCTCCATCCTGCCTCGCTCGGTCCATCCTGCGCCACTCACCTCCATCCTGCCCCTCCGGCTCCATCCTGCCCCTCCGGCTCCATCCTGCCCCTCCGGCTCCATCCTGCCTCGCTCGGTCCATCCTGCGCCACTCACCTCCATCCTGCCCCTCCGCCTCCATCCTGCCCCTCCGCCTCCATCCTGCCGCGCCACCCACCATCCTGCCCCGCTCGCTCCATCCTGCCCCGCTCGCTCCATCCTCACACCCGCTGTTCTTGCTCCCCCGCCTGGTGTTGAAGTCTATTATTTACAACTCTTAAAAATATTATATACAGATTCTAGACTCCCGATTCTTTAGAATCGGGCTCACAGCTAGTATATATATATATATATATATAATATATATATAAATGCTGCATTTTTTCCATGTTTTGCTGCTTTTTTTGTTGTGTTTTTGCAGATTTTTTTGGTTGTTTTTTTGGCTGAATGTAATTTTTCTGCAGAACAAGTTTAAAAAAGTGACAAAAGCAGGGATTCCGGAATCCTAGAGTTGATGGTGTAGATAGTTGGATGACGTCCTATAACGCGGGGAGACGTGGATAACTTTACATACATGGATCCCCCGGAGACCTTGTGCCATGTGGAGTATTCTAGAAGGCGGCGGTGACGGGTGTTTGGGATTGGGTGACATCTTTGTAACTTAAGTGCATCATAAAAAGACAGAGGTGGACGATCCACGTGGAAAGTGCGGCCAAATACTGCCCCACCGGACAGAACAAGGTCAAGTGGAAGGACAAAGGGAGGAAGGTGCAGCTGTCTGGAGCTGCCTGGGGGGTACAATGTCTTCCCTAATATCCGTCAGGAACGCTGATCAGTGGTTGTGGTATCATCATTACTGGAAGAAGCAAAGGCGGATACATTCATGAGGCAACTCTATAATGGTCTGGAGAGGCCTCCAGCTGGGGTGACAGTGACTTTATCTGCTCTGTGCTTGGTTTATCTACTGTCTCTGTGCTTGGTTTATCTACTGTCTGTGCTTGGCTTATCCGCTGTTTCTGTGCTTGGCTTATCCACTATCTGTGCTTGGCTTATCCGCTGACTCTGTGCTTGGTTTACCTACTGTCTCTGTGCTTGGTTTTATCCGCTGTCTCTGTGCTTGGTTTATCCGCTGACTCTGTGCTTGGTTTATCTACTGTCTCTGTGCTTGGTTTATCTACTGTCTCTGTGCTTGGTTTATCCACTGTCTCTGTGCTTGGTTTATCCGCTGACTCTGTGCTTGGTTTATCTACTGTCTCTGTGCTTGGTTTATCCACTGTCTCTGTGCTTGGTTTATCTACTGTCTCTGTGCTTGGTTTATCTACTGTCTCTTTGCTTGGTTTATCTACTGTCTCTGTGCTTGGTTTATCCACTGTCTGTGCTTGGCTTATCCGCTGACTTTGTGCTTGGTTTATCCACTGTCTCTGTGCTTGGTTTATCTACTGTCTTTGTGCTTGGTTTATCCGCTGTCTCTGTGCTGGGTTTATCTACTGTCTCTGTGCTTGGTTTATCTACTGTCTCTGTGCTTGGTTTATCTACTGTCTCTGTGCTTGGTTTATCCACTGTCTCTGTGCTTGGTTTATCCACTGTCTCTGTGCTTGGTTTATCCACTGTCTCTGTGCTTGGTTTATCTACTGTCTCTGTGCTTGGTTTATCCACTGTCTGTGCTTGGCTTATCCGCTGACTCTGTGCTTGGTTTATCCACTGTCTCTGTGCTTGGTTTATCCACTGTCTCTGTGCTTGGTTTATCCACTGTCTCTGTGCTTGGTTTTTCTACTGTCTCTGTGCTTGGTTTATCCACTGTCTGTGCTTGGCTTATCCACAGTCTCTGTGCTTGGTTTATCCGCTGTCTCTGTGCTTGGTTTATCCGCTGTCTCTGTGCTTGGTTTATACAATGTCTCTGTGCTTGGTTTATACAATGTCTCTGTGCTTGGTTTATCCACTGTCTCTGTGCTTGGTTTATCCACTGTCTCTGTGCTTGGTTTATCTACTGTCTCTGTGCTTGGCTTATCCGCTGTCTGTGCTTGGCTTATCCGCTGACTCTGTGCTTGGCTTATCCGCTGACTCTGTGCTTGGTTTATCCGCTGTCTCTGTGCTTGGTTTATCTACTGTCTTTGTGCTTGGTTTATCCGCTGTCTCTGTGCTTGGTTTATCCGCTGTCTCTTTGCTTGGTTTATCCAGTGTCTCTGTGCTTGGTTTATCCGCCGTGTCTGTGCTTGGTTTATCTACTGTCTCTGCGCTTGGCTTATCCGATGTCTCTGTGCTTGGCTTATCCGATGTCTCTGTGCTTGGTTTGTCTGCTGTCTCTGTGCTTTGCTTATCTGATGTCTCTGTGCTTGGCTTATCCGCCGTCTCTGTGCTTGGCCTATCCACCGTCTTTGTGCTTGGCTTATCCGCCGTCTCTGTGCTTGGTTTATCCGCTGTATCTGTGCTTGGCTTATCCACTATCTCTGTGCTTGGTTTATTTGCTGACTCTGTGCTTGGCTTATCCGCTGTCTCTGTGCTTGGCTTATCCGCTGTCTCTGTGCTTGGTTTATCCGCTGACTCTGTGCTGGGTTTATTTGCTGACTCTGTGCTTGGCTTATCCACTGTCTCTGTGCTTGGCTTATCCACTGTCTCTGTGCTTGGCTTATCCACTGTGTCTGTGCTTGGCTTATCCGCTGTCTCTGAGCTTGGTTTATACACTGTCTCTGTGCTTGGCTTATCCGCTGTCTCTGTGCTTGGTTTATCCGCTGACTCTGTGCTGGGTTTATTTGCTGACTCTGTGCTTGGCTTATCCACTGTCTCTGTGCTTGGCTTATCCACTGTGTCTGTGCTTGGCTTATCCGCTGTCTCTGTGCTTGGTTTATACACTGTCTCTGAGCTTGGTTTATCTGCTGTCTCTGTGCTTGGTTTATCCACTGTCTCTGTGCTTGGCTTATCCGCTGTCTCTGTGCTTGGTTTATCCGCTGTCTCTGTGCTTGGTTTATCCGCTGTCTCTGTGCTTGGTTCATCCACTGTCTCTGTGCTTGGCTTATCCGCTGTCTCTGTTCTTGGTTTATCCGCTGACTCTGTGCTGGGTTTATTTGCTGACTCTGTGCTGGGTTTATTTGCTGACTCTGTGCTTGGCTTATCCACTGTCTCTGTGCTTGGTTTATTTGCTGACTCTGTGCTTGGCTTATCCGCTGTCTCTGTGCTTGGTTTATCCGCTGACTCTGTGCTGGGTTTATTTGCTGACTCTGTGCTTGGCTTATCCACTGTCTCTGTGCTTGGCTTATCCACTGTGTCTGTGCTTGGCTTATCCGCTGTCTCTGTGCTTGGTTTATACACTGTCTCTGTGCTTGGCTTATCCGCTGTCTCTGTGCTTGGTTTATACGCTGACTCTGTGCTGGGTTTATTTGCTGACTCTGTGCTTGGCTTATCCGCTGACTCTGTGCTTGGCTTATCCACTGTCTCTGTGCTTGGCTTATCCACTGTGTCTGTGCTTGGCTTATCCGCTGTCTCTGTGCTTGGTTTATACACTGTCTCTGAGCTTGGTTTATCTGCTGTCTCTGTGCTTGGTTTATCCACTGTCTCTGTGCTTGGCTTATCCGCTGTCTCTGTGCTTGGTTTATACACTGTCTCTGTGCTTGGTTTATCCGCTGTCTCTGTGCTTGGTTTATCCGCTGTCTCTGTGCTTGGCTTATCCGCTGTCTCTGTTCTTGGTTTATCCGCTGACTCTGTGCTGGGTTTATTTGCTGACTCTTTGCTGGGTTTATTTGCTGACTCTGTGCTTGGCTTATCCACTGTCTCTGTGCTTGGCTTATCCACGGTCTCTGTGCTTGGTTTATCTGCTGACTCTGTGCTTGGTTGACTGTGGTTGGGGGAGATGTCTAATGTGCATGTCTAATTTTGGATTGTCGATCTTATTGTCCTCCCTGAGATAAGCCACTAGCCGATGTGTCATTTCTTATATAGAAACACAGGATGTTCGGCCAGGTGTGCGCTTCTATGCATGGGAGCGACAGCTAAGATGGTCGACATCTGTATGATCGGCCAGAGCATTGTTCGGCTGACAGCCATCTAATGGGTATGGAGGACATTGACCTTTCTCCTATGCCTAAATGTTTGGCTTGACCTCTAACCTCACGCCTCATGCTTAACTTTGGCCTTTATAATCACCCAGCAGAGCGGACTGCAGTTCTTTCCAGACTGGCCAGACCACATACCTGGGGGGTTTGTACACCTTGGACCTGCTTGAGCATCTTCAGTAAAAGGTAAAGCAAAGAGACTGACTCTGTGCCTCCTTTCTCTCTGTGTCTCATTATCACTACTACCACTCCCATCATTAACATCCCCTGGGGGCCAGCCCTGGTTGGGAAGGGTTTAACAGCTGTACTGCTTTTCCACCTTATCTCCCAGGGATCTCCTGCAGTGACAGCCACCTATAGGCTAATTATCCCAACTTGTGTCACAAACTCTATGTATTTCTTTAGTTCTCATTTTCTCTCTCATTTGTCAATGTGAGCCAGGTCCAGAGCACTGGGCACAGCCACCGCGATCCCGACTACTCTCCAGCTGCCGAGTACCCAGCCCTTAGCGCTCAACAATTTCTTACTCTACTTAGCTCTTTCACTAAAATGTGAAACCACAGGAAACTGTCAGCAAGTTGATATTGGGAACAGTAAAGTTTTTTCAATGTAAGTACAAGGAACACCTGTAATGACTCCCGAGAAAGATATGGGGTCTCCACCTCTTCATGGGTGTCTTAGTGGTGATGGATCTGGTCGGTTCCCTATTCTCAATCCAAGTAAGTTTAGTGAATGTGGCTTGAAGTTTCCAGGTGTAAGATCTGTGGTCTGGCACCCCCCACCACAACCATTTATACTGCTGGTGTCGTCTTGCGTTATACTGTAGATTGGGGTCCTTGTAAAAAAAAAAAAAGACAGCTGCATTCTGAAATACTAAGACATGCATGTCACGTGGTCCTTCTCCGGTATCCCACAATCAACAGAGTGAGAGATGTGTGAACAGCCCAAGAACCTTTATTGCTTGAAAACATAAAAATCCATAAAACAATCCAGCAGAAAAATCCTTAAAACAATGTAGCATTATACTGTATATCCATGTCTCTCCAGTGCCTCTGGAGAGCAGACCTCAGCTTCAGCATCCCACACAAAAGACCACATCGTGCGGCCTCTCCTCTCCCAACCACCTCCCCATATCCAAACCAGGGCCTTGCGGACAAGTCTATTTACACACACCTGGGGGGAGGGTGATTACAAACATTTACAGGCAGAGGGGCTGGAATGACCAAATAAGGATTCTATTGTCAGACCCTCTGGAGTCTAATGAGTAAACAGGACGGGGGAAGGACTGAATACACAGTATAGCAACAACGCAACCTTGTAAAATCTAGTAAAATATAACCCACCATATCCACCATCACAATGCAATTCTGAATATAAATGTAGACAGAGCAGCATTAATAGCTAAAGAAATATAATAAAGAAATGAGACACTTAGCATATAAAGAGGCCATATGTATATCCACCAGTAGCCATGATGAGGTGTGTCTCTTTACTAGGAACCTACACTCAGTCTTCCGTCTCTCTATGGTTGAAAAACCTCCATTTGAATGGGCGAGTAGGAACCTGCTAACAGAGAACAATAGCACCTGAGGTTAATGGGGAAGGGAGTGGTTCGGGCAGAAGGTGTGACCCCCAGAGTGCATCTCATCTCTATTTGTAACCAGTATAACACAAGGATGTCACATTCAGAGTAAGAAACCCGACGAGCTTTGCTAGCATGCAAGTGTGAATAGGTGCATACTGAACATGACATATACTATTACAAATATAGAGAGACAGTTGCACTCTGAAACACTAAGGTATGTCTGTCGGTCACAAGGGTCACGGTACTCAGCAGCTGGGCTACATTTCGGTTCAGGTTAGCCATGTACAGCAGCTGGGGAATAGTATTTGGATACAGTTTGTTGTGATGCCAGTTGGGATGATCAGCCAGATGTGGCTGGCACTGCAGGGGATCCCTGGGAGATAGGTGTAGTAGTTTAATGCCAACCAGAGCTGGCTCCAAGGGAGATGATGAGAGTGATGTGAGTGATGGGTGTGATAAAGAAAGTAAATTACAGGAGTCAGTCTTTGCTTTACCTTTTACTGAAGTTTCTGTAGCAGGTCCAGGGTTGTACATCCATCACTGGGCATGTAGCCTGGCCAGTCTGATGAGAACTGTAGTCCACTCTGCTAGGTAATATGGTTTTCCTGCTGACTTCCCTTGTTTGTAGGTTTCTTGGTACCTTAAGCTGCCCAGTGCTCCCTCTTGGTTGCTGTCAGTTACCTCCTGCTAGGCTGGTAGTGCAGGCCAAGTGGATATCTATTGCTTTAGACCCTCTATACTGCTGATGCCCTGGAAAGCTCCACTTAAGCTGCTGGTGAGCATAAAACGCACCAGTAACCAAGCCCTGTAAATCTGGAGAACCTCGCGACTGGTACCTTGCATGGAAGCTGGTCCCTTTGGAGCAGCTCCTGCTGCCTTCTCACTGGACGACTCCCATACCTACTCTGTCCTGCTACACTCAGCTAAACCCTCCCTCTCACCAGGGAGTGAGGCACATGCCAAAAACAGGCATCAAGTGCTCAGTCTCCTAATAAGGGATTAGGCAGTGTGTGTTTTGCTTCAGACTTCCAGCAGAGGGAGCTCCAATTCTCATCAGAGATGGCGTTACAAACGCTGTACAAAAAATACCATTTGTGGCAACCAGGAAAAAACAGGAAGAGATCGTGCTTTAGTGATTCACAGTACCCGAAAAAATGCCAGGGAAGCCAAGAGTATGTGCACTGCTTCTTTATACCATCAGTATTGATGTACTGTACTGTACTGTACTGATGGAATAAAGAAGCGGTGTACATAGTCTTGGCTTCCCTGGTATTTTTTCGGGTACGGTGGTACGGCAGCGCGGATCACTAAAGCACGATCTTTTCCTGTTTTTTCCTGAATACATCACCACTGTTACGTGGGAGTGCAGATCCAGCAGCAGCTGTCTGAGCTAATTAACCAGTTGTTGGGGAACACAACTGGATCAGGTGAGCACATACACCTATGACAGTACTACCTTATCCGTAAAACAATAAGACCCATTTGTGCCTCTGTGTCTTGCCCTTTTCTTTGGATAATTTGTGGCAACCAGACACAGGAGCGTCACCTTTACAAACAATGAATACAGGAATATAGACATGCATCACTGCTAAGGAAATACATTGAATATAAGAATATAGACATGCATCACTGTTAAGGAAATACATTGAATATACAAATATGGACATGCATTACTGCTAAGGAAATACATTGAATATACAAATATGGACATGCATTACTGATAAGGAAATACAATGAATATAAGAATATAGACATGCATCACTGCTAAGGAAATACATTGAATATACAAATATGGACATGCATTACTGCTAAGGAAATACATTGAATATACAAATATGGACATGCATTACTGATAAGGAAATACATTGAATATAGGAATATGGACATGCATCACTGCTAAGGAAATACATTGAATATAGTAATATAGACATGCATCACTGCTAAAGAGAATACATTGAAGAAAGGAATATAGACATGCATTACTGCTAAGGAAATACAATAAATATAGGAACATAGACATGCATCACTGCTAAGGAAATACATTGAATATAGGAATATAGACATGCATTACTGCTAAGGAAATACATTGAATATAGGAATATAGACATGCATTACTGCTAAGGAAATACATTGAATATAAGAATATAGACATGCATTACTGCTAAGGAAATACATTGAATATAGGAATATAGACATGCATTACTACTAAGGAAATAATTGAATATAGGATTATGGACATGCATTACTGCTAAGGAAATACATTGAATATAGTTATATAGACATGCATTACTGCTAAGGAAATACATTAAATATAGGAATATGGGCATGCATTACTGCTAGGAAATACATTGAATGTAGGATTATGTATATGCATCACTGCTAAGGAAATACATTGAATATAGGGATATGGGCATGCATTACTGCTAAGGAAATACATTGAATATAGGGATATGGGCATGCATTACTGCTAGGAAATACATTAAATGTAGGAATATAGACATGCATTACTGCTAAGAAAATCATTGAATATAGGATTATGGACATGCACCACTGCTAAGGAAATACATTGAATATAGGGATATGGGCATGCATTACTGCTAAGGAAATACATTGAATATAAGAATATAGACATGCATCACTGTTAAGGAAATACATTGAATATACAAATATGGACATGCATTACTGCTAAGGAAATACATTGAATATACAAATATGGACATGCATTACTGATAAGGAAATACAATGAATATAAGAATATAGACATGCATCACTGCTAAGGAAATACATTGAATATAGGAATATGGACATGCATTACTGCTAAGGAAATACATTGAATATAGGAATGTGGACATGCATCACTGCTCAGGAAATACATTGAAGCCGCAAATAAAAGCATCTACCTCAGAATGACTAGGTACAAGCCGTGACACTTGGGAGAATCTTGAGAAACCCTGACACCCTTTAACCCCAATACACGGATCTGAATTTACAACAGGGTCTGGGAGCTTGCTGCCTACAGATGGGCTGTCGTCCAGAGACAGAATAGTGGCCAAGCAGGGTCAAAGCTGGGGGCTCACGAAAAGGACAAATCAGGATCTGAGTAGTCAGGGAGCCGGGTCGAAACTCATGAGGCAGGAAAATCAGCCAAAATACAAGCCAAGGTAATAAAGGAAATACACCAGTGCAGGGCACAACACTTACCAGAAGAGCAACAAGCTATATCTGGCAGCTTCCAAGAGAAAGCTGAAAGCTTTAGTAGTGTGTGGTGCTTACTAATAGGCTGAAGCTGGAGGATGATTACTTCAGCTGGACAGGACACACACACACACATCCACCTTGTCATACCTGGAAGGTCTTCAGGCTCCAGCCACTCTCACCTTAGCGGATGAACAGAGCCTGCGCTCAGTCTCCAGAGTTTCTGGCTCTGACTTCAGGTCAGGACTATCACACAGGAAACAGTAGGGACTGCGAACCAGAGACCAGCAGGGTCAGCTGCAGTTTTGAGTGTGTTTCGTATTTCTCATGTAAAAGTTAGGGCTAGTGTAAAATGTAAATTGTTGAACTATGTATCTCTCTTTCCTATCTTTCAGATATGGGTGAAGATTCTCCTATACACCCTGCATGATGGGGCTGGGATCTCTAGTCTGTACAGGAACCGGCAGGGTCAACTGCAGTTTTAAGTGTGTTACGTAATTCCCATGTGAGGGTTAGTATAAAATATAAATTATTGAGCTATGTACTGGAGTGTGTGTCTCTCTTTCCTATCTTTCAGGCATAGGTGAAGATTCTCCAATACAACCTGCACAATGGGTTTGGGATCTCTAGTCTGTACAGGAACTGGTAGGGTCAGTTGCAGTTTTTAGTGTGTTATGTATTTCCCATATGAGGGTTAGTGTAAAATATAAATTGTATGTGTCTCTATTATCCTATCTTTCAGGTATGAGTGGAGATTCTCCGATACACCCTGAACAATGGGGTTGGGATCTCTAGTCTGTACAGAAACTGCCATGTTCATTTGCAGTTTTGACTGTGTTACATAATTCCCATGTGAGATTTAGGATTAGTATAATTATAAATTGTTGAGCCATACACTAGAGTATGTGCCTCTCTTTCCTATTAGGCATGACTGAAGATTCTTGATATACCTAGCATGATGGGGTTGGGATCCCTAGCCTGTACAGGAACCAGTAGGGTCAGTGGCAGTTTTGACTGTGTTACGTAATTCCCATGTAAGGATTAGTGTAAAATATAAACTTATTGTGTCTCTCTTTCCTATCTTTTAGGTACGAGTAAAGATTCTCCATTATATCCAGCATGATGGGGTTGGGATCTCTAGTCTGTTCAGGAACCAGCCAGGTTAACTGCAGTTTTGATTGTGTTACGTAATTCCCATGTGAGAATTAGGGTTAGTGTAATTATAAATTGTAGAGCCGTACACTAGAGTATGTGTCTCTCTTTCCTATCAGGTATGGGTGAAGATCCTGCGATACACCCTACATGATGTTTTTGGGATCTATAGCCTGTACATGAACTAGCTGGGTCAGTTGCAGTTTTGAGTGTGTTACATATTTCCCATGTGAGGGTTAGAGTTCGTGTAAAATATAAATTGTATCTGTCTCTATTTCCTATCTTTCTAGTATGCACAATGGGGTTAGGATCTCTAGTCTGTACAGGAACCGGCAGGGTGGATGCAGTTTTTAGTGTGTTACATGTTCCCCATGTGAGGGTTAGAGTTAGTGTAACATATAAATTGTAAATGTCTCTATTTCCTATCTTTCTAGTATGAACGATGGGTTGGGATCTCTAGTCTGTACAGGAACCGGCAGGGTCAGATGCAGTTTTTAGTGTGTTACATATTTTCCATGTGAGGGTTAGAGTTAGTGTAAAATATAAATTGTAAATGTCTCTATTTCCTATCTTTCTAGTATGCACGATGGGGTTGGGATCCCTAGTTGTACAGGAACCGGCAGGGTCAGATGCAGTTTTTAGTGTGTTACATATTTTCCATGTGAGGGTTAGAGTTAGTGTAAAATATAAATTGTATATGTCTCTATTTCCTATCTTTCTGGTATGCACGATGAGGTTGGGATCTCTAGTCAGTACAGGAACCGGCAGGGTCAGATGCAGTTTTTAGTGTGTTACATATTTCCAATGTGAGGGTTAGAGTTAGTGTAAAATATAAATTGTATATGTCTCTATTTCCTATCTTCTGGTATGCACGATGGGGTTGGGATCTCTAGTCTGTACAGGAACCGGCAGGGTCAGATGCAGTTTTTAGTGTGTTACATATTTCCAATGTGAGGGTTAGAGTTAGTGTAAAATATAAATTGTATATGTCTCTATTTCCTATCTTTCTGGTATGTACGATGGGGTTGGGATCTCTAGTCTGTACAGGAACCGGCAGGGTTCAGATGCAGTTTTTAGGTGTGTTACACTATTTTCTCCATGTGAAGGTTAGAGTTAATGTAAAATATAAATTGTATATGTCTCTATTTCCTATCTTTCTGGTATGCACGATGGGGTTGGGATCTCTAGTCTGTACAGGAACCGGCAGTTTTTAGTGTGTTACATATTTCCAATGTGAGGGTTCTGTAACTGTAACATGTAAATTTGTTGAGACACTAGATTACGTGTCTCTCTTTGCAATCAGGTATGGATGAAGATTCTCTTACACTCTGCGTGATGGGGTGGGGAGCTCCCTGCTACCTATGATGCTCTCTCCTGCTCCGCTGGGTGCATTGCTATCGCTGACTATTCTTTTTGACTCATGCTCAATTAGACGATATTTCAACCTGCCAACATTAAAACCCCCAAACTGAAGTGACTCAATGTAATAACTTCTCCGGTGCAAGAAAGAATTACGACTCAATCTGCGGGGACTTTACTTAATAACCGAGCTCTTGGAAATTGACAGAAATAAAACCATCAAGCACCGAGCAGAGTGCGCCGGAGCCGCCATGAGTCAGAGGACGAGGCAGGAGAGAGAAGGTCCATGTGCACCACATGGCCAGAAAATTACATTTTTCTTCATTCGTTTGGTAACAGCTTCTGGCAATTCATGTTTAGGACTAATTAAGAAAAACATATAAAATCCCAGCACTGATCGCCTCTAATTGTGCTCCTATCTCTCCCTCTAGAGTTACATGACGACAGACTCATTACATACAATGTTGTCAGTATGTCAATATCCCAGATTACTGTCACCCGAGGCAAAAATTATCATGATTCACAATGGTTGGATATAGAAAGTCCGAGGTCTGGTTCTTTCAATGCAAAAAGCAAACAGGAACAAAAGAGGATACAAAGAATCCAAAAAGCCGACACATGGGGCCCGATTCATCACTTCCGTCATTTTCCCTTATTGTCTGTTGGTATTTGCATCATGGGGTTTACAAATTTGGCACAAGTGCAAAAAAAAAGGGCTTCTTTCCTGTCAATAACTGCGTTTGCCAGTCCTTGAGCGAAAATTTGCATCTTTTTCATAATGTCGTAAAACTTCCAACTTTTGAAACAATATCCATAAAACTACACCAGGGGGCGACTGGAGTGAAGTAGGAGAATATTTTGGGGCTTTTTTAAAAATGTGCTGTTCACTTAAAGATCAGCGAACGCTGTTTGGGAAGACAGCTTGAAATTGGAAAAAGCCCTAAAACCTTCCCTAATTGGGGCCAAGACATTCGTTGAAAGACCCACCGTCTGGGAACAACAGCTAACCATTAGGGTTGGGAGTGTTCCCAGCCAGCGATCTATCTTTTCTTTCAACTTGTAGAATTTTTTTGGAGCTTTAAAATATTGTTTTAAAGATCCCTGGAGTTTGTAGGTGTTTTCACACCTGCAGGGTGTGAATTTTGGAAACAGTGCCAGAAGTGGCAGCAGCTGTGAAGTCCAGGAACCTTACAATGTCCTTTAAACATCGTTTAAGAGAGCTTATTTTTTTTTCAATTTTTTTATTACTCTTTTTTTAAATTATTTTTTATTTTTTGGAGAGCAATTATCTATTACTACAGAGGGTCAGCAGTGTGCGAAGCCATGGTGGTGGCATTCATTCAACAAAAGGTGTTTGGCCTCGTACCCGATGAATGGACTGATCATAGATGCTACTTCAACCAGTCAACTCTGCTGCGTGACTATCTTCCCAAAAGACTCCACACACTCTACCTTGGGGAGGAGGTCACCTTCATGAAGATGAACAGCAGCAAAGGGGTGGTTCGCTGTTGGCGTAAATCGGCTTGTCACCAACTATTTTGAAAACAAGCAGCAGAAAGCTGACCTGAAGGGAGTGTTGCATTGGCTGGAGGCTAGGCATCTCTTGGTTAGCCATTCACCTGCACCCAAACACTCAGGGTTCATTGATCCTGAAGGGCCTGTCAGTGTTGCCCAAGTTCCTCCCGTCTCTCCTAGAGGGGGTGGTCGTCCTCTAATTCCTCCATTCTCTTCTCCAGTAGTGGTGATTATGTGTGTGCTGGGGCAGCTGGTGGTGGAGAATGTCCTAGAGGAGTAGCCCCTGCGACCCCCTGAGACTGTCCGGCAGCGGACTACAGCGCAGAATGGTCACATCCATCCTGAGCAGCGACGAGAAAGCTGCTAGAGAGTTTTTACTCAAATTAAAGATGACTTTCCTAAAAAAGGCATATTGTTGGGTTGCTGACCCATCCTTTAGTTGTCATTATGTACAGAGAAAGACTTTCTTCAGTTGTTTTTGAGTTCTTAAGGTAGAAGAGTGAGGCCTGTTTGTTCATTTTATTTTTCCCCTTCCCAAGTTTAGCGCCGGTTGCGCTTCCCCCTGCTGGATTAGCGGGGCTGCAGCATTCGGGCTACATCTCAAAGCCCTTAATGGACTGTGCCCTTAGTAGACTTTTCCCGATTGTATTGGAGTCTGATAATCCCTGTGGGACATTTCTTATATAATATATACTATACACTGTGTATATCGATATATGTGTCTTTGAGACTTATTATAGTCTGTGCTAAGTGCCTATGTTAAAATTATTACTATTTGGGTCTGATAAACGTAACAAATTACATCTGTACAATCATGGCCCTTTTCCAAAATTACTACAGTAAAGATTTTTTTACTTCTCTCCTTGTGTGCTGGGCTGTTTCTGCAAAGAGGTTCTTTGACACGGCCTTATAGACTGGTGAACGTGTCGCAGGCCTCTGGCCTGACTATCTGAGATATGGAAATACAAGACATTACACACACTCCTGTAGAACAGTGCTGGCCAAATGCAGTCCTTAAGGACTGCGAAGAATGCATTTATTTCAAGATTCCCTTATTATTGCACAAGGTGCTGGAATCATACCCTCTGAAGGTGATGAAATTAGCACCTGTACAATGCTAAGAAAATCCAAAAAAACCTGTGCTGTTTTCAGACCTTGAGGACTGTAGTTACCCACCCCTACCCTAGAGATCTCTGTGGAGGTAGCTAGGGGGCAAGAGGAATCCTTGAGCTCTTTCACCACCCTGGACCCTGTTAGGCCCTGTGCCAACAGTGCATTGTTTGGTTTGATGCAGATTTTGAGAATGTGCATCAAAATCTGCATGTCTATCCTTAGACTAGCAAAGTGTTGACAGGTCAGAAGTGCTGTGCCCAAGTTACTTTTTTTTTCCTTGCACATGTGGTTTAAATTTCTTTAATCTGCCTCAAAATCTGCACCAAGTCTGCAAGGAAAAAAAACACATTGGAACAGTACTTCTGAACTCTCATAGACTTTGCTGCCTTTAGAATAGACATGCAGATTTTGATGCAGATTCTCAAACAATGCAGTGTGGGCACAGGGCCTTTCAATAATATGGTCGGGTCAGTTTCATAGAAAGCATCCCCCATATTCTGTGAGAGCAGGCACGCAGGCATTGTGGAGAGTGTGACAAGCGGTGCCATCATAAACATTACTGCATTTCAGACTCGAGGAGTCACATAGGGGCTCTCCCGCAAGTTTGAACTGCACTGAACTCCCTGACGTCACTGCTCCTCACATGTGCTGTCTCACGATATCAGTGAGATGTAGCCACTATGTCTCGCGCTATATTGCAGCTTTCATGAGATAGCTAGTTTTGTGAGGGATTCCCTGCTGCGTGATACCCGCTGTGTAGCCTAAGACAACATCAGGGAAGTCACAGTTTGTCACACTGCCTGGAGCCGTGCAGGGCCTGTTGTCCCACCATATGGGGGATGCAGCCACTGATCGTTACCCCCATATGCTAGGACTGCTTCAGCATTTTTTTTTTTTTTTTTTTTTTTTTTACATTCTTCTTTTTTTTGGGGGGAGAGGGTTGAGTGGAATGGGAGACTTTAAACAAATGGATTTTAATAAAAAGAAAAGTTAGAGGAATGTATTACAAAATATTTATTGGTGTGGTTATATTTATTGCTGTGGTTATTTTCATCGTTACTGACTTTGTTAGTAATGTTCTGTATCTGACTGATGCCTGACCTTACTAACCTCTGGCGTTGCTGCCAGCTGACATTACCCAGCTGGCATCAACTCCAAATACCATTACCCTGTCTGCCAATGCACCAAGGCAGTGAGAGAGCTGTGGTGAAGCGCAAGGAGTGGCACATCTAATGGTGGCACCACTCCTGGGGCAGCTGTGACCTGCAAAATTTTTTTTTTTTTTTTAAAGATTTTAAAATCTTTTCATATTTTAAAGATTATTTAACTTTTCAACTGTTCAAGTGGATATATGGATAAATAGATGGATGTAAAATACAGATAGATTCATAGATAGATATTAAAATTAGGTAGATTTACAGATAGCTGTCAAACAGCTATATAATATCCCTATATATTGTAAGCTTGCACCCTTTAGTGCCTTTCATGTTGCACTAAAAGGTCTTTTAGCCTTGTATTTAACATTAAAAAACTAATTAATAAAAATCTGTGGGGTACTCCCTATTTTTCTTCGCCATCTATGGCACAGCAGATAGCTGCAGCCTGCAGACAACAGCTGGCGGCTTTATCTTGGGGGGCAACAATCAGTTTGTTTGTCATACTGACAGCCAATCACAGACACCGTCAGAGAGGATGGGCGGGGCAAAGTCTGTCTTTAACCAATCGGGGTGGGGGAAGCAGTCAATATGTCTGAGGTTCATGAGGGGGCTCAGATGCAGGGTGACAGCATTGCTGAATCTTGCTGAGTAAGCTATAGTCTAGGAAGCTAATGTCTGTGCCAAAACAGCGGGGTTCCAATGTAAAACAGTTGGAGCTGTGTTTGGCAGCTTTTTGGCCCCTTTCAAGGTGTTTTCTAGGCCCTTGCTTTTGTCTCTTATTGATTTGAATCGGGTTTCGGAGGTTGGGCGAGCTGTTCACCGATCTATTTGGCGAACATATGCCCGTTCGGTGAACCGAACCCTATCCGGACTTTAAAAGGTTCTCTCATCTCTGCTCATCTGACCAGAGCACCTTCTTCCACATGCCATGTAGGGGACACAGCAAACATGTGGTCCAATAAGAACTTTTTGAGCTAAATGTGAAACACTATGTCTGATAGAAACCCCATGCCCAATGTCACACATGGTGGTGGCAGCATCCTGCTGTGGGGAGACTTTTCTTCAGCAGGGGCAGGGAAGCTGGTCATAGGTGATGGGAAGATGGATGGAGCTAAATACAGGACAATCCTGGAGGAAAACCTGTTAAGGCCACTTTACACACACAGATATCTGTGTCCAACTTCTGAACAGATCTCTGGTTGCAGTGAAATCATGGACACATTGTTACATTTGTACACAGCCACAAAATAGAACAATGTGTCCATGATTTCACTGCAACCAGAGATCTGTTCGGAAGTTGGACACAGATATCTGTGTGTGTAAAGTGGCCTTTAGAGGCAGCAATAGACTTGAGTGGGACAATAACCCTCAACATCCTGCAGATCTACAATGAAGGGTTTAGATCAGAGAATATTCCTGTGTGTGAACAGTCACTGTCCAGACCCAAATCCTCAAGAATCTGTGACATCACTGAGCAAGAGCAAAGAAGAAGAGGAAAATGTCACCTCTAGATGAGGGAAACTGGAGAGACGGAGCCCAAAAGACAGAGAAAGGTGGTCCTACAAAGTGCTGACTCTGGGGGTGCATACTAATGCAAGACAGAGAAAGGTGGTCCTACAAAGTGCTGACTCAGGGGGTGAATACTAATACAAGACAGAGGAAGGTGGTCCTACAAAGTGCTGACTCTGGGGCTGAATACTAATACAAGACAGAGAAAGGTGATCCTACAAAGTGCTGAATCAGGGGCTGAATACTAATACAAGACAGAGAAAGGTGGCTCTACAAAGTGCTGACTCCGGGGCTGAATACTAATGCAAGACAGAGAAAGGTGGTCCTACAAAGTGCTGACTCAGGGGCTGAATACTAATGCAAGACAGAGAAAGGTGATCCTACAAAGTGCTGACTCAGGGGGCTGAATACTAATACAAGACAGAGAAAGGTGGCTCTACAAAGTGCTGACTCAGGGGTGAATACTAATACAAGACAGAGAAAGGAGGTCCTACAAAGTGCTGACTCAGGAGCTAAATACTAATGCAAGACAGAGAAAGGTGGTCCTACAAAGTGCTGACTCAGGGGGTGAATACTACTGCAAGACAGAGAAAGGAGGTCCTACAGAGTGCTGACTCTGGGGCTGAATACTAATACAAGACAGAGAAAGGTGGTCCTACAAAGTGCTGACTCTGGGGCTGAATACTAATACAAGACAGAGAAAGGTGGTCCTACAAAGTGCTGACTCAGGGCCTGAATACTAATACAAGACAGAGAAAGGTGGTCCTACAAAGTACTGACTCAGGGCTGAATACTAATACAAGACAGAGAAAGGTGGTCCTACAAAGTGCTGACTCGGGGTGAATACTAATACAAGACAGAGATAGGTGGTCCTACAAAGTGCTGACTCAGGGGGCTGAATACTAATACAAGACAGAGAAAGGTGGTCCTACAAAGTGCTGACTCAGGGGGTGAATACTAATGTAAGGCAGGGAAAGGTGGTCCTACAAAGTGCTGACTCAGGGGGCTGAATACTAATACAAGACAGAGAAAGGTGGTCCTACAAAGTGCTGACTCAGGGGGCTGAATACTAATACAAGACAGAGAAAGGAGGTCCTACAAAGTGCTGACTCAGGAGGTGAATACTAATGCAGGACAGAGAAAGGTGGTCCTACAAAGTGCTGACTCAGGAAGTGAATACTAATACAAGACAGAGAAAGGTGGTCCTACAAAGTGCTGACTCAGGGGGTGAATACGAATACAAGACAGAGAAAGGTGGTCCTACAAAGTGCTGACTCAGGGGGTGAATACGAATACAAGACAGAGGAAGGTGGTCCTATAAAGTGCTGACTCAGGAGGTGAATACTAATACAAGACAGAGAAAGGTGGTCCTACAAAGTGCTGACTCAGGGGGTGAATACGAATACAAGACAGAGAAAGGTGGTCCTACAAAGTGCTGACTCAGGGGGTGAATACTAATACAAGACAGAGAAAGGTGGTCCCACAAAGTCCCGACCTCAGGGGGCTGAATACTAATACAAGACAGAGAAAGGTGATCCTACAAAGTGCTGACTCAGGGGGCTGAATACTAATACAAGACAGAGAAAGGTGATCCTACAAAGTGCTGACTCAGGGGCTGAATACTAATACAAGACAGAGAAAGGTGGTCCTACAATGTGCTGACTCTGGGGGCTGAATACTAATACAAGACAGAGAAAGGTGGTCCTACAAAGTGCTGACTCAGGGGGTGAATACTAACACAAGACAGAGAAAGGTGGTCCTACAAAGTGCTGACTCAGGGGCTGAATACTAATGCAAGTCAGAGAAAGGTGGTCCTACAAAGTGCTGACTCGGGGGCTGAATACTAATACAAGACAGAGAAAGGTGGTCCTACAAAGTGCTGACTCAGTGACTGAATACTAATGCAAGACAGAGAAAGGTGGTCCTACAAAGTGCTGACTCAGGGGGGCGCATCAAGGTGCTGGTGGTCTGGAGTCTTTCCCTCCTTATCCTCTGCAAGTCTGTTGTGCCATGACCCAAGGTAAATAAGCTGCATGTATCTATTGTGCAGTGATTCATTAGATTTGGGTGGATTGCAGTCTGCTAAATTTTCTTTGCCACCAGCAGGGACTGGCCGGCAAATTTTGGCCTGGGGGGCGAGCACACAGCAGTGGCCCATGAGCAGTGAGCCCAGGCCAACACGATAGATGACTGGGCGGCCCTAATACTGCTGACTGATCACTGGCCTGGGGGGCATCTGCACCCCTGCCCCCTGGGCCCGCCAGTCCACCACTCTATGTATTTGCATTTACAGTCACAGTTTTCCATATGTAACTGCTTTAATAAAGTTTATAATAACTTTTTGCTATAAACCGTTTCGGATGACTTTTCCTGGTGAATCTGAGCTATTTTCATTTTCACCTTGTTTTGGGTTTATGTGTTCTATCCTATAGAGATCTGATGGGGACACCTCTGTAGGTATAATATTTTCTGTTTACAAATAAGTGATTGCTGTGTGGACTCGTTATCTCACTTTACATGGGGCTGCCGTCTGGTTACTATAATGTGTTGTACATGAGCAACTGCAGAGAGTTTTCTAGTTGGATGTAATGAGATTGAAGACGTAATTTGAGGGAAATTTGACATTCTGAAATGTTACTTTCTTTTGTAACACAACACAAGGGTCTCCCTAATGAGAGGAGCCGCAATCAGACATAATCATGTCATCGTGCCGTCTGTGCAGAATTAACCCCCCCCAATTACACGTAATAACCGGACTGCGAGATGTAATCAAGGACACAAATAGAAATTGAATTGGAGGAAAATTTGATAAACAGAAGACAAACAAATATTGTTATCATAGAGAGGAGATTCCCGGCAGCAAATAATAGATACTGGTCTACAACGTACTGTGGTGCTACGTAGATGTATCTTGCTGGGAAAGCCGAAGATGGAAGGGTGGATGGATATGGGAAAGATAGACAGATAGATAGATAGATAGATAGATAGATAGATAGATAGATAGATAGACAGACCGACAGACAGACAGACAGACAGACAGATAGATAGAGAAACTCATCAGCATCGGGGTCTCCACCTGATAGAACTCATCATCCTCATTGGGGTCTCCACCTTACTGCAGCTCATCTTCCTCATTGGGGTAAACACCTGATGGGAGCTCATGTTCCTCATTGGGATCTTCACGTGACTGGAGCTCATTGTCCTCATCGGAGTCTACACGTGACTGCAGCTCATCTTCCTCATCGGGGTCTACACGTGACTGCAGCTCATCTTCCTCATCGGGGTCTACACGTGACTGGAGCTCATTGTTCTCATCAGGGTCTTCACGTGACTGGAGTTTGTTGTCCTCATCAGGGTCTTCACCTAACTGCAGTTTATGGTCTTCATCGGGTCTCCACCTGACTGCAGATTGTCTCATCTCATCAGGGTCTCCACCTGACTGTAGATCGTCATCCTCATCGCGGTCTCCACCTGACTGCAGCTCGTCATTCTCATCAGGGTGTCCACCTGACTGCAACTCGACATTCTTATCGGGGTCTCCCATGACTGCAACTCGACATTCTTATCGGGGTCTCCTCCTGACTGGAGATCATGGTCCTCATCAGGGTCTTCACGTGACTGCAGCTCATAGTCCTCATCGGTGTCTCCACCTGACTGCAGCTCGTCATTCTTATCGGGGTCTCCCGTGACTGCAGCTCATCTTCCTCATCGGGGTCTCCACCTTACTGCATCTCATCTTCCTCACTGGGGTATACACCTGACGGGAGCTCATTGTCCTCATCGGGGTCTTCACGTTGACTGGAGCTCATTGTCCTCATCGGGGTCTACACGTGACAGGAGTTTTGTCCTCATCGGGGTTCTTCACCTAACTGAGCTCATTTCTCATTGGGGTCTCCACTGACTGTAGCTCGTTTCCTCACTGGGTCTCCACCTGACTGTAGCTCGTCATCTCATCAGGGTCTCCACCTGACTGTAGATCGTCGTCCTCACGGGGTCTCCACCTGACTGAGCTCGTCTTTCTCATTGCGGTCTCCACCTGACTGCAGCTCGTCATTCTCATCAGGGTCTCCACCTGACTGCAGCTTGTCATTCTCATCAGGGTCTCCACCTGACTGCAGCTCATCATTCTATTGGGTCTCCCCTGACTGCAGCTCATTTCCTCATCGGGTCTCCCCTGACTGAGATCATTCCTCATGGGTCTCACTGACTGCAGCTCGTAGTCCTCATCGGGGTCTCCACCTGACTGTAGATCGTCATCCTCATTGGGGTCTCCACCTGACTGCAGATCGTCGTCGTCATTGGGGTCTCCACCTGACTGCAGCTCGTCATCCTCATCGGGTCTCCACCTGACTTCAGCTCGTCTTCCTCATGGGGTTCTCCACCTGACTTCAGCTCGTCATCCTCATCGGGGTCTCCACCTGACTGCAGCTCGTCATCCTCATCGGGGTCTCCATCTGACTGCAGATCGTCATCCTCATCAGGGTCTCCACCTGACTGCAGCTCTCATCCTCATCGGGGTCTCCACTGACTGCAGTTGTCGTCCTCATGGGGTTTCTCCACCTGACTGCAGCTCGTTATCTCATTGGTGACTCCACCTGACTGCAGTTTGTCGTCCTCATTGGGGTTTCAGCATGGAGTGGAGCAGACTGGTAAAACAGGAGGTAGCCAGAAATTCTCACTGAATACTCGAGCATGGTTAGAAAGTAGGCTGAGGTTTATAAAGGTAGAGAAGAGGATCACATGAAGCAGCAGACACCATCTTGAAAAGGGGCAAGATGCACAGAATGCCAATAGAAGATCCGAAGTCGTAACAGTTGGAGTGGTGTTCTTTCCATGGATGAATCCTGGTTTTCACTGTACAGGGCAGATGGCAGACTGGCAAATGGTGGTCACACCACATACTGACTGGTTTTATGACCACCAAGATCCCCAAAATACTGTAAAACTGTTCATTTTAGAGTGTTCTTTTATTGTGGCAGCCTAAGGCGCACCTGTGCAATAATCATGTGCCTGCTCAGCATGTTAATATGGGACACCTGTGAGGTGGATGCATGGTGTAACTAGGTTTCATGGCGCCCGGGCAAAGATCCAATTTGGCCCCCCCCCCAGAGTATGGTGAGGAGGGGAGGGGGGTGCTGTCAGCTTTCAGCCTCGCTGCCCCTGCAGCCTTAGGTGGTTGCTGTCAGCCTTTCAGCCCCACCGCCCCAGTAGCCTTGGTTGAGGAGCGGGGGGATGCCGCCGGCGCCCCCCTCAGAGTTGCACCCGGGGCAAAGGTTCCGGCTGCACCCCCCTAGATACGCCCCTGGGTGATGGATTATCGCGGCAAAGGAGAAGTGCTAATAGAGCTGTATACACAAAGCGGTAGAGATATTTAAATAAAATATAATTTTTGTTATTCTGGACAATCTGGAGCGCTAATAAAAAGTTTGAAAATAACTTCTCAGAGGTTGATGTCTCAGACAATTCCGTCCTAACGATGAAAATGAGATAATTATCGCTTGTCTGGCCTCTTTCTTTCTGGAATATGAAGAGTTTTTACAGACGGCAGAGCCAAGAGGAGACCGGAAAGTGACGCTGTCTGATTGCAGGGAAAGCTTTTAAGGATCGGTGAGTGACAGGGTTGTGACAGACATAAAAGACGACGTGTTCCTGAATCCTCGAGAAGAGCGACCATTGTCTCAGGACACACAAATGGCGGGAATGAAGGCGAGTACTGCGCGAGGTGTGATTAAGGCGGTCAGAATAACCTATAGGGGGCAGAATTCTGTACTAAATATTCTACTGCGGAGAATGTATCCCAGATATAAAGTAAATGCCCCCCCCAAGACTTTCAGCTCCCAGCTCCAACAAGGACCCACAATTCGTGCAGATTGTGTCCACAGCCAACAAGGTCTTCATTTCACACTGCTCGCTGGCCATTTTTATATTTTGTGGTCACTTGCTTTTCACTATTTTCACATTTCCATTCTTATGTTATACTAGAGGGAGGCCTGATGCATCGCACGGAAGGATGTCACAATGGGGGCGGGCTCGTGCAGCAGTGGGTGACCTTTATTTGGAAGGAGGTGAGGTGACAATAGGGGTGGGCTCTGGGGCCATGGGGCAGGCTAGTGCGGCAGTGGCATCCTTTATGTGGAGGGCAGTGAGGTGATGATGGGTGCAGGCTCTGTGGTGCTTAGGGCAGGCTTGTGTGGCGGTGGCATCCTTTATGTGGAGGGCGGTGAGGTGACGATGAGGCAGGCTCTGTGGTGCTTAGGGCAGGCTTGTGTGGCGGTGGCATCCTTTATGTGGAGGGCGGTGAGGTGATGATGGGTGCAGGCTCTGTGGTGCTTAGGGCAGGCTTGTGTGGCGGTGGCATCCTTTATGTGGAGGGCGGTGAGGTGATGATGGGTGCAGGCTCTGTGGTGCTTAGGGCAGGCTTGTGTGGCGGTGGCATCCTTTATGTGGAGGGCGGTGAGGTGATGATGGGTGCAGGCTCTGTGGTGCTTAGGGCAGGCTTGTGTGGCGGTGGCATCCTTTATGTGGAGGGCGGTGAGGTGATGATGGGTGCAGGCTCTGTGGTGCTTAGGGCAGGCTTGTGTGGCGGTGGCATCCTTTATGTGGAGGGCGGTGAGGTGATGATGGGTGCAGGCTCTGTGGTGCTGGGGACGGACTCGTGTGGCGGTGGCATCCTTTATGTGGAGGGCGGTGAGGTGATGATGGGTGTAGGCTCTGTGGTGCCTGGGGCAGGCTAGTGCAGCGGTGGCATCCTTTATGTGGAGGGCGGTGAGGTGATCATGGGTGCAGGCTCTGTGATGCTGGTGGTGGGCTTGTTTGGCGGTGGCATCCTTTATGTGGAGGGCAGTGAGGTGATGATGGGCACAGGCTCTGTGGTGCTGGGGATGGGCTCGTGCGGTGGTGGCATCCTTTATGTGGAGGGCGGTGAGGTGATGATGGGTGCAGGCTCTGTGGTGCTTGGGGCAGGCTCGTGTAACGGTGGCATCCTTTATGTGGAGGGCAGTGAGGTGATGATGGGTGCAGGCTCTGTGGTGCTGGGGGCAGGCTGGTGCAGTGGTGGCATCCTTTATGTGGAGGGTGGTGAGGTGACAATGGAGGGAGGCTCTGTGGTGCTGGGGGCAGGCTCGTGCGGTGTTGGCATCCTTTATGTGGAGAGCGGTGAGGTGACAATGGAGGCAGGCTCGTGTGGTGGTGGCATCCTTTATGTGGGGGCGGTGATGATGGGTGCAGGCTCTGTGGTGCTGGGGGAAGGCTCATATGGCGGTGGCATCCTTTATGTGGAGGGCGGTAAAGTAATGATGGGTGCAGGCTCTGTGCTGCTGGAGGCAGGCTGGTGCAGCGGTGGCATCCTTTATGTGGAGGGTGGTGAGGTGACAATGGAGGCAGGCTCGTGTGGTGGTGGCATCCTTTATGTGGGGGCGGTGATGATGGGTGCAGGCTCTGTGGTGCTGGGGGAAGGCTCATATGGCGGTGGCATCCTTTATGTGGAGGGCGGTAAAGTAATGATGGGTGCAGGCTCTGTGCTGCTGGAGGCAGGCTGGTGCAGCGGTGGCATCCTTTATGTGGAGGGTGGTGAGTTGACAATGGAGGCAGGCTCTGTGGTGCTGGGGGCAGGCTTGTGTGGCGGTGGCATCCTTTATGTGGAGGGCGGTGACGTGATGATGGGTGCAGGCTCTGTGATGCTAGGGGCAGGCTCGTGTGGCGGTGGCATCCTTTATGTGGAGGGCGGTGAGGTGACGATGAGGCAGGCTCTATGATGCTGGGAGCGAGCTCTTGCGGCGGTGGCATCCTTTATGTGGAGGGCAGTGAGGTGATGATGGGCGCAGGCTCTGTGATGCTGGGAGCGGGCTCGTGCGGCGGTGGCATCCTTTATGTGGAGGGCAGTGAGGTGACGATGAGGCAGGCTCTGTGATGCTGGGGGCAGACTCGTGCGGCGTTGGAATCCTTTATTTGGAGGGCGGTGAGGTGGTGACAGGGATGGGTTCTGTGGCACTGGGGGCGGGCTCATGTGGCGGTGGCATTCTTTATTTGGAGGGTGGTGAGGGGACAATGGGGACGGGCTCGTGATTGACATTGCCGCCATGTTTGTTCACCCTGTAATGCACAGTAGTGGATCAGATGTACAAACAAGGTGGCTACGTGTGCATTTACAAACGGTGTGGTGTCACATTGGGGTTGGCTCCCAGGCAGGCTGGAGAGGCAGTATAGGAGGTCGTGGCGCAGCAACTCCGGCAGCATAGGAGGAGGACCTGGGCTCCGAGGAAAGCAGCAGTATACAGCACCGTTGGTGGTATTGTGCAGTGTGCCCCATCGAATGCACAGTACAGCCAGCGGCCGCCATCTATCACTTGGGTTTGCCAATATGGTGGACACAACGGGTTTTTTTGCATTTCAGCTGGCCAATCAGGTGGCACTTTATTGGGGTCATCCGGATGCCAAGGCATTTATGTAGGTAGATGCTTTCCCCTTACATTGTAGCCACCTGCAAACAGATAACTGATAGGACAGATGGAATAATTAGTACCCTGTATGGTGGAACGCTACTGCGTTAGGCTAAGCCGGCTGTCAATCAACATGATTGTGAAGAGTTCGGACCAATGGACGTAGAAGAGACTTTTTACAGCACAAAACGCTGGTTGCATTGATATTATTTTGTGTTTTTTTTGGAGAGTTGCTGGATTGTGAGTTTGGGGTCATCTGTCAGTGCTCAGTTGGAAGGGGTTGTGACAATGTGTCATCCTAGTTGACCCCTGGATTCTAATGCAATCAGGTCTATGTTACCATTCAATGTCCTGCGTCTGGTCAGGGGGTTGTGAGTCTTGGCAAGGGTTAAATTTCTTTATTTGGCCATACAGTACTGGTCTTTTGTTGGTTCTCTCATGTTTGCTAATTCATTGTTTATTGCCAGACTGTGTGGAGTCTTTATTGTTCTGAGGTTGTGTATTGCTAATGTAATTATCTCACCGCCTCACCACCTTTGAGTACATGACTCAAAGGGAAATTACCGGTATGTATGCATCTTGAAATCCAGCCAATAAGAGCACAGACTTATTCCACCGATCCTAGAAGACCACAATAATTTGAGATGAGTGTCCTGGCTATATAAAAGGGACTTGTTTCATTCACCACGGTTATATGCTAGATAGCTTCAATCAAGGGGCTGCAGTCCTAGTTGGAAGACCATACCCTCAGTCCAGGAATTTCGATTACGGCTACCAAGAGAACATTGTGTTTTATACTCTGCATGGCCTCAATCTGGGTGCTGCAGGTCCGATTCAGTGAGTACTAAAACTGGATTATATTCTGCAGGAGTTCAGCCTAGGATTCGGCATGAATATCAGTTGGTACAATTCGGTCACCTGGCTACCAACTTTGCTGCACTTCCTAAGCTTGTCGGGGTGCTGCTGGATCGGAGTATTTATCCCTGGAAGCCCCAAAGGCATGAACATTCTAATCCCTGGTGAGTCAGCGGAAGGGTGAGACTCTGTTGTCTGTTACACTTTATGTTTTGCTTGGTTATACGCCTTTGACTGTTGTGGATCCAATAAAGCTTTACCATTGTGTGGTTCCCTCACCCTGTGTTGTCTGAGTAGTGTTCTACCCACGGGTAAGAAGTTTGGGTGTTCAGTTGGGTTGAGCCCTGGTCCATGCGGTCTTTCTAAGGGCAGCCGGGCCAGCGGACGAGAGCACCCACTGACCACCGGTGTCTCAACACTATGGTTGTGATATCTAACATCTAGATCTAATTACCGTATATACTCGTGTATAAGCCGACCCGTGTATAAGCCGACCCCCCCACTTTTGCCCCCAAAATCTGGGAAAACCTATTGACTCGTGTATAAGCCGAGGGTGGACCCCAGCACAGGTATACAGCCCCCAGCAGTGTGGTATACAGGCCCCCCCGATGGTATACAGGCCTCCCCAGTGGTAGTATACAGCCCCCAGCAGTGTGGTATACAGCAGCCTCCCCAGTGGTATATACAGGCCCCAGCAGTGTTACAGCAGCCTTCCCAGGGTTATATACAGCAGCAGCAGCCCCAGGGGTATATACAGCAGCAGCTACCGTCTGGATTTGAGGAACTAAGGACCATCGTGGAGCTGGATACATAGGCTTCGATCAGGATATCCGACATCTGCTGGAACTTAAGGACAATTGTTGGTGGCTGTTCTCTGATCTTGTGGACTGGGGGCATCGCATTGTGGTCATCTACCTGCTGTTGCTGTAATACTGTGCATGGATACAAATAAAACTTATATCATTATCCTGCCTATGTGATTATTACAACCCACAACCTCAGATCCTCACAATGATGTTGAAGGAGGCAGAGGAGAAGGAACTTGTCATAATTGTAATAATATCCTTTCTCTTTGATGTTAATACATATATTCATTATTGTCATATTAAATGTAATAATATACGGTAAGCTGTACATTTATGCCTATGCATATATTAATTTAATTTATCATTATAAGTCTGTGATCTTATGACCTCCACTTTTAGTAGAATATCATATAACCAACTTGTTTTTAGCTGAAATAACGGATATTAGCAAAAATGTTGAATTCATAGATAACAGAATAAACAAATACCGTATCTCAGAACATCCGTCTAAAATCCGCCTCTTTTTGTCTAACCACACTCCAAATTATTATGGAAATGTTCTTTTTCTCTGATTTTCTTAAATGGTCGGTGCAAATGACAGTCAATGTAATAAAAGTCATCACCCGTTAGAGTATACATCCAAATTTATTGAAGAAATCTCCCAATGATAACAGTATAATCTTCAAAATTTAAAAAACACTTTAAATGCACTGTCCCAAATTATTAGGCACAAGAGAGTTTGTAACATTTGATATGTTTGAAAGAACTGAAAATGTTCATTTGTTGAATTTGCAGCATTAGGAGGTCACATTCACTGAAATAAAAAGCTATTTAACTGCAAAACATCCTAACAGGCCAAGTTACATGGTAACACAGGAACCCTTCTTTGATGTCACCTTCACAATTCTTGCATCCATTGAACTTGTGAGTTTCTGGAGAGTTTCTGCTTGTATTTCTTTGGATGATGTCAGAATCGCCTCCCAGAGCTGCTGTTTTGATGTGAACTGCCTCCCACCCTCATAGATCTTTTGCTTGATTATACTCCTAAGGTTCTCTATAGGGCTGAGGTCAGGGGAAGATGGTGGCCACACCATGAGTTTATCTCCTTTTATGCCCATAGCAGCCAATGGCACAGAGGTATTCTTTGCAGCATGAGATGGTGCATTGACATGCATGAAGATGATTTTGTTCTTGAAGGCTTGTTTTTGCTTTTTGTACCATGGAAGAAAGCTCTCAGTCAGAAACTCTATATACTTTGCAGAAGTCATTTTCACACCTTCAGGAACCTTAAAGGGGCCTACCAGCTGTTTCCCAATGATTCCAACCCACAACATGACTCCTCTGCCTCCTTGCTGACGTTGCAGCCTTGTTGGGACATGGTGGCCATCCACCAACAATCCACTACTCCATCCATCTGGACCATCCAGGGTTGCTCGGCACTCATCAGTAAACAAGACTGGTTGACAATTAGTCTTCATGTATGTCTGGGCCCACTGCAACCGTGTCTGCTTGTGAGCACTGTTTAGGGGTGGCCGAATAGTAGGTTTATGCACCACAGCAAGCCTTTGAAGGTTCTAGGGACTCCAGAGGCACCAGCAGCTTCACATATCTGTTTGCTGGTTTGTAAGGCCTTTTTAGCAGCTGCTCTCTTAATCTGATGAACTTGCCTGGCAGAAACCTTCCTCATTCTGCCTTTATCTGCACGAACACGTCTGTGCTCAGAATCAGCCACAAATCTCTTCACAGTACGATGATCACGCTTAAGTTTCTGTGCAATGTCTAAGGTTTTCATCCCTTGTCCAAGACATTGCCCTATTTGTTGCTTTTCGGCAGCAGAGATCCTTTTTCTTTCCCGTGTTACTTGAAAACTGTGGCCTGCGTAATATTGTGGAACACCCAGTTTTCCTTTTATTGGGCTCACCTGCCAAACTAATTATCACAGGTATCCGAGATTGATTTCAGTGATCCAAAGCACCCTGAGACACAAACCCAGCAATAGGTTTAATTGAATAAAAATAAACCCCTATGACACTTAAAACCAATTTGCATAATAATTTGGAACATGGTTTATATAAACCTAACCAAATTGTATTGACTCATTTTGCGGACATTTTGGTGACCTGCTGTTTGCCTCTCTTGCATGTAAGAGAAATACGATTTTATTCATTGAATTCAGATGTCTTCTATTCTTTACTTGGTAAGAGAATACAAAACTCCCTTGACAGAAGAGACGAGAAAATCGCCCTCAGGAGCGGTCCGTGATGCTCCGAGCTGGAACAGATTGTCACAAGAAAGAACAGGTAGCTCGTAATAAAGAAAAGTTCTTATCCATGTAAAGAAAAGTTCTGGATAACTCCTTTAATAAGGTGTCTAGGTCCGACCTAAAAAATAAGTCACATGTCTAATGTCTTCGAGAAAATTCCATTATGGGAGAGATTTTGCTTAAACTTTAATATTGATGATCCCAAAAAAAAGTCCAAGAAAATCCAAGAAAAACGACATGGACTTGTAAGATTCTTAAAAGAAAACATTAACAATTAAAGATTATAGATTGTAAGAGCAACTTGACCCCACTGTAGTCCTGGGATTCAGCAATATTCTGTGGTTTCGTCATCACCTTCTTACCCCATTCAACATTTCATCATCTGTCCAGCAGGGGCACTATGAAATGAAGGGATTCTTGTATTTTCTGTCCGGTATTCAGTGTCGCAGCCTCCTGGGGTTTTCATAGCAGATATGATTCCGTTTAATACATTTTTTCTGATTTCCCCGGTGAGTGAATTCCATTGGATTAATTCAGCGCTTATTGTAAAAGGCTCCGGATTATTATGAAGCGCCGCACACCCGGCCTGAATGACTATGTAATACTGTATAAGTGGCCGGGTCACACAACCCTCGTCATTCATTATAACACGCCCCCCAAGGGAACGTAAAAATAGACATCACTCAACATGAGCTAAAAGCAGATGCAAGGAATCAAAAATTGACTGCAAGTAGAAGACACATGCCATATACTGAGACAGTCAACTGCAGAACAAGACCGGGCTGAGCTGCAGTACCGCATCCAACCTATGGACGGGGGGGCGCTGGTTTTGGAAGAAAGCCTCCATATTTTTATTTTTCTAACCCTGTAAACCCTTTTTTACATTCATCACTGGTTGGTGACCCACATAGGGTCTAAAATGGGGGTCATGTTGGTTGTATAATTGTTGGATTCTAATGGAATGTTGGGGTCTACAGTTATCTTCGATGGAGTGACGATGCGTAACTGCAGGTTGGTTTAAAGCTTTGATAACATTTTTTGAAGGTTTTTATAATGTTATAGGATATTCCAATGATTTTAAGGCTCCTGGTATTGTGATAAGGGTTTTCATCCTGATTAAGTTCCTAGTACAATGTTTACTGTCTTGGTTTTTATGATTAAGGTGTAGGTTTAAGGATTGAAGTACTTGGCTTGTTGTACTGAGTTTAAGGGCTTGGAGCACAGTTTTGGGTCATGTCTGTAACGCCGGTGTTCCTGCACTGCTCCGCTGCCTCCGCTCGGCCAATGTGGTCACCACTGCAGTTGGCCGTCGGTGTCCTTTCTGTTCCTCTCTCTGGCTTCATCCGGGGAGTCTTCTCAGTCAAGGCTCCTGGGCCTGCACATAACTTGCATCTCTCTCTGTAGAATTCTTAGGGCATGTGTGAGGGCTCCATGCCTTTTAGAGAGACAGCGTGCGCACTCTAAAGTATCCCTAGTTTATGGCTGAGAGTCACTTTATATTTAAGGCACCTTTCACAGTGGGGAGATGCCTGAGCAATTAATTTCCTAATGTAACCTAATTCCCGCTAGCACTCCGTCCTATCAGCCTCCAGTACTGACTCCTGTCTGCTGCTCCACCTTGGGTCTCCATATTGAGTCTTGGTACTGAATTTAGGGTTTGGGATGAGTTTATGTTCTTGGTAGTGAGTGTAGAGTCTTGGTACTGACTTTTGGGTCTTGGTACTTAATTTAGTGTTTGGGATGACTTCAGGGTCTTGGTAGTGAGGGTAGGCTCTTATATGAGTTTAGGGCTTGGTACTGAGTTTAGGGTCTTGGTACTGAATTTAGGGTTTGGGATGAGTTTATGGTCTTGTTAGTGAGTATAGAGTCTTGGTACTTAGTTTAGGGTTTGGGATGATGTCAGGGTCTTGGTAGTGAGGGTAGGCTCTTATATTTTAGGGCCTGGTACTGAGTTTAGGGTCTTGGTATTATGTTTAAGGGTTTTGGTAAGTATAGTATGGTAGTATAGGGCATAGGTGCTGAGTGTTGGGTCTATGTTCTGAGTTTGGGGTCTTTGTATGAGTTTAGGGGCTTTGTACTGAGTTTAGGGTCTTAGTATGAGTTTAGGGCCTTTGTACTAAGTTCAGGTTCTAGGTACTAAGTTTAGGGTCCTGGTACTGGGGTTAGGATGTTGGTACTGAGTTTAGGGTTTTGGTAGTGAGTTAAGAGTCTTGGTACAGAGTTTAGGTTCTAGGTAGTGAGTTTAGGATCCTGTACTGAGGTTAGGGTCTTGGTGCTGAGTTTAGGATTTTAATATGAGTTTAGGGTTTTGGCAATGAGTTTAGCATCTTAGTACTGAGTTTAGGGTCTTGGTGCTGAGTATAAGGTTGTGTGCCGAGTTTAGGGTCTTGGTACTGAGTTTAGGGTCTTGGTACTGAGTTTAGGGTTTTGATTCTATGTTTAATGTCTTGTGCTTTGGTTTAGGATCTTGGTAATGAGTTTAGGATCTTCGTAGTGAGTTTGTGTCTTGCTACTGAATTTAAGGTCTTGGTACTAAGTTTAGGGCTTTTGTTCTATGTTTAATGTCTTGTGCTTGGGTTTAGGGTCTTGATAC